>JAJIZL010024718.1:260855-315537 GCA_023969395.1 Amblyomma maculatum
TCAATACTGAAACACACACTAGCGTTCTTCATTGAGTATCATCGTCTTTATCAACTTCAATCTATAAGTAATTGGTTCACAGGAAGGGAAAGGCGCAGTATCTGTCACACTTGCTCTTGTTAAACTTTCTGAGTATTTTGTAGGCATCGGGTCGATGCTTTCTTTAAGGCGGGAGTAATGCCGCAAACCATTTAAATCTGTATTTGTACTTTTTAGACAGCCGCCGACATGCGGCCTTATCACTTGAATTATGGCACACGGACCAATTCTGCGTTCTTTGTTTGATTATGGCCATTGCCGCGAGACGCAGTTTTATTAGTTCCTTTGTCGCGCGATACTCAGAGGTGTTTCTAAAAGATTCCGGCCACTTCTGTATATTTCTGTAATGTTCTAGGTTTTTGCTAGGCACCGTTCGCGGTTCTTTTTTGCACTCTTTAAATAGAGCACTGACCATTGAAACCGGCATTCGTAGTTGGACGATCGACGAGCACATTTGTTGCTACTGCCGCCGCCGAGTTGCTTACTTCTTTTGCGGGCGCAAGTCAGCCCAGTAACGAGTGCATTTCAGTACTATCGCGCTTGTGTCCTCTTATGGTGTCTACGGCCTTGTCGCCACTACGTTACGATATTCAGTCACTGAAGTTTCTGCATTGCATAAACATTTGTTTTTACCGTGTCTGACACTGTCTATACATTCATTGAGATATCCCCGCTCAAATTGGAGTCGCCTCAACCTTAACATAAACCTTACCTTGCTCACACTGATAGTTCGAATAGATTCTTTCTGCACACTTTAAATGCACAACACAATTCCTGTTCTCTTGGTCACTGAAAAGATACCTTTTGTGCTACAAATTAACGTCCCTTTTTTAGCTATTTTGTTGGTGTTAGAATGTATTCTTGCATTGAAGTTTGCGATTTATGCTTGTGTGGCTGTTAAGATTTTCTAACCAACTTTTTTTGTCCTCTGCCTTACTGAATGTCGAATTTGATTTTATGGTGTATTGCTTTTAATGCATTCACCGTCGGTTTGTTAACCTTTCTTTAGTAGCCCATTATAGGGGCTGTAGTATACATAAATCTATAATAAAAATAAAGCCTAAGCTTGAGCCCCATTCTAACTTTTTTCTTCCCACATTCAAGTAATTTTTGTGCTAGTGTGGTTTGTTCCCTCTTCGTACCCTCTAATTGCGAATTCTGCAACCCAGATTCTGAACAGCAGCTGATCATTTTCTACTTGGTCATTATGCATATTTCTACTTTCGTGGGTTTCAGAAAAAAATCGTAGGGATTTATAGCCATGAAACAGCGCAGGGTTTACAGAATCTCATGCCCACAGATTGAAGCTGATGGAGATGATGACGCGCAACGCACGGCACGAGAGTGAGTGAGTTTCAGTTTGAACGCGTTATGATCGACAGTAGGAACAGCTACAACGCTGTGTACGATTTCGAATGTGAAATTCTTGGCTGTAGTCCGCCCTCATACGAAGAATATTTCAAACTTCAAGACCCACTAGTGGTACACCACAGTTTGTCCTCGCTTTCCATGCTTCACCTTCGAGCCCTACTTCGGTCAAACCGAGGTATTGCTTATATTTTTTTTTTGCTTATTTTATGTTTATTTTAGTTTTCTACACCGTCTTCACTGCTTACACTTATTTTTGCTTCTTGCCGCTATACTACTTTCCTTCAGCCCCCTAGGGCGTCCTTGCGCTAGACAAGGACATTACACACTGGTTCTTTAGTAGTATACGTAGTGTAGCGGTTTCACAGCTTGGCTGGCAAGTGGTTGGATTATGGTATCAGCTTTGGCACTGACGCGGGTAATCAGTTTTTATATTTGTCTTGATATTTTAACGCGTACACATATTCTGTTGCAATACCTGTTCGCGGCAACTACAAGCCCAGACACTATTTCGCAATATTAATGCGAACATGAAACGTCGAGCCCTACTAGACTGAACTGCTGCGTTTCGGCTCTCCCATGGTAATAGATCGGGTAAATGGATGATTTCTGCTGCTCTTGCACAAGGGCTTCGTTTTCTTATGGTCTTTGGTGCGCAATTTGCTTTCAAAGTTTCATTAACGCACCTCCCCGTGTCGATAGGTATGTTATCTGTCGTACCAACACTTTACCTCAGCCTTTATTCCTGCAGCATTCCGGACAATGTCATAACATTACTTTGCAACTGAAATTTGAGCACATATATGCGCCTCCAAATGCATTCCTGAGACACCCCGGCACGCCACGTAAACTTCTTCGTCATGTGTTTTCAAATCCGGCGCCAGTGCACGAGCGAGCGTTCGCCTTTACACTCTGTGTGCAATATTTTTCGTCCAATATTGACATATCCAGGCCAAATTTTTTCCTTGGGCGTTATATGTGAAGTTGTGCCTGTATTTTAACTTATTCTGGTCATATTAAGGTAGACCTATGGAAGCCATGCGAAAGTACTGCTTGAATTTCCCGCACTGGGATAGATGAACTGTTATGTCACGATCTCGCTGGACAGTGAGAACCGAGGCTCAACGACACTTTACTATAGTCTCATTCGGCACTGGCGTCCTTAAAGAGATTTATCACTAGAACGTCTGTTTTATTAAAACCATGAACCTGCGCTCTTTGTGAGGCCAGTCCCATTCTTTTGTTAAAGCACTTGAATCATCAATAATGTCGAAATTTTGGCTTCTTTGTTCATACATCTAAGCTGTAGCGCACAAAAGACGAAGGACTGACAACGAGAGGACACGCACAGGGCTTAACTTCCAACAAAACGTATTTGCACAAATGGCACATCTATACATACACAGTACATCGTCGTGATCTCATAAGTCATACACGGAATCAGCAGAAACGAAAGTAATCTATTTCTTTTTTTTGAAAGATTAACGGATGGGGTACTCATGCATGCCCTTCCTAATCTGGCTATCTTTTGCGCTTCAATTATTTCTCGAGAGTGCCTATCCTTTCTTTTCCCGACAAAAATAAAAAAAACACTTGTCAAGGAGCAGCATACAATCTTTGTAGTTGTTACATTGTGCTACTAGTTGTCCATCACTATCATCATTATTTTTAACATTGCGATTATGCTCACGAAGGCGATCATTCAAACAGCGACCCGTTTGGCCTACATACTGTTGTCCGCGCGAGAATGGAATCTGATAAACAGCATCTTCTTCGCAATCAACAAAAGGCACTTTTAGAGAGAGAGAAAGAGCGAGAAAACTTTTAATGAGCATATAATCAGTAAATATTCGCAGGAGCTGGGTGGTCGGTGTCCCTAGTCCAGGGCTCCGCTGGCAGCAGCTGACTTGCGGACTAGCTGGATAATCCAGGCTTGCTGGTCCAGGTTGTCGCTGGTCAGGGCCGCCTCCCACTGCTCGTGTGTCGGGCATGGCACTATTAACGTTGGGTCAGGTTTGTCCTGGCATTCCCAAGAGATGTGAAAGAGTGTGGGGCTTGCACCGCACCAAGGACAGTAACTCGTGTATTTTGTTGGGCTTATCTTATTTAAAATTTGAAGATTAGGGAATGTGTTTGTTTGTATTTTTCTCCAGTCTATAGCTTCCGAGGAAGGAAGGTGTTTGTGTGGTGGTGAGAAAATTCTTCTTTCTAACCGGAGGTGTTCCAGCCTGTCGCCGTAGGGTCCTAGGAGAGGGGAGAGGTAGGGATGGGGATCCGCCCGGTTTGTAAGAGCTCGGGCTAGATCATTCGCTACCTCATTTCCTTCTAGGCCTTCGTGTCCAGGTGTCCATATAATTGTGTGCGTCTGGGAGATGGAAAGTAATATTGCACACGCTCTTTTGTGAGGTTTTCCGGCCAGGTAGTCCCTGCAGGCTGGTTGGGAGTCCGTCACTACGTGTGATGACTTATTTTGGTTGTCTTGTGTTTTTATGGTGTTGGCTATTGCCAGTGATTCCGCTTCCGCAGGATCCTTGGCATAGATCGAAGCCTGAATAATTGGCCTCTTCTTGTGGTCAACTGCAGCTATTGTGAACTTGCCAGGTTCGCCGTAAGCCCCTATGTCCACGTAGACAACTTCCGCGTCTTTAGACAATTGTTTTTCCAATGATTTGACTCTGGCTTTCCTTCGACCCTTCTGTAACTCATGGTGCATGTGCCTGGGTATCGGGTTCACATAGATGTTGTTTCTTGTGGATGTCGGAATTTGTGATTTGATCTCAGAAGTTCTTAGTGCTTGCCATAGCCCTAGTTTTGACAGGATTTCCCTACCCGCCTGCGTTGTTGTTAGGCGTTGTTTCTGACTCTCTAGAACCGCCTCCTTGAACTCCTCGAAGTTGTTGTGCACTCCGAGTGCCCAAAGACGTTCCGTTGATGTTGTTGGCGGGAGGTTTAGGGCCGTTTTATAGGCTCCTCTTATGATAGTGTCAATGGCCCTTTTATCAGTGAATCTAATTTCGTGATATGGGAGCCCGTAGGTAATTCTGCTAACGACTAGGGCCTGTACAAGGCGTAGGGTGTCCTCCTCCCTCATCCCTTTCCGGTGGCAGGTCACCCTTCTAATCATTCTGGAAATTTGGTTGACTGTGGTTTTGAGTGTTTTGATTGTATAATCCACTCTCAAATTGCTTTGCAACCACAGCCCCAAAACTCTGATCTTGTCCTTCTCTTGAATTATCTGGTCTCCTGGAGAGAGCTGAATTTCTCCTGGGGACTTGTAATTTCTTCTGTGTAGCCTGATAAGTTCGGATTTTTCTGGGGAGCATTGAAGACCACTCTCCCCGGCAAATTCCTCGACTAGGTCTATAGCGGCTTGCAGAGCTTCTTCTTTTTGCGCCAAGGATCTCTGAGTAGCCCAGATGGTGATGTCGTCCGCGTATAAAGTGAAGCCAATATCAGTGCGGGTCAACAGTTTTTTTGCTAAATTTATCATTGCTATGTTAAATAGCATTGGAGAGATTATTGAACCCTGCGGTGTACCTTTGTTCGGCATGGGTACTTTTGGTGATCGGATCTCTCCAATTCCTATGGTGGCTGTGCGATCTGAGAGGAAAGCCTTCACGTATTTGAAAATTTTCTCTCCGCAGTTGATATTGTTTAATTCTTGCAATATGGTTTGGTGGCCAATGTTGTCGAATGCTCCTTTGAGATCTAGTGCCAGAATGAAATTTTCGCCTTTTCGGGGTATGATGTTGATTACCTCTTCCCTAATCCGGAGGAAAGCATCTTGCGTGCAGAGTCCCTTGCGGAAGCCCAGCATGCAGGAAGGAAAGATGTTGTTTTCGTCGATGTAATTTTGGAGCCTTAGGTGGACTACTTTTTCATAGAGTTTTCCCAGGCATGAAGTGAGGGAGATAGGACGGAGACTCTCCACAGCCGGTGGCTTTCCAGCCTTTGGTATGGTGATGATATCCGCGTGTCTCCAAGCTGATGGGACCTGTCCCTTCTCCCACAGTTCTTCGTTGATGTACTTCGTTAGGTCTTGCAGATGTTCGGTGCTTAAGTTCCTAATCATAGCGTAGGTGACTTTGTCTCCTCCAGGGGCAGTGTTTCTTGTAAATGTACGGGCGGCTGAGTAGACCTCCGCCAGTGTTATGGGGGAGTCAAGGGAGGGGTTTGGTTGACCCGCATATGAAGTTTGGCAAGCCGGAGTAGGGTCTCCTATGTATTTCTTGTGCATGGCGGTGATCAACTGTGCATCTGTGCCCGGGTATTTATGGGCTATGGTGTGGAGGGTTCTTCTTGTGGCCGTTTTGGTTTTTGATGTGTCTATCATGCTTCTTAATATTGACCATGCTTTAGCCGTGCTTAGGGTACCTTTCAGTGAATTGCAGAAATCTGGCCAGTTTTGCTTGGCGAGCTTTATAGCATACTCTTGTGCTTCAGCCGTAACCTGTGCTATCTTCATTTTAAGTTTTCTATTTAATTTTTGCAATTTCCAACGTTTTAATAGACTTTTTCGGGCTTCCCATAAATGTAGGAGATGTCTGTCTACTTCTGGGGTTTTTGTCGTTGTGTTGATAGTCTTGGTCTTCTTTGCATGAGCATCCTTCAGGCTTTGAACCCAGTCTTCAATTGTTGTGATGCCGTCGTGTGGCCGTCTAATTTGTCTGAACTTATCCCAGTCTGTTATTTTAGTAGAGCCAATGTTCCTTTTCATACGGGTTGTCATTAGGGATAAGCTAAGGATTTTGTGATCGCTGCCAAGTGTTTCTTCTAGATTGGTCCAGGTGCAATGTCTTATGTTTTTGGTGAAAGCTAGGTCTGGGCAGGTGTCTCTGCTTACACTGTTTCCTATTCTAGTGGGGGACATGGTGTCCGTCATAAGACAGAGGTCCAGCTGCTCAGCCGCTTCCAACAACTTGGTTCCCTTCGGGGTGTGCTTGTGGTAGCCCCATGCCGTATGTACAGCGTTTAGGTCCCCCATAATAATAAGGGGGTTCGTTCCCGCTATGCGTGTGCATTCCAGTAAAAGTGGCTTGAAATCTTCGTGCGTGTTGCTTGGAGGACTGTAAAGGTTTAGAACAAACACACTCTGCTTTCTTCTTTTTTGAGAGATGATCTCGATGAGAACTCGATTAATTTCACTGAAGGGAAGGTCGTGCGGTATGACTGTTAGTGTGGGGGCCACTAGTGTAGCTATTTTAGGTGCCGTGTCATGGGTGTATGTGAGGTATCCTTTGATGTATGTTGTGCATCTTGTTTCTTGGAGACAGATGACGTCCGGAGGTATCGGTTGATTTTGAATAAACATCTGCAGGGAGCTGCGTTTCCTCTTGAAGGAGCGACAGTCCCACTGCCAGAGCTCTAGGTGGTTTGGTTGCCGGTTAGGGGAGGCAGCCATCAGCGTTACTCGCCACTGACTAACAGTCGCTGAGATCTGTCATGCCAGCGGACCTTCGGTGGGTTTTTAGTCGAGGGTCATCGGGGATTCCAGTGCGTTTTCGCACCCCCTGAGTTATTATTTGGATTTTCGAATTGAATTCTTCTTGAACTGCCGCAAATTGAGTTTGCGTGGCAATTTGTTGGTCTTGGAGTTGTTTGGTTAGTTGTGTCATGGTCTGCTGCATTTGAATAATCATTTGTTGCATTTGAGTAAGAATGCTTGGTGCGTTTTCTTGAGTGTGAAGTCCGAGAGTTTGCGTAAGCGTTTTCTGCCGCTGCGTTTGGAGTACACTCGCCTGTTGAGGTTCAGATGCGGAGGTGTTTACAGCATTTTGTACCGGTTGTGGCTGTATCGATACTATTGATGAGGGTTGGGGGGCAGTTTGCTTCTGACCCATTTGTAGCAGTTGTTGTAGTTGTTGTTCCACCTTATTAAGGCGTTTCTGTTGTTCTGATAGTTTTATTTTCAGTTGTCTATTTTGCTCCTCGAGCCTAGTGCAATCCTGGCATGGACCATACCCATTTAGAGCAGTGGGAGAGGCAACCTGAGCCCAGCTTACCCTTTTGCTGTCGTGCTCTAGCTTGTCTGGCGTCGCCCCTATCGCTTCTGGTGGTCCCTGCTGGTTGGGCCTGATCTGTTGTGTCTTCTGTTGGGAATAGTAGGCTGTCAAGTCCCGTCCCTTGGATCTCGATCGGGATTGGGGTCTCTGTTTCTCTGCCAGCTGCTGTTCCTCCTCTTCCGATGAAAACCAGCGGCGCTCCATCGGCTTGATCTGCTGATCTCTCCGGCTGACGTGCTGCTTGGGGGGCTTCTGTTGCTGATTGTTATTGCTTTGTTTAGCTTTGTTGTTGTAACGCCCGATATGTGCCCTGAGGCGCTGCTTGCAGGCCTTGTCTCCCGTTGGGTGGTTTCCCAGGCAGGCCACGCACTTGGCTTGACAGGTGTGGTTTTCCTCTGGTTCATGAAGGCCGCAGTTCCGACATACGTTGGCGTTGGGTGTTGGGCAGACATCCGCTCTGTGGCCTGCCTTGAGACAGTCTTGGCAGATCTGTTGGGTTGGTCGATATGGGTAACATGCCGTCTCTCCCCCGTAATAGATGACGTAGCGGGGGAGAATGGGGCCTATGAATGTTAGCACTGCCGTGCGAGACTTTCCCAACATTCGTGCTTGAACGAGCTCGACCCCTTGTGTTCCTTTTGATGTTCTTTTTTACATGCAACTGGGGGGTTTTCGTTTCCACTGTTCAATTTGCATAGCCTGTCTAATTTCTCTGGGGCTGAAAAAACTACTGAATCGCCTACCCATTTTGCTATTCGTTAAAAATTATGAGACACAGTATGCATGTAAGGGTTCATGGCACCGTTTTCCGTTTTTCAAACGGCACTCGTGTGCAAGCTTAGTCTTCAGTATTCAATTTTCTTAGCAATGTTATTGTATGTCGCCTTTACCATCATAAACAAGGCAAGAGTGACCACTATTTTGGAAATAATGGCGCAATTAGGACGATGACTCTTTAATAAAGTGTGCGAAAATTAGTGTCAATTAAATATTTCAGGTCCATATGCGCTGAACTTAGACCCTAAAATGAAGATACTGACGATGATTTCTGCATACTAGAGGGAAAATATTTTTGATGAAAATTTTCAGCGTGCCCTCTAATTTTGCAGTTTTTGGCTCAGGACGAAGATATGGCAATATGAAAGTGCTTGCGCTGCTTCAGCCGATCCTGCTAAAATTCGGGGAAACACACCATGCTAACTGAAGGCTGAACATCAGCCTCGGGGTGCTACGCACCTCTCACACCAGAACACACAAACTGATGATCCCTGACTCCTCTACTGCACCCGCTCTATAACATCCCTTCCACCAAAACGCGGGTGCATCCACACGCCCACTTGAGTGTGTATGCTTGTGAGTGGGTTCCTCTGTGATACCGGTCCTCCCTACGACCATGCTTCTGTCATGGGGTAGTAGGTGACGGACGAGGCCGGGTACTGATGTGTTGGCGGTCTCTATTAGGTCACGTGACCGCGTGTTATATCCAAATGGACCGGATCCTGCAAATAGCAGCTCATTGAAGATTGGAATCGAATCTACGAGAACCGCACGTACCCCAAGTCGACTCACTATTCCCCCACCCCTACATGCAGGCGGGCTGAGACACTGCGGATAAAAAGGAGAGTTCTGCGTAGCTCCAACCATAGTACCTTTGTTGTGGTGCAGGGGTTAGAACGCTTGACTGCTGTGACCAAGCACGCGGAATTGAATCCCGTGCGCAGCGGCCGCTTTTCGAAGGAAGCGAAAAGCAAAGCGCATATTTAATAACCCCAGGTGGTCGAAACTTCCACCGCCCTCCACTATGTTGTCTCTCATACGCTGAGTCACGTTTGGACATTAAACCCATCATCATCCGCATCAGCCTGACTATACCCACTGCGGCGTCACAGGTCTGACCTCCGCCATGGTCAGTTGTTCCGCAGCCGCTGGTGGCTGAGAGCCGGGGCTTGATAGGACTAATCATGGCAGGTTGCGGCCAATTACTGCACCTGGGTGGCCAACTCCTCTTCTGGTGAGGGAGTGCGTTGCCGGAGGTGTTCACCGGAATCAGGTCGCACCCCAAACCTGTTTATGCAATTCCTTCAACACGTAGGGTTTTTTTTTTAATCCGGTTTTAAATTACATGAGCCCCGGTCCTCTTGCATGCGAGGCGGATGTTCTACCGCTACGTCACCGCTGCACCCCATTAAATCTAGTAAACTTCTAACTGTTGCTCTTTGAAGTGTCTTCTACATTTTTTGTAGGTCCTATCTTTTTGCTAGGCCGAAGAGATCCATCAAATAAACGGTATTAAATTTAAAAATAAATCAGGTTTATTTAAAAGAATTTATTAGGCAGATTAGCAGTGTTGCACGAACAAAATGAAGACGGATGAGACACAGTAAGCTGGGCCATGCTCCGGCTTAGAACAGTTCGTTGACCCGAGCGAGCACACAGGATGACGTCCGTCTCTTCCCTTGATCGGGCTGCATCTCCCGACAACCCCCCGCAACTCTCGCAGTCAATGTTCTAACAAACCATTCCTAGTGCCCTTCTCCCACCGTTCACATAGTTCCGCGGAATCCATACACTAGCCGGGATCGAGTTCGCGGAAGCGTCTCAACACCGGCTGTTCCACCACTGGCATGCCACTCTTGCGAGGTACCAGTGATTTACGACGAGGCAGTGCATTACACACACGCACACAAAAAACAGTGCGGGCACACACCGGGCGCCTGAAGGGGTCCGCCGACGGCGTTTGGAGCCTCGGGTCCTAACTAACCGTGCAAGCACACAGCTGCCGAGCGCTCTTCAATGCGTATGTAAGACCCCCACTCACCAAGAAAATACCTAAAACCGACAACACGAGCTCGCAGGAGCACTTTACATCAAACTGATGTCCTCCTCAAACAAAATCTATAGTTAGGCGGGCAACGAGTGCGCGGGACGCCTCGCCACCGGAAGCAAAAACAAGAAAAGTACCCCCCATTGGCTACTGGCGGCGCTCTGTATATGCGTCTTGCAGGACGGCTGTTCGAAACCACGAATAAAAAAAATCCGAACGTACGCACTTGACATAGTTACAAATCTCATACAGCGAACCAAACCAAATTATACGAAGTGATGTATCAAAATTAGGGTAGAACGGTTGTTTATGCAGCGCTCAGTGGAATGTTATGCCATTTCACTTCTCATTTAACATCCACATGTCGGTTAAGTTCGAGGCTAATTTCCGATAAGTATTTGAACAAAGAACACATATATCCTCAATCATACCCGCAAAATATTTGTGTAGGCTTCCGCCAAAAAGTGATACGGATACGCCGCCTTTCTTTGCCCAAATGTATCGGCTCTAAACCGTCAAACAGAGCTGGAATTACCAAATATATCAACACACATTTAAATTTTTTAGTGATCAGTTGGAAGATTTGTCAGGGACCTAATCATTTCGACCTTTTACGTAGCTCAGCTACTGGCGCTTCGAAAGTAAATTGCATCGGTGATGGAAAGAGCCCGCATTCAGAGAACATAATGGTACTGTAAGAAAGACTGGGGCACATCGTCATCATCATAATCATCATCATCATCATTTATTTCCGACATGTCGTTGGGGGTGCCCAGACGAAAAAGCTGTAGAGAAACAGCTTGTGGGTGCCTGGGTCCCTTACAAGCCAGCAGCATACAGAGCATGTCTGTGCATTAGCATGTAAGACAAAAATCACCATTTATTTTAGTGTACATGTCAAGATTACAAGCAAAACATTCACAGATCACAAATATCGCTAAACAGGAAAAGTACAAAAGAAAAGTCAGCCCGAAGAAAATTTCACTGTGATCAAAGCAGCACCTAAAAAGCAGCCGTCATCAGTCAGGTAAAAAAGAATTCGCGTATTTGTCTGCGGGTGGAAGTCGTCAAACGGACACCTTGGCTTAAGAATTTATTTGACAAAAAAAGGCAATCTGTGTTTTAGGGACTTCAACATGTAGTCAGTGGGCCTGTGAGGAATAAGCCACTTATCACAGCTGCGGGTACGGTGGTCAGCCCTATACACTGTTAAGTTGGATAAGGATTCAAGAAGTGTTTTAGACATATTGGTGGCAAACAAGAAGCAGTAAATAGGACGGAAATCATACACTGTAACACTTATTATCTAGTATTGTGAAAATAGTTCTTTAGATGGCTATATGTAAGGTACACCAGCAATGTAACTTAACGCTTTCTTTTGTAAAAGCAATACATTATCAATGTTCCTCTGCGTGGTGGTGCCCCGCATTAATGTACAATAGTTAATGTGCGAGGCAAACTGAGCGTGGTAAACTTGCAGTTTGGCTTTTTCAGGGAGAAAATGACGACACCGCGAAAGCGCTCCAGTGGCTGATGAAAGCGATTTGGAAATGGATTCAACGGGATGCGTCCACGTCAAATGAGTAGAAAACGTTACGCCAAGAATTTTACGTTTGTCAACTATATCAATGGATGAGTGACCGAGCGATATATGTTGTGGTATACGCACCTGTTTGTTTCTGGCCATAAACATGTCATGACAATGTCATTATTGAACACGTTGAAAAGAAGGGGTCCCAACACACTACCTTGAGGGACACCGGAAGATATTATTCTGGGAAATGATAAGTGATTCCCTATTGAAACACACTGTTCCCGATTTTGAAGGTATAACTCAAACAGTGAAAGAGCCAAGCCACAAATTCCGTATTTGTGAAGTTTACTTAGCAATAAACTATGGTTTAGGTAGTCAGAGGCCTTACTGTAGTCTATAAATATCCTGAAGGTAAGTTTATTTATTATCTTCTAAAGTTTTTACTATCATCTCTTTTTGTATGCGCCGTGCGGTATCTGTTGACGTGCCTTTTCGAAAGGCATGCTGACATTCAGTGAGTATATTATGCTTCGAAAATAAATTATCGATGCTTGTTGATGATTAGTATCATCAGTTCTCGAAAGAAGTACTTGCAAATCTGAATCTTTGTGTGGTGCACGCGACAACTTAGGGAAATCTGGCCACATTGGTGATATGCGAGATTTGCTTAAGTGATAATGCGAGCACTAATGTGAGTGGACGCAGTGTTGACGCCTCACAATCGTTTTGGGTATTTCGAACGCATTAAAATGCTTCCTGGTCATGCAGAGCAAATATGTTTCCAACTTGAAAAAAATACCCGATTTTCGGCCTGTATTGAATTGTGCAAGTATAAATTCTGAGGACTTAACGATGAGGTACTGCGACACCTTGATACTTGAGAGAAATCCGGCAGTATTGGCAAGAATATTAAGCCAATGCCGAAAGTTTAGTGTGAGGCCTACATGTGTTCGTTGTTGCTGGTAACCACTCAAGAAGACGCTATTTGTTCTCCGCTGGTGAAGGAATGGAATCCGAGGAGAAACTGTGGTGCCAAAGTCGTAAGATGGAAAGAGATCTTGAGACATTCAAGTAACATTCGCCGCTTTGTGCGTTTACACTACGATAAAACTAATGTTGCTTAAGGCTGCTTACATTTAAAGAAAACAAAAACGTGGTTATGAGGCGATTTCCCTAAAAGCACAGGTAGAGACTCTAAAGGAACGCAATTTGACCACAGGTTTTCTGTAGTGCATGGCGCGTACACTGCAATAGCCCTAATGTTGCTTGAGGCTGCTCACATTTCAAGAAAAAAAAAAGCCAATTTATGCAATGATTTCTCTGAAAAGCACAGGTAGAGACTCTGGAGTGCAAAAGGAAGATAAGTTAGGCACAGGTGTCCCGTAGTGCGTAATTCCACGCAACGTTCGTTCGCGGTCCACATGCCACATGTGTTCTATTCGTCATGAGGAAGGGCACTGAAAATCATGCCATGTGGCACCGACCAATCCTTTTAGGTGAAACCGCCTGGAGAGGAGTCGCGCTTAAATAGGGAAGACGAGGGAGATCCGAATTCTGACGACCTCACATCTCTATGCACTCCGAGCAAGTTTTCAGGTGTGTACCAATAACTGACAAATCAGATGCTATTCTAGACTTATAGAAAGCCAGGAAGGGAAGATAATCAATTCTCTGTAGAGCTTGAAGAAGAGCTTTTACATTACAGTGATTAAGCGGTGAAGGTTTCATACAGAAGGTTACATATGCGAGATCTGCCATTTAGAATCAGAGATATTGTTCGTGGCCATACCGGAATTTCACTAGCAAAACCTATGCCATTTAGGCTTTTCCTATTTGCCAAAGCTCGAGCGGCAAATATATTCATTTTTAGAAAGAGCATTTTTACGTTATGCAAAGGATACGGCATTGCAGATTCGAAACGAGGCAATGGCTGCTGACATTAAAAGCATAACGGTTGTTTTTCTGGCCTGTTATATTGACATAGTGTAAATGTGAATATAATTATTCCAAACTATGCGAAATAAACTATTACATGCAGCTGGTCGGAACCCCAACGAAAGACTAGCAAAATGTTCGTCCTTAACATCAGCAAGACAGCAGTGACGACGCCCATTATATTGCACATTATCGGGAACATCATTTGCTATTCAAAACTTGTACATGCTCTTCACGAAGAAAAATATGCAGTCTAGCGGTTCTTGTGCCTCTGCACTTACTTCTTACAATTCTGTTCTCTTGCAGTTCTGAAATATGACGGTGATCATAGAATCGAATGGATGTTTCTTGGTCGCCATGGCAGTTGTGATGGTACTCCTTGGTGTCAATTCGGCCCAAGATTGCCAGAAAAATCCGGATGAATGCGACGCCGCAAATGTGAGTCACCAGAACCATTTCAGTTCTCTAAGACGGCAATTTTAGTTGCGAGAGAGTTGTGAAATATTACACTGCGTCGCTATGTATTTACTGATAAGAGTTTTTTGAGCATCGAAGGAATAGCAAAACTGTGCTACGCGTTGCAAAATGCTCCTTCGCTGGAAAGGAGTAGTTAAATGTATTGTGAAAAACATTGAGCCGTCTTTTTGAATCCGTCTGTGGGCTAAATGTGTAACATTGTAAGTTACATAAATTACAAGTTGATAGAATTGTATGGCTCTTGTTATGGAAAGCCAATTTTTTTATTTCACTTCGTTTTGCATTAACATCCAGTAGTAGTAATTAGGACTATCTAGAAAACCAATGAAATAACAATTTCGCTAAAAAGAGCAAAAAACTACAGCACTTAGAAGAACAAAATCTGGTTTGATAAATAGTTGTGGTGCAACCTCATGAAAAGTGGAAAAAGTACGCTCATACAATCGCGCACGATCGCGCTTATTTCGCATGCTAGCAATGTGATGTTAAAAATCCTGCAAGGTAGGCTGCAGCAGTATGTGGATCGGGAGCTTCCGGACGTGCAAGCTGGGTTTCGCAAGGGCAGAGGAAATAGAGACAAAATTGCCAACCTTCGCTGGATCATGGAAAAAGCAAGAGAGTTCCAGAAACCCATCTACTTCTGCTTTATTGATTATGCGAAAGCGTTTGACTGCGTAGATCACAGCAGATTGTGGCAAGCTCTCCAAGAGATGGGAGTTCCAATTCACCTCATCTGTCTCCTCAGGAACCTTTATGAAGGGCAAGAGGCCACAGTCAGAACTGGGCATGGTCTTACTGATTGGTTTCCGATTGAGAAAGGGGTGAGGCAAGGCTGCATACTGTCGCTCTGCCTATTTAACCTATATGCGGAGTGCATCATGAGGAAGGCCGGTCTGGATGCGTCTTCAGCTGGAGTGAAGATTGCTGGAAAACGTATCAACAACCTTAGATATGCGGATGATACCACTTTAATGGCAGAAAGTGCAGTGGAACTCAAGAGACTTCTGATGCGCGTACAAGAAGAGAGTGAGAAGTTTGGGCTTAAACTGAACATTAAAAAGACGAAGATCATGGCGTCTTGCCCTATCAAGTCCTGGAGCATCAATGGACAAGAAGTGGAAGCTGTGACAGATTTTCTGTTCTTGGGCGCCAAGATTACCTCGGAAGGAGACTGCAGCCATGAAATTAGGAGACGCCTGCTTCTGGGAAAGAGAGCAATGGTTAGCCTTAACCGCCTAGTAAAGAGCAGAGACATTAGTCTGCCAACCAAGATCCGTATAACTCGTGCTATGGTCTTTCCAGTTGTGATGTATGGATGCGGGAGTTGGACTGTGAAAAAGGCTGACCGCTGAAGAATTGACGCATTTGAATTGCGGTGCTGGCGAAGACTCTTGAGAGTTCCTTGGACTGCCAGAAGATCAAATCAGTCGATATTGTCAACCATAAACCCTGACTGCTCATTGGAGGGTCAAATTCTAAAGTTAAAGCTCAGCTACTTTGGTCATCTGATGAGAAGAGAGGAGTCGCTGGAGAAAGATTTGATGTTGGGAAAGGTTGAGGGTCGCCGGAGAAGGGGTAGGCAGCGAACGCGATGGTTAGATGGCATTCTCGAGGCATTGCAGATGAGGCTATGTGATGTTAAGAAGATAGTGAGAGACCGGAAAGCGTGGCGTGACATGGTCCATAGGGTCACGAAGAGTCGGACACGACTGAACGCCTGAACTGTGGTGCAACCTCATGAAAAGTGGAAAAAGTACGCTCATACAATGTTTCTAGAATTTAAGAAACCTTTTTGATATGACACTTCTTATCAGATACCAAGACCGACATTTTCGTAGCGATTAAAGGACGTTGCTGGTTACAGTTTACCGCTACGTGCTAAGCTAGCTGGAAGCCCCATGAAATAATTTATTTCTTAATACAAAGTCCCAAATCATCCTGATTCGTAGAAATATATTTGCTTTGATATGATTTTGCTGCGTTTCAATGTGCGTTCAATTTTTCCTGTTGTGCTCTGTTTGCTCTATCCATCATACTGCCTCCGGACACTGCTTATATTTGTATAGTGTGTAGGCAGGCCTCCTTGCTATAGCGGCGATTGAGGGCCCTACTAGGCCGAGAAATATATTAATTTTACTAATCTCCCAAAAATGCAACCCTGATAAAGTTGTCGACATTTTCCTGCTCCTAAATCTTGACGACTTTTCAAATGTATTTTCACTCCTTTCCTCTATAGATGGGTGTTTTGTCATTGCAGCTAAGTACTCAGACGGCTTTTTTAACACTTAATACACATAGAGGTAAGAGTTGCCTCTTGCCTGTACTCACCTATGGGGCTGAAACGTGGAGGCTAACCAAGAGAGTTCTATTTAAGCTGAGGACAACCCAGAGGGCTATGGAACGAAAAATGGTAAGGGTGACATTAAGAGATAGAAAGCGTGCAGAGTGGGTCAGAGCAATAAGTGAAGTTTCCGACATTCTAGTGGAAATTAAGAAAAATAAATGGACATGGGCAGGACATGTAGTGCGAAGAGAGGATAACCGATGATCGCTGAGGGTAACAAACTGGATTCCAAGGGAAGGAAAGCGTACCAGGGGGCGGCAGAAAGTTAAGTGGGCGGATGAGATTAAGAAGTTCGCAGGGGTCAACTGGATGCAGCTAGCACAGAACCGGGTTAAGTGGAGAAATATGGGAGAGGCCTTCGCCCTGCAGTGGGTATAATCATGCTGATGATGATGATTATGATGATGATGATGACGACGACGCATATAGGTACGCTGGGTGAATTATATAAAGATGGCTGTCAGTGGAGTCCAGCTTGCTAAAATAGGAAACAGTTCATAAGAAATTATGATGTCTTGCTGCAAAGTTATGTCAAGTAGCAATCAGTGCAAAATGATTTCATGTAACACTTTAGAAATGTTTTTCAGTTAGGTTAATCCTGTAGAACAATTCTCTAAGTCATGACCTCAAGGATATTTTGGCAGAATATAAATCATGCAGCTTTTAAAATATCTTTTGTCACATTTCTCAGACGCTCCGGCTACAAAGCTTAAAAACAAATACAGGGGTCATTTTAGTTCAATGCAGTATGTATGACATCTTTTACCTCCTCTGCCGAAGTTTAGCGGGTAGGGCGCTGGATTGCTGAAACTAACGCCAAGGCCCCGGGGTCAAACCACAAATACAGTGGACGTTTTTAATGGAGGAGAAAGGCAAAGCTTCCATGTGCTACGCGATGTTAGGGCAAGTTCAAGAAGCCCACCTGGTCCAAATTTTTGAAGGCCTCCCTATACGGCATCTGCTATGGCCTTAGTGGCTTTGGAACGTTAAAGCAAAAAAACTACAACCATAAACCAAACAAATACAGGATTCAGTTTATTGTACTATGTATTGCGTTCCTTACCTGCATTGCTATGGCTCAGTTGTATGCCTTTTGTGGCGAATATACTGCTATACGCTATTGTAAAGTGCTTCGTTAGTGTGTGCTAATGTACCCATGTGGGTGTCAATTAATCCGGAGGCCTTAAGTAATGCAGCTAGTCGACAGATCAGGTCGTTGCATTTCCCACATTAAACAATACCAAGTAAATACCAACTGAGTACTGAGTCAGAACTGGACATGGTCTTACTAACATGGTTTCCGATTGAGAAAGGAGTGAGGCAAGGCTGCATACTGTCGCCCTGCCTATTTAACCTATATGCAGAGTGCATCATGAGGAAGGCCGGTCTGGACGAGTCTTCAGCTGCAGTGAAGATTGCCAGAAAACGTATCAACAACCTTAGATATGCGGATGGTACCACTTTAATGGCAGAAAGTGAAGTGGAAATCAAGAGACTTCTGATGTGCGTACAAGAAGAGAGTGAGAAGTTTGGGCTTAAACTCAACATTAAAAAGATAAAGATCATGGCGTCTTCCCTATCAAGTCCTGCAGCATCAAGGGACAAGAAGTGGAAGCTGTGGCAGATTTTCTCTTCTTGGGCTCCAAGATTACCTCGGAAGGAGACTGCAGCCATGAAATTAGGAGACGCCTGCTTCTGGGAAAGAGAGCAATGGTTAGCCTTGACCGCCTAGTAAAGAGCAGAGACATTAGTCTGTCA
This sequence comes from Amblyomma maculatum, assembly GCA_023969395.1. NCBI lineage: Eukaryota > Metazoa > Arthropoda > Arachnida > Ixodida > Ixodidae > Amblyomma > Amblyomma maculatum. The sequence goes on from JAJIZL010024718.1 coordinate 279,137, forward strand.
ACCAAGATCCGTATAACTCGCACTATGGTCTTTCCAGTTGTTGTGTATGGATGCGAGAGTTGGACCGTGAAAAAGGCTGACCACCGAAGAATTGAAGCGTTTGAATATTGGTGCTGGCGAAGACTCTTGGGAGTTCCTTGGACTGCCAGAAGATCAAATCAGTCCATATTGTCGACCATAAACCCTGACTGCTCATTGGAAGGTCAAATTCTAAAGTTAAAGCTCAGCTACTTTGGTAATCTGATGAGAAGAGAGGAGTCGCTGGAGAAACTTTTGATATTGGGAAAGGTTGAGGGTCACCGTAGAAGGCGTAGGCAGCGAACGCGATGGTTAGATGGCATCCTCGAGGCACTGCAGATGAAGTTATGTGATGTTAGGAAGATAGTGAGAGACCGGAAAGCGTGGCGTGACATGGTCCATAGGGTCACGAAGAGTCGGACACGACTGAACTACTGAAATGGACTGAACATATCGCAGAAAACTTTTTACTTTCCCTTGAAACAGGTGCTCTTCCTTCCGACTGGCTCAGTGCGAAAGTTATTCCGGTTCATAAAAGCGGCAGCAGACTGTCTGTATACATGTATAGGCCCATCTCACTAACTAGCTGCTGCTGCAAGCTAGTGGAGCATATCGTCAATAAATCCATCACAAAGTATTTGGAAGAAAATAACCTAATTTAAACTAGACAACGCGGGTTTAGAAAAGGACTCTCAACGGTTACTCAGCTGCTGGAAATAACACATGATTTTCCACAAGTGATTGATTCTCAGCTTCAAGCAGATGCTATACTGATTGACTTTAGAAAAGCATTTGATCGGGTCCTACATTCTTAATTAATCGAGAAGCTTCGTGCCATTGGCATTAACCCAAAAGCAGTAACCTGGGTAGCCTCTTACCTCACAGGTCGTATGCAGTACGTGGAAGCAAACAATGAACAATCATAACGAGTGCTTTTTCCGTGGTCCTACAAGGATCCGTCTTGGGACCGATTCTATTCTTGATATATATTAGTGATATTCATGCTTGCGCCGAACCTGGGGTGACAACAAGGCTCTTCGCTGACGACTGCGTTCTCTACACTGCGGTACGTACACGGGATGACCAATTAAATTTAAATTCTTCTGTAAATAGTATTGCCAAATGGTATAAATGATGGGGAATGGCAAATAATATTAACAAAACTTCTTCCATCAGAATTAAACGTAAAGCATATTCTTACAGTTTATCAGGATGTAACATAGCGAGGTTTGATACGGTGAAATATTTAGGCATCCCATTTACCCATAAACTAAGCTGGGACACTCATATAAATAGCACGTGTGCAAAAGCATCAAACAACTCAGATTTCTTTGTAGAAAACTGTCAGCAGCTCTTTCTCATGTAAAGCTAACAGCCTATAATACCCTCATAAGGCCTACCCTTGAGTACGGTAGCATTATTTGGAGCCCTCATCAATCATATCTCCGCCAAAATTTAGAAAAAAAAAATTCAAAATAAGGCCCTTTGTTTATTTTCTCCAGCTACGCACGCCACGATAGTGTATCATCCATGCGAACTAAAGCGGGTATTCCTACCCTTTCTTGTCGGCGACGCGTAGCTTCCATGAAATTTCTATACCTTCTTTATAACGGTGGAATCAAAATTGATACAGATCAGTACATCAAGGCATCATATCATCGTTCGAAGAGGTGAAATCATGGGAAGTGCATCAGACCCATCCCAGCTCGATGCGACGCATACAATTTTTCATTTTCCCTCAGCTATTGAAGAATGGAATAGGCTGCCACATGAATTTATGAATGACATCTGCCTTGATATTTTTCTTAAAAATGTCTAGTCATATTTTGAGAAGGAAATGGTGTAAACAAAACATCGTTCCTAAAATGTCTTTCGTTATTCACTGCGAGTGATGCAGTTTAGGATTTTATCATATTAGTACCTATTGTCTAACGTGTTCTTTTATTCTGTCGCTTCGCGGTTCTTTTCAGTGCTTCATATGCGACAAATTGATTGTCCGTTATAGTGTTGCTGTGCGTATGTTTTCCATTTTTTGTGTGTTTCTGATGTTTTTCATTTTCTATAACGGCCTCATTAGTTCACCCATTCCTGTAAGAGCCTAGCAAGGCTTACAGTATGCTTAAATAAAAAGATAATAAAAATAAATTGTTTACACCGAATCACCCAGGTTACTCTAGGTTTCGGCGGTTGCGACATCGTGGCCACTAGTGACCCCAATCCGAGATACTTTTGCCAGCGTTACCAGAAAATGTCGGTATCTGAAGACGGAAGCTCCGCCCAGTACAAGCTTGTGTACAGGAACGCCGGTTGCGACGAATCTCCGTAAGTTATCGGCTTCAAACTGGAAGCTTAGAAACTGGCAAGAATCGGACATAAGAATATTAATGCTCTCGAACAAGGGCATTTTTCGTAGGATAATCTGTTCTAGGCCCGATAACAAAAATTCTATAGAAAAAAACATATTCTGAACAAACGTTTTAAAAATTGTCTGCAAGATTATTGCCAGAAAGGTTAAATCAGAGTTGCTAGCTGCAGAGGAGAGCTTGTCTGCTTATTTAGCGTTTCCCTACGTGTCAGACAGCTAACGCTCAGGTCTTATTCTGCATGCAGAGATCTGGCCCTTAGGTTAACAATGACGGGAGATAGCTTGTGGGGATTGTTTTCCCGGAGCGACATGAAACAAACGGCAGAGCCTGCTGCTGTGGTACTGCTAGTTAGAGAGCCATTGTGTTCTGCAAAAAGTAGGGTACAGCATTCATCCTGTCACCACTTCAAAAGGAGATTCTTCTAGAAGCACTGTCACTTATGTTATTCTCGCGTTGGTTCTGCTCCCCCTTTGGTTCATATCCTTGAGGCGCATGGGGGTGTTCTTTCGACATAAAGTCGCGCGCAGGAAAGGAACTGGTGCGTAAATTCCAGGTGCGTAAATTTTTCCTTCCGTGTTACCTAGCTCAGGCCAGAGGCACACGGGTTTCGATAAAGATTATGAAAACAAAAATTTATATACAGGGAGGGTACGGGAGCGATTATTACGGGGCCGCTCCTTACAATTACTAGGTGGTCTCACTCCTACGAGAGCCCATTGGAGTCGGCCGCGGCCCGAGTCTGCTCGGCCAAGGCTTGGTGCGTCGTCAAGTCAGAGCAGCCGAGCTGGGCCGCCTCCCATTCATCCTGGGAAGTGTTGGGTAGCTCGCGCACCTTGTATGCCTCGTCCAGTCCTGCAGGTCCGAATGGAGCCCGTTGCTCGCCTGTGCCACGCTGGTGCTTTTCAGTCGGGAGGTCCTAATTTGGCACGGTTTTCTTTGAACATCGTCCAGTGCCGGAGGTGAAGTGCGTTGAGCCATCGACATAGATCTTATGATATGTACTTTATACTACCCTCATTCCTCGTGATATGTGAAAACATGTGAAGGCATGAAAGTCCACGCATTGTATATGTTCTTGCTGTGTCTGCCTATGTGAAGTGGGTGGTGCCGAGAATCTCGCCAATATGTTTGTGTGGCTTTTAGTCTATAATCTCCAGTATCAATTCAAAGATGCTGATATAAAGTGAATTTATTTTCAGTATATATTTAGTGGCAGGTCCCTGCAATTTTTTAGAAATATTCAGCAGCACCATTTACGGCAATCAACTATTGTGCACCAGCATCTCAAGCGAAATATGGATGCATACCATCTAGCCATTTGGCAGATTTTCTTTCTAAGCAATTTCGTGGTGCTCTCCTGGTCATAACAAATAAATGAATTAAGGAATATGTCTGTAACAATAAAAACAGAGAGATTGCGATACAACGAAATAGAAATGCGCGTTCCCTGCTTTTCCTGGCTGCCTAATTGCCAACACCTTGAAACTTAAAGCGCACATCAGTAATAGATAGCCTCTCTTTCAGGATTAGAGCTAATGCTACGTTCACCGTGGTTAACAACACTATACTGCTTGTCACATCTGACAGAGGTGAGTCGAAAATTTTATTTTTTGAAACTGACATATCACGTTACTGCACAGAGGGTAAATTCGGGAGAATATATTTGCTTTTTGCTCTCAATATCCGTGCGGAAAGCAAATACCGTCGCCCTCAACAACTTCTTAACGAAGGTCGTTTCAATAGCCAAAGGTGGTACAAAGAATATTTATTTGTGCAAGATAGAGCTTATTGGTAGAATATTTTATATGTATGTACATGATATTCACTCCTAACTCTTCCACCGCCTTTATAAATTATGTAGCAATGTCAAAAAGCATACAGATTCACATTAGAGGCAGTATTTGCGGGTTTCGTTCCGCAGCGTCAGCCCATTCATCGCCTTAGTCAAGCAGGTGTGAGAAGCCCATAATATGTCGGAAATGCTGAAGCGAAAAACTGGTACTAATCCACTCAGAAATGAATGCGGGCGGCTAAAATTAGGGTTGCTTTATCTCACGTTAGCATGCATGATCATGAGTAGGAGCTTTCGCATCGAATAGTAGTTTCAGAAAATACTTGTCGATGCGAAATTTAGACTTTAGTTCTTTCATGTGTGCAAGAGAAATAAGGTGATCATTCGTTTACATCGCAATTCTAGTCCAAACTCTGCTCAAATGTGATTCAGACACTTTTATCGCTAATAGTATATATCTATAATTGCCTACGAAGTGAGATACGTTTGTAAGTATTAGACGTGTAGCGTTACCTGTTAAAACAGAAGCTTGGGCATGTTGGTAATCCATTGTGTAATCCAGCGCTCGTCTTGCTGTCTTCCTTCGTTCCTGTCGGTTTTTTCGCGCTGTTCTACACAATAGCGTTACCTGCTTAACGCATTATTTCCCGCATGCCGCCAAAACCTTAATTCATCCTGAGCCGCACGTATGTAACAAGAACTCATTTCTTCACATAACGCAGGACGGGAACTTTGTAATACTTTACGCGAGGGGAAATAAATTCGCGCCCCCTTTAGCTCCTTGCTGTGTTTCACGTTATCTTTCAAACATAACTGTTTTCAATAGTGTCGTGCAAATAGCAAAAATCAATTTCTTTACAGTTTGGATGAAAATGTTAACTCTTGGTTTAATGCTACAGGAAACACAGTGCCACAACGTCATAGGTGTGAATGTTTCGTTAACAAAATTTGGAGAAAACAACGAATTACGCCGCTAATGATAGACCAATCGAGGGAGATGACAGAGTGTGAATAATTAAATTTTTATCCGCCGTTCCCATCTGTCCTCCCCACCGAATACTTACTACAAGTAGGCACGCGATTTCTACTTCTGCGCGCCAGGCATTCATTGGCTCATATCTCTCAGCTTTTTGTTCTTCAACACGCGCCCTCTAATTGGTTGCTTCCATAAAGCATGCGTGATCGCCCATTATCCAGGTCTGTGAACGTCCTCGTCCTCGCCGCTTTTTGTCTTCCCTCCTTTTGTTGTTTTCGCGCTTTCTTACTGCGCTGGGCTTTACTTCCAAACAACGATTTCTCGCGGTGAGCTTTCGAACTGTCTAGCAATTTTTATAGCTTCTAGTGAGATTCAAATCAATGTTTCTATCAAAAATTCAACCTCTTAAGCCGCACGTATAGGCTCACGGATATCGCTCCAAATTTCTCTCTGCGTTCCTAATCATTATTGTATTCCATTGGCAAATTTCGCAGTGCGAAGCACAACAGTCCTCATAATATCAATCATTTTATTCGTCACCAAAAACCCAATTTATGGCAAGGAAAGTAAACGAATAAATTGTGCGGAAGGGCAGCTTGACAGGGACGCAACCACACGGGCAGCAATTTTTTATGAAGGTTTTGGTTGCTTCATATAACTCCATTAAAAGGATACGTTCATCTGGCGGGAATTTTACTATATGAAATGCTAGCCATTTGTATTTGGCATCTTGACATGTTTCTCGGCTTTGGGCATGAAAAATTGCAGTTTTCCTATTTGTGCCTGTGTCCGATACCCTGCGTCAGACATCAGGCCCCTTCTGTATGTTTATCCCAATTGATTTAGCAATTCTGTCAAGCATTTGACGAAAAAGTTAGCGCTACTGCTCTGTAACTCTTTTAATATCTAAGTTGCAGTGGGACTAATAAGGTTCAGTTTAGAAACGTATTGTTTCTTTTTCGTTAAGGCAAATATATTTCAGCCTTGACACGTTTTTGCTGAAGCATGTACAATTTAACTTCGTCTTTTTGTTCTTTTCTAAAACTTTATTTTAAGCAGCCCGTTTACCCCATCAAGCGATGCTGTCTAGAACTTCATAACTTCCCGCAGTTCATCGATATCGCTTATGTCCTTTCTCACTTCTCAGATCAAATTCAAGACCAGCTTTCAATCTTTTCACTTCGGATTTCATTCCATCTCCGAAACCTCGTTTGGCAGCGTCATTAGATATGTGCAAAATGTGCAGTTTCAAATTACTATAGCAATCAGCCTAGAACAGCACTGACAGCGATAAGATGTAGGGAGATTTAAAAGTAGAGAGGGGCCTGTGCTATAACCTAGAATCATACACATTCACTTGCCCTTAGCATGCAACGCTGGCATAGCCGTCAATGAGTTTTATCGCATCCGTCTGGGATATCACGTCTTCAGCCTTGCACACGTGCTCCAGCAGAGAGCTCTTGACACAGCGACACTTTTCATGTACGTGAAAAAGAGATGCTTGTGAACACGACGAAGGTTCCTGTGTTGGATAGCTGTAGTAGTCGCTCCAGCAAAAATGGCTTTGCCATCCGTGGAGTGCGTAGAAGTTAAATTAGCATCAGCATGTAGTGCTCATAATGTTGCTTAAAACGGTGTTTATCAAACTTTATCTCATAACCAATTTTCTGTGAAAGGTTACGAACTCGCTAAAACGTGAGTACAATGAGTCATCAAATAGAGGTTAGTTTTTATTGCAGCAATGTATTACATTGTGTTGTGATCAATCAAATGACGCATACAATCATTTCATAGTACGAACAAACACCGTCGACACTGACATTACAAGGCTATGTGCCGTGAAACCTTGACAAAAAAAGAGCTGGACTGCTGTCTAGGTTCATATGCAATATCCCCTCTAAAAATAAAACGATGTGCGTGAAAGAAAATTCAACTAGCCTTCAAGCCGTTGCTATATACGGTGTTTAAAGCTATTGTTATATCGTATAGTTTGGGCAGAAATATGCTGATTCGCGTCTTTATTGAACGGGCTAGCAATTGATCGTATATTGTGTGTACGGTACAGTGTGTTTGAAGGATTAACGATAGATCATTTACAATAAATAACTATATTTATCGCCCCGTAGTGTTTATTGGAGCACGAAATTGACCTGTTTTTTAATGGAGACATAAACTTTACTATTGACAGTCTTAGTTTTCGCCATACTAGTTGTTTAAAACAAACTGGATTCCAAGGCAAGAAGAGCTTATCAGTCTGCGGCAGAATGTTTGGTGGGCGGATGAGGTTAAGAGGTTCGCAGGGGTCACGTGGGTGCAGCTGGCACAGGACCTGAATAATTGGAGGAATATGGGCAAGGCCTTCGGCCTGCAGGGGGTACAGTCAGGCTGATGATGATGATAGTAGAAGTTATAAGGCCTGCTTCGAGCAACTATTCAGAAAAAAGTCAGTGCCAGTGCGTTTTAACCCTGTACGAGGCACAGGCCTGCTTCGCTGGCCAATACGTTATAAAGCTCCCCCTCCCCTACAGCTAGTATAGTCCGGTGTTAACCTGCCAGTGTTTCATATCGCACCACGCCCTCGTCTTTATCTTTTCATCACACAAAGTTCTACTGATTACACTACCTGGGCCTCCATGTTAGTAAAAAAACTAACGGAGGTGTTAGATAGTTTAGTAAATCTGCCAATTCGTTACAAAACAAACGTGAACTAAGCAAAACGTAGGGAAATAAGCGCTAAGAATGCTTTGCATGTGTATCCCAGCCTAGCCAAGCTAAGATCCTCTTTTGTTTTCTTTTCAGACACTGAAGTAAACAAACTAAACATTGTTTACCTCGTCAACAATACATGCTTTGTTGCGCAGTCAAATCTTACACAGGGTAAGTACCAAATATACGCCTTTAATCATAAATGCCTAGTTTTAACAGCAACGTTTTTATAACCCCGTATATCTCTTCAAAATGACATTTTTTTTCACTACCAATGTTTCCAAACATGCTTCTGAAATAACTCGTAGGTAAGGCGCCGAAGTTTCATTAAGTGCTTGACCCTTGGCTATTCTTGCATGCAAAATGCACTCTACCTATACGAAGTCCTTGATCCCTGTCAGGATGCACGAACTGTTATAAACATCCCTGGCACGGCGCGAGTAGATCTTGCTCACCGGCTGGTGGATGAATGCAATATAACGTTGTCTAATTCGGAACGGTGTGGTGCAAGTTGCCGCGGTGCGCACTTGTTTCATACATTTCTTTATTTTTATTACGTGCTGAGACCAGAAGATGTCAGAGGAGGGTTGGGCGGCTTTCTAGGCCCGTTTTTCTGAGGACCTGCTGCGGCGCACTTCAAGAGTTGTGAGATTGATCTGTTCCGAGGGGTGTACCCGCACTTCTCTCATTTGTTCTTGGCCAGATGGATTGTAGCCGCTATCAACGCTGATTTGTTTTGTTGAACTTCGTGCTACAGTTCCCGAGAGTGCCCAAATCGGTGAAACGGCAACGGGGACACCATCTCGTTCTGCTTCGGAGCTATTTGTTAAATTGACTGTATTGCAGGTTTTTCGTGTTCATAGCCACGGCTGCTAATATTAGGGTAACCTATACCGCTTCTTAAATATGAACTATCGGTAGGCTGCCATTTTCACATTAGCTTACACGCAAGCAATAATGGATGTATTACACTGACGAATATAAAGCGCCGCCATTGTAAAGGGACCAGGCCCACTAGGCCTTTGAAAATGATTACTTCGGTCATTGAGGGCATATTAATATACTTATAAATCTCGAGTTCCTTTCCGCAATTGCTTAACTTCCCCTTGTATTATGATCGAGGCGGCGCTATTGGGTTGAGGAGCATGAGGCATTCTCCGGTTCGTGTATGCGCCGAGATTAACCGGAAACGATGAGTGCATGTGATAGGTTTGAGTGTAGCGTACTCCACTCTTAGCAAAGAAATTCGAAAACTTCCTGCTCAAGTGTCCATTACGGCTTTGCAACAAACATATCTTAAACGCCGGCACAAACGATGCTAGCCAGCCGCCATGTAAAAAATCGACATGCACCGGAAATGATAAGAGAATACCGGCGCTTTAAATTTAACTCTGTGGATGGGCATTCAGAACATGATTTAACAGGATTGCACTGCGCCTTCATGGCAGGACATGTAGTGCGAAGAGATGATAGCCGATGGTCGCTGAGGGTAAAAAACTGGATTCCAAGGGAAGGAAAGCGTAGCAGGGGGCGGCAGAAAGTTAGGTGGGCGTATGAGATTAAGGGGTCAAGTGGATGCAGCCAGCACAGAACCGGGTTAAGTGCAGAAATATGGGAGAGGCCTTCGCCCTGCAGTGGGTATAATCAGGCTGGTGATGATGATGATGATGACTGCGCCTTCTTAAAGGTCCCCTGAAAGGGACCACAAAGAAGAGTAAACAACGTCATAACACTGATAGTTACTGAACCACCCATCATTCTCCCGCAAAAATTGTCGATCTAGCTTCTGCAACACCAGAGATATCGACGATTAAAAATGACCCTTCCAATTTTCTCTCTCAACTCGTACGCTGAAGGAAGCCATAAAAAAAAAACAGGAATACAAGCAAGTTCAAAACTCCGTCCAGGCATACGTCACTTCGACGAACTTCCGGTTGCTGCGCGCTCGCTCGCTGGCGTACTCGCGCCAACCCGTCCTCGCTCGCATACGCCTGCGGAGTTCGCCAGTTCGCGCAGCGACGGTTAGTGTAACCGCGAACCCGTGGTTATCCTATGTTACACGGCGGACCAAACTATGGTTACACCACTAACCGCGGTTACCGCAAACCGAGCTTGACGACCTCGGTTTGCGTCGTTAACCGAGGTTATGACGGCGTCTGTTGACAGTAGGTATACTCGTCGGCGCCCGAGTGCGCGAAACGTACGAGCGGGTCTGCTTCACAAAGCTATTCATTTGCCCACTCTATCACGTTTAAAGATTGATGTATAGATTATGGTGCCACCCGACGTCTTCGATTACGGCCGACAGCGCAGCGACTGCATACTGAAGCCTTGTCTTGCCTACAGTATCGTTTGAACGGCTTGTCGCTGAGCAGAACGTCAAAAAATACGCTGCCTTAGCTATGAAAGTACACGAGTTTGCAAAGCTTGCAGCACGGGATGCCACGGGCAGGCTGAGGTACGTTACACAATTACCGCGGGGGTGGAACGTGCGAGCGCCGCGAACGACGGCGCCCTGCGTGACCGTCCCTAGTCGTCGCTATAGGCCTAAATTGTTTCGCTTCGAAGCCGCGGCGGTCGACGCTTTGGAATATGATCAACGCTGTCGTAAATCGTCTACTTATGAAACTGCCTTATAGTGATTCCTATCCTGCCATAGTAAAATAATTACAGGATTAACTCTGACGACGCATTAATTGCAGAGCTAGTACGAGCAGATCGGATCAGCCGAAATGCACCAGCGACAGCTGGCTTTAGCCGAAACTAGATTTTATCACGGCTATCGCTCTTACCAGCAATTTGCTGCTGGTCAGCGATCCTCACGAGGGCTTCATACTTGATATTCGGCTCAGTATTCCAGACGCCAACAAATTTTAGCACGCTTTATTTCAGACATTGGTGCTAACGGTCCGCAGTGTCGTTCGCGAACGATATGCGGGAGGAGGGGCCACAGCGGCGGTGTTTACGGCGGTCGAGGAGGTTCTGCCATCGTGCGATGCTTGACCGTGCTGCTGACGCCTCGTCGGACGACACTCCGATACTCCTGAAACCACGTTAATAAATAAGATATTTGTAAATGCAGCTTCGTTCTGCCGATCCCTGTGTCGCATCGGTTGTTGCACTTAATGGGCAATGGCCACCTAACCGATAAGGGCGGTGAGCTGTGTAACAGCCCGCACAGAGTTCGAGCAGCGCACGAGCAGACGACTTTCGCAGCTACCGGAAGTGTGTCCGTGACGTCATGGTTGCAGTGACCGCAGCAAATGGCAGCTTTTAGTACAGTGGCTGATGCTAGCAACCCTTGCCAGTCAACTGACCCGTGACGTCACGGGTCAATGAAATAGTTCCATGCGACACCGCCAAGTGACATTCTCTCTGCCCGCGAATTTCAAAAAACGCTGTTTTTAAAAATTAATAATAAATCGCTGGCTTTGTTCCAAGGAGTTATACTTTGCGTTATTGCTCAAAAGGATGTGTTCTACACAATGCACACGTTTATCAGTGGCTTCTTGGGGGCCGTTTCCGGGGGCCTTTAAGTGACTATATTTACCATATGACAGAACACTGAATAAGGGTTCAGGAAGAGCATCAGTTTAAGCCGAGCCAATGCGCTGCACAGGTGAAGAGAGGTCCATTGTCAAAACGTTAGCTCAGCATGCGTACTGAAGCTCCCACTAAACCATTGGTAATTGATATTTAATAGAGTGTAGCGACCTTATTTCTGTCGTTCTATCCTATATTCAGTTCGGTTCAGTCGTTCAGTCGTGTCCGACGCTTCGTGACCCTGTGGACCATATCACGCCACGCTTTCCGGTAACTCAATATCTTCCTAACATCACATAACTTCATCTGCAGCGCCTCGAGGATGCCATCTAACCATCGCGTTCGCTGCCTACCCTTTCTCCGGTGACCCTGAACCTTTCCCAAAATCAAATCTTTCTCCAGCGACTCCGCTCTTCTCATCAGATGACCAAAGTATCTGCCACAAACATAGCATCTGGACATAGCATTCATTGATTAAGAAAAAGTATTTGACTCAGTTGAAACCTCGGCGGTGATGCAGCCATTGCGAAATTAGGGGGTAGACGAGCCGTACGTGAAAGTGCTAGAAGATATATATAGTGGCTGCACAGCAACCATAGTTCTGCATAAAGAAAGTAACAAAATTCCCATAAAGAAAGTTGTTAGGCAAGGAGACACAATCTCCGCAGTACTATTCACAGCTTCTTTAGAGGAAGTATTCAGAGACTTGGAATGGGAGGAGTTATGGATAAGGGTACACGGAGAATACCTCAGTAATCTGCGATTTGGTGATGACATTGCCTTGCTAAGCAACTCGGGGGATGAACTGCAAATAATCATTGATGACCTAGACAGAAAGAGTAGAAAGGTAGGCTTGAAAATCAATATGCAGAAGACTAAGGTAATGTTCAACAGCCTCGGCAAGGAACAGCAGTTTACATTAGATAGCGAAATACTGGAAGTAGGTGGCGAATATGTCTACTTAGGACAGGTAGTAACCACAGATCCGGACCATGAAAAGGAAATAACAGGAAGAATAAGATTGGGATGGAGCGCATTTCGCAAGCACTTGCAGATTATGACTAGCAGCTTACCGGTATCGCTCAAGAGGAAAGTATACAACAGTTGCATCTTGCCTGTAGTCACCTATGGGGCTGAAACGTGGAGGCTAACCAAGAGAGTTCTACTTAAGTTGAGGACAATCCAGAGGGCTATGGAACGAAAAATGGTAGGGGTAACATTAAGAGATAGAAAGCGTGCAGAGTGGGTCAGAGAAACAACTCAAGTTACCGACATTCTAGTGGAAATTAAGAAGAAGAAATGGACATAAGCAGGATATATAGTGCGAAGAGAGGATAACCGATAGTCGCTGAGGGTAACAAACTGGATTCCAAAGGAAGGAAAGCGCAGCAGGGGGCGGCAGAAAGTTAGGTGGGCGGATGACATTAAGAAGTTCGCAGGGGTCAAGTGGATGCAGCTAGCACAGAACCGGGTTAGGTGGAGAAATATGGGGAGGCCTTCGCCCTGCAGTGGGTATAATCAGGCTGATGATGATGATGATGACATGTCTTGGTTCGAAGTGCTCAGCGGTTTCAATGACGCTACGAGACAACATGTGAAGGTCGGGTTGTCAGAAACTGTCAAAATGATGAGTCGATTTTAGATGGGAATCGTTTGCATATAACCTATTAGAGCCACAAATCCGACACGCTGCTTGTAGAGCCTATGCAAAGCCAATCCTAGGGCACGTCAATGTGAAGCTTTTTGACACGCCCTGCTTACGTGGGCGCTATGCCAACTAAATAAAGCGCTTTAAAATCAAGCAACACCTTGCAAAGTCGTCATCAGTTTTGAAAAACCAACTCTAACCTTTTTAGAGCATGCCTATTGGCGAATGGGTGCGAGCTGAAAAGCAATAATTTGTTCACACCTACAATTTTGATTTCCCGGTATAAGTCACTGATCAAACTTTGAGATTGTCTTGTGATCTACATATCAAGGTTATTTCATCTGTCAATTGTAAGTCAGAATAGACTTCTCTATTAACCCTCATCCTCAGCAGTAGCCAATATTTCTTAGCGAATATATTCTGCTATCGCGCGCTACATTGATCCCGGTGCATGTGCGGATAGGGCTCACTCTCCAAATGGTCCCATGGCCGACCGGCTCCCGCCAGCTGGCCGACACCTGGTACTATTTTGTGCTCTCACGGCGTTCTGCATATTGGCCGACGCTGCCACAGAAGGTCACGAGAAAGGATTGCGTTGTACTCCTTTTCATATTAACACAGATATGATATCCCACGCAGTTTTCTACTCAGTTAGCCAAGTAACCAGATAACAACAAAGTTAATGAATATTTTTAAGAAAATAGATGTGGCTCCAAAAATAGGTAATTTGATGCATCAAATCCATTACAGCAGGAACCTCTCGCGACCTATGTTTTATTGTTTTTTGTTTTTATTTACGCTGTGATCCTCTTAACAATGCAAATGATTCACATATTAAGACAATATAAATTATTCAGCTTTGTGTAGTAAACTGAATACTGATACCAAGCACATTGATTACGCCTTCACCGAAATTTATCCTCGACGAAATGCGGCGTACGGAAGGAGTGGGCTTCACTGGTTGCATTATTTTCAACGTAATACGTCTTGACATAGTTCAAGAATTTACAAAATCGCTTCCCACAGGTGCTGCTATTGTAGATGAATCTTCGGTTGGTCTTTTTTTACCAAACGTTATTTACCGTTTGGGACTTGGTTACCGCACATCAAGCCATGTTTCCGCATGCTCACTATCCAAACCATTTTTGTACAAAAAAAAAAAACAACAACAACATATTCATGGCACGAAATTTACTCATCTTTTTTCGCCTCAGAAAAATACTTTCTGCGCCATTATTTGTAAGGAATACTTTTGTCTCGATTCTTCTTTTTTTTTGGTAAGCATGCAATGTTTCATTGCTCAAAAGAAATGTTTATCTGCCATTCTTATTTTTTGCAGCTTTTTACTTGTGCGACAATTTCCTCAAGGGCATCAAGAATGATCATGCCTGCTTTCAAAAGTTTGGAGAGCAGTCTGGCGGGAATATTACGTGGTTGCGGGACCAATACCAATGCAAGAGTATACCGCCTACTCCTTAATCCTACTTTAAAGAGCTATGCAGATGCCATGGTAATTCGGTGGGTTTAGTGGAAAACATCAAACGATATAAAAACAATATCAGATTTACAGTGCTTCCAGGCAATGTCTACACATCTGTATTGTTTAGTACGATTCAAAATAAACAGAGGTACGCTTTGCTCTTTCAGATCCGCTCCTTCGCTTTAGAAAAAAAAATAGGTTCGCTGTTTTAAGCACAAGGTGTGCGTAGAAACATTGAGTGATTTACACTTTACACTTTTTTATCGTATGTTTTTTAAACTGCATCAGTGTTGCTAACCGCTGCGGTGGTGTAGTGGTTAGGCTGCTGAATGTTCTACCGGAGGATGTGGTATCGAATCATAGACGTGGTGGCCGTTTTTTGTTTGGGGCGAAAAGCAATGGAACCGTGTGCTTTGCGACGTCAATGCACGTTAAAGAACGCCAGGTGGTCGAAATTTCAGCAGCCTTCCACTACGCCGTCTCTAATAGCCTGAGTCACTTTTGGATATTAAACTGGAAAACAAATGCCCACAAAGGCATCAATATTGCGAACTCAAATCTAGAAATCCTCTACGAGACGGCCAAAAACACGCTAAAAGCCCTAACTGCAATAGTTGCATAAAACATCAATTTCAAAATTTGTACTCTGTTATTTGTTCCGTAACCAATATTAACAGTATTATAAACATATTAAAAAACACTTTTTTCACTTTTGATTGCAAACTTTTGCTTACAAAATATTACATTCTCAGTAATATCCCATCTGTCTTCTCTAAGCTTACATAAAAGATCACAAAATCAATTTTACACAGCCGTCCGTAGTCAACAAACTATGGTTGAATATGTCTTGTGTCTTCAGGCACTGTCACTCGAAAACAAAAAAAGCTGTCTGCTCCATCTCGCTTTACGAAACAATAGAGGCGCGAATATCGATTTGTACAGCCGGCCTTAAACTATGCGAGCAGTGCACTTATTTAGTAACATTACTCTGCCTGTGACGGATCTAGGACAACTCTATTACCGAAAGGATGAACCAGACGCCAGCTGTACCTACACGGATGCTTATTTTATACCCGCAACCGTCACAGGCCCTAACAGACAAAATATTATTTTACGAGCTCAAACAATCACAACATAAACTCTATTAGTACACGCAACACTGCACCAATAACTGCCTTCAAGCATTCTAAATTTACATTCACTCTTTGCTGCCGGTGATTCAGTGCGAGAAACGAGGCTGTGGGGACGCCGTTGTAGTGGCTTTCGACTATAGCAAGGTTACTGGTGTCAGATGACCTGCCGGTTTAGCGGTGGTAGACGCGACGTTAAATTGAGGGTGGAGTCTAAGGGGACCACCTGGGCAAGGCATGCGGCTGCTGGTAACTGCGTGAGTCTCAGGACCATCGGAACAGAATCAGGAATAGCAGGGAGTTTACTATCCTGTGCCGTTGAACATGAGAGTACCGCAGAGGCAGCCGGCGTTGCTCTCTCCCAGCCGAGGCAGGCGTCCATGATATCCCGGAAACTCCTTTCTCTCACTCCCTCCCATTCTCTCGTCATCCCTCGTGCTTTTATAACCTCAGCGTTGATACACATCTTTCTTGTTCCTGTAGTCATCGTTTTCTCTTTTCCATAAGTCACCATTTGCCACGAGGCCTAATTGTTAATTCTCATCCTATTTAACCTCTCATATGCACACGTCGCCTTTATCGCCATAACTGTTTTCTTTTCCCCCTCAAGCCTATTTATTTATTCTTTTTACATTTTGTAGGTGTAACTCCCCTAGGAGGTCTGGTTCGAATAACTGAGACGGGATTCGTCATATCCATTTACATTAGCATCCTTGAAAATCCTAATAATGGTAAATAGACCCATCTGTCCGCATTCTGCCAGACACTCAAGGTTCTACCATTCTGCCAGAATGGTATCAGCATGCATGAGAGAATAAATTCCGCTAGCGCGTCAATTTCTTTCATAAAATTCTACGCAATACATAACTTCATCTAAGCATGGAGCTTTGTTTCAACGTCTGCTCCAAGTGGCGAGACTGGGCTGCTTACATTGCAGCTGACTGGCAGCTATTTGTTCTTACCCTCGTGGTTGCCATAAGGGACAGACGGGCGACTCTAACCGCGCAAGTAACTTCCAATTCGATTTGGCACCTCCAATGCTCAGTGTAGAAGCCTATGTTCCCGCAGTCACTTTTTGGTAATTGTTTGCTGCCGGATTCTACTCTGGGTATTCAAGGTGTCAAATCGAAATGAAAGCTAACAGAACTGTTGACGGGAAACGGGTAAACAAAAACCAAGGTTGCTTTCTGCTCAAGGGGTGCCATCGGGGTACCTCATGCTGTTCACGCTGTCGGGATTCAGCACCTCGAACAGATGTCACGTAGATTTGACAAGGCCGTAGATAGAAAAAGAGGACACAGGCGGGATAGTACTGAAATTAACTCTTCATGGGCTGTCTTGCGCACACAAAAGACCTAAACAACTCGGCGGCGGCAATAGCAACAAACACGCTAGTCGATCGCCGAACTAAGAATACCTGTTTCATGCGTCAGTGCTTGATTTAAAAGTTGCAAAGAAAAACCGCGAATAGTGACTAGCCCAACCTAGAACATAGCAGAAATATACAAGAGTGGCTGGAAAAAGAGAAAAATCTCGGAGCATCTTGTGCGACAATGATACTGATAAAGCCGCGTCTCGCAACAACGGGCGTGTTTAAAGAACACAGAATTGATACGCATGCCTGAATCAGTGATAAGGCCGCTTTCCGGCCGCTGTCAAAAAAAGAACAAACACAGATTTGGACGGTTCGCGGCAATATGCACGTGTACGTATGAAGGCTTAGGTTCATACTTGTAGAAAATAAGGTACAAGGGGCTGAAAAATGTGTCATATTGGGGAGATATATGAAGCTCGCTGATTTTAGCTGCATGCTCTCAATGTGGTTATTGTCGACTAAGAGTAGACCCGTCACCATGGCCTAGCTTTCCTCCCTATTTGAAAGGAAAGTAGAAGAGCGTCAAAGAGGAGCCTGAAGGGAACCCAGAAAACCTAAGAAAATATTGATGTCCCATCACACACTCAAATGCAGAGTTGAAAGGGGTCCTGACCGCTAACATTTGAACCTAAACTGAATATTGCATTTAACGCTACATACGTAAAATTCCTCGATATTTGACTTCACTCGGTAATGTATATATGTTTTAAATAAATTTCTTTTATTATTTCGAAAGCTGCTTACTGGTCTCTGAACCATTGACCGCTAACGTCCCAACAGCATACCATTCGTATGTCGTTTGATATTCGCGTTGTCGGATGCCCTTTTGCATGTACATCGTGGACGATGGTTGCTGTGTTTGTTTTTTCTTCAGCAACAATATTTTATTTGCATGTTTTCTTTTTTTCTTTGAGAAGCCTACACTATAATCGGCGACCGTAGGGGTACTTGTGGAGCTTGACTTGTTTTGAGCTTCCGTCTAGATTATCAAGGAGGGTCCAGCATATTCGTGTATTATGAGTGTTGACTTATTTTAGCCACAAGTGCTCCTGAATATATTGTTAAGGTTTATTTACAAAGTGGTTCTTCCTCTAAGCCTGATGTGCTAACCAAGATATAGTGAGCTTCCTCTTCTTCCATTTCTATTCCGGAGAGCCTCTTTTTGCACTTCCTTGTTCTCTTCTGTTCGCATGCCTGACATTTCCCCCTTTGCAGACGAAGCCCCTGGCCTGTCAGTCAGAGTTCCGAGCGAGAGTGGCAGCGATTCATTCTTGCGACATGAACTACCTGTGTTTTCCGAGAGGGGCGACCTGGGAAACATGGCGAGACACGACGTAGTTCAACTCATTGATGCGTTTGAGCACAATAAATGGTTCTGTGTAGTGCGACAACAGCTTCTGTGACAACCCACGCTTGCGGAGAGGTGTCCAGAGCCACACTAAGTCGCCGGGAAGGTAGGAGGTATCCTGATGCCGACGATCGTAGCGCTGCTTTGAGCGGTTCTGCGAGGCCAGAGTGCGTAATCGGGCGACCCGACGAGCCTTTCAGCTCGGCAGAGGGTGCTCGAAACACACCGCTCGGTGTCGAGAGAGAACGGCAAAATGGTGTCAAGAGATCGTCGAGGCGGACGGGCGTAGGGCAGGAAAAATGGACTATATGAGGTTGTCTCATGCTTCGATGTGTTATAGGCGTAAGTAATGAAAGGAAGCAGGTCATCCCAGTTCTTGTACCGCGAGTCAACATACATCGCAAGCATGTTCGTCAGTGTCCGGTTTGTACGTTGGACGAGGCTATTTGTCTGGGGATGGTACGGCGTGGAGTGACGCAACTGGCAAGTACAATAGCGCAGAAGCTGCTCCACAACATCTGCCGTAAACTGGCGGCCCCGGTCACTGATAATTACACGAGGAGGCCCATGACGGAGGACGACAGCGTGGAGAAGAAAGAACGAGACGTCAGCGGCGGTGGCGGAAGGGATGGCGGCAGTTTCACAGTAACGCGTGAGATGATCAACGCACACGATGACCCAGCGATTGCCTTTGGACGAGCGGGGAAACGGGCCTATGACGTCAACACCCACTTGCTCATATGGTGTGGTCGGTGGTTTCACCGGATGTAAGTGGCCCGGCGGAGAAGTCGTGGGGAGCTTGAACCGCTGGCACTGCACGCAGGAGTACACGTAACACTGAGTCGTTCGACGCATTTTTGGCCAGTAGAAACGTTCCTTAATGCGCGTAAGAGGCCTGGCAAACCCCTAGTGCCCAGCTGTAACGTCATCTTGCATAGATTGTAGAACAGAGGAGTAGAGGCTAGCCGGAACGACTAGCAGAAAGCGTGCACCGCCAGACGAGTAATTTTTTCGATACAGCGAACCATCGCGAATGCAGAAAGGGTTCGCAGATGCCGGATCACGAGCTTTTTCAAAAAGTGATACCAAGTCTTGATGTTTTCGTTGTTCTCGCTGGAAAGTGGCAAGATCCGGATATTATACGGAAACGGCGGCAAGATAGTCGTCAAAGTTGTCATCGCAGAGAGTGGTTGCGAGAGGCAGCCGCGAGAGGCATTCAGCGTCAGCGTGTTGGCGGCCACATTTGTACAACACTGTAAAGTTGAACTCCTGAAGGCGCAATGCCCAGCGGGCCAACCGACCGCAGGGGTTGTGTAGATTCACCAGCCAGCAAAGTGAATGATGATCGGTGATGACTGTAAAGGAACGTCCATAAAGGTACGAGCGAAACCTCTGTACGCCAAAAACGACGGCAAGGCACTCTTGCTCCGTCACGGTATAGTTGCGTTCAGACTTGCTAAGGGTGCGACTGGCATAAGCGACAACGTGTTGGTTTCCCCCATGCCGTTGTATGAGCACAGCACCCACGCCGATGCCACTTGCGTCAGTGTGGTGTTCAGTGGGAGCTGTCGGGCTGAAATGACGCAGCATGGGTCGCGAGGTAAGAAGAAACTTGAGCTGGCGAAACGCAGAATCACATTCAGGAGTCCATTTGAAAGGAATATCTTTCTGCAAGAGGAATGTGAGGGGGTAGGCTACGTCAGAAAATTTAGGGATGAAGCGTCGAAAATAAGAGCAAAGTCCCAGGAAGCTCCTGAGTCCTTTCACAGACTTGGGCTCTTTGACGCAGCTGACAGCTTCAATCTTCTGTGGGTCAAGCCTAACACCGTCTTTGTCAACCAAATGCCCAAGCACAACGATCTGGCGCTCACCGAAGCGGAACTTCTTCGAGTTCAGCACGAGACCCGCTTCTCCATGCAGTTAAGGACCACAGCTAAACGGCTGTTATGCTCGGCGAAGGTCATCCCGAAAATCACTACGTCATCTAGGTAACACATGCAAATTTGCCACTTCAGTCCTAGCAAGAGAGTGTCCATAAATCTTTCAAAGGTAGCCGGAGCGTTGCATAGGCCGAAAGGCATCACGTTAAATTCATATAACCCATCGGGAGTCACAAATGCCGTCGTCTCCTTGTCTTTCGGATGCATCGGTATCTGCCAGTATCCGGACCGTAAATCAACAGATGAAAAGTAGGAAGCTGAATGGAGGCAGTCAATGGCATCATCAACAAGCGGGAGCGGGTAAACATCCTTCTTGGTGACAGTATTGAGGCGGCGATAGTCGACACAAAATCGCCAGGTGCCATCTCTTTTTCACGAGAATCCCAGGGGCGGCTAATGGGCTAGATGATTCCTGAATGATTCCTCTTTGCATCATATCACGGACCTGTTCGTCAATTATCTTACGTTCTGAAGGTGAAACACGGTATGGTGTCTGTCTAATCGGGTGTACAGATCCAGTGTCGATCATGTGATGGGTGCGGGAAGGCGGAATCGGTGGTGGCTCATCTCGAGCAAAGTCGAACACGTCCGCATGTTTCATAAGAACCTCCATCAATATTCGGCGGTCGTTGGTGGGTAGCGATTCATTTATCACTGACTGAAACTGGGAATCAGCATTATCAAGACGTCTAGTTGAACGAGCAACGCCGTCACTGAACGCGGCGATGTGCATAGAAAGGCGTTCTTCAAATTCGGCGAGTTTCAAACCACGCGGCAATACGGCAGGTTCATTGGTATGGTTGACAGTCCCAAGCGTGGTACGGCCCTCGTTCACTCGAACAACGCTGCGGGGCACCAACACACTCTTTTTGGCACCGGAAAGGGAAGCGGGTTCCACCAGAGCGTCGAAGGAATTGGGAACCGCACCCGAAGACACAACTGGGACTAAGATGGCGGACATCGCCGGAACGACGGTATCCTCGAAGACAGAAAACACTTGGACCGCCCGCGGCGATTCTTCTATGAGGGCCGATCGAAGGCTGGGGCTTATTGATATCTCGCCACTGTTGAAGTCGAGAGTTGCGCCACACTGCTGTAAAAAGTCAACTCCTAGAATGACGTCGTGCGTAGAGCGAGGGAGCAACGTAAATTCAGTTCTAAACTCGTGTCCAGCCATCGCTATATTTACATAACAAATACCAAGCGGAAGCAACAATTCTCCCCCTACACCTCGAAATATGACAGTTCTATCCCAGCCAAACATAATTTTGCGGCCAAGACGGTTCTTAAAATCTAAGCTCATCACGGAAACTGTAGCACCCATATCCACTAAAGCCATAACACAAACACCATCTACTAATACTTCCAAGAGGTTCTTCAGCACAACGACCGGTAGAGGAATTGGCAATATCGATGGCCTGGCGACCGCACCTCCATCGGCCGCACACGCTAGTTTCCCGGTGGCGGAGAAGAACGGCAGGGAGAAGGCGATTGTCGGGAGCGACAGGCAGGAGGAGTCAGGCTGCGATCAGAAACTGGTGAGTCATTGCGTGGTGGTACGTAGCGGTAGGAGCCCGAAGGAGGGGGATAGTTCGGGTCACGGACTTCTGAACTCACGGTAGAACGGCGATTCCACCATTGGCGCTGGTAGAGTGGTGGCGGGATCCGGCGGTGGCAGAATCTGGATATGTGGCCAAGCATACCACAGCGGTAACAGACGGGTGGTTCACGAGCACGGTCCAAATAATAGTCCTCGGTAACAGAATCGAAGCGATCAGCAAAGTCCAGCCGCTGGGGTTGTTGCGGAGGAGGTGGAGCCCTGTAGTGGGTACGAGCTGGGGGAGCAGGGCCATATGAGTCGTTTCGGTGGTGACGGACGGGAGGAGGAGCGGTAGAACGCTAAGAAGAGCGCTGGATGGGAGCTGCCTTCTGGGAGCAGCTATCACAGGGGATTCCACTGCGGTTCACTACTTGATGGCGGGAGAGTTCATCACGGACGATTTGGCGAATCATGTCGGTCAAATGCGGAGGCTCATGTGAATGCTTGTGAGAATCCACGCTTGCAACAGTGGTCACGTTAGGCAAACGGCCGAATTTCGGAGTTATGCGATGCAGCTTTAAAGTTTCGAACGTACGACAGTGCTTGATCACGGCCGTGGGAGAATGTAAGGTTTCTTTTGTAATTAAAATGTTATATACGTACACCGCGATGCCCTTTAAGAGGTGGCCAACTCTGTCTTCATCAGACATGCTCGGATTCACCGCTTTGCTGAGTTTTAGGACCTCTTCTATGTACATTGTGCATGTTTCACTAGGCCCTTGGGCTCGCTAGAATAAAGTCTGCTCAGCGCATTTCCGTTTTGCCATGGCATCCCCGAAACAATTTCGAATCTCCTCTTCAAAACGCTCCCAGCTCGTTAAAGACGCTTCATGGTTCTCAAACCATGTCAGGGATGTGGAGTCCAAAATGAAAACAACATTTGCCAGCATTACAGTGGCATCCCAGCGATTGTACTTGCTCACCCGCTGGTAATTAGTGAGCCTGTCGTCCACGTCTTCGCCAGCCTTGCCAGTAAAGGTCCGCGGCTCACGGTAATGCTGCCATGCGGGTGCCGCTGGACCTGGCTGCCGTGCATCGCCGTCTTGAATCATTGTGGGTGTCAAAGGGGGAAGCCCAGCGAGTCGTCGGCTCGAGCGAGGTAGAGAGGAATTCGTGGTGATCTTTCAGGTTTATGTAAGGTTAAGGTTTATTTACAAAGTGGTTCTGCCCCTTAGCCTGATGTGCTAACCAAGATATAGTGAGCTTCCTCTTCTTCGTTTTCTATTCCAGAGAGCCTCTTTTTGCATTTCCTTGTTTTCTTCTGTTCGCATGCCTGACAATATATAAAAAGCAACATGCCCAATATTTTCTTCCGTCGTGCACGCCGTGAACAAGGGGAGGGGGTTGGGGCGGGGAGGTTTAGCTTTGTGTTTCTCATTGCTGAGTGATTGCCCGTCGCTTTTTCATTCAAAAACCAAGAGGAAAATCACACAAACATATGTTGACGCGAAAGCACACCTTGGGCCACTGAGGTGCAGACAAAACTTTGCAACGAAGCCGAATCTCTTGAGATGCTGGTATATGATAGTGTTAGTCAAATAATTATTTTCAGCTGGTAAAGCATTTTTGCAAAGTTATCTAGGATCAGGCTACGGCCAGCGCACAAAAGCATGCGCCGCAGCGCCGCTGCTCGTGTCTCATCATCGCGAAACCCAGTGCGATTCAAATGGGTTTCATTGCCCGCACCGAACAAGAGCCTCCCAGTTACCGCCGTGTCCGTAACGCCTCCCCGGCAGCCACGCGCGCGACTGCGACCGACTCCCGATGATAACCTACAGTTTTTCTGGTGCTTGTCCAGCAAATGACACATGAGTGCTTCAGTTAAAGCATACACCATTCAGTATATAACGTATGAGCCCTAAACTCCCGCAGGAATGCACTGATTCGCTCCCGACTGTGCCCCATCGTCTATGGTTAAATACATAGCTTTTGTAAATAACTGGATGTATGCTGCTCATTCGTACGGCATAGAATTCAAGCTGAGCTAGCAATACAAAACATATTCTCTTCGTTCCGTAACAGCTGCACCTTTATTAGTTTACAAACTGGAATAACGCCAATGCTGCGTCTCCTGCCGGCGCCGTGTACCCACGAGCGGTGCCGACAGCTATCGGCTACCCTCAGTATGGTCGCTAGACAGGGTCCCATCAATGCTTCCTGCTCAATGTGAGCGCGCTTTGTGACGTAAGCAGTCGTTGATTTCGGGTCGCTATTGCTAGACCTACACTCGATGGCCACATGCAACCGCTAAATTTTGTGAGTGCGCGCTCTATAATCGCCGAAATTGAAGATACGAACCCCGGGTACTCGCGCTAGGCCTACTTGTTGCGGAACGGGCCGGCAGTTCGGCGCTGACTGACATTTCTGGCCAAGGTCATAGCTGATGAGAAGCGGGAACGCATAAAGTGTAGCTGCTTATTTCTTTTAATTTTTACCGCCGTTAAGCTAGAAACAATCGCAGCTATTCAGACGGTTAACACATTGGGTGTCAAGCTGTCGCTCGGCCTTCGATTCGCCCAAACAGATCGCACTACCGTGCGCTGATCAGTTCCGTCGGCTTAACGGGGCCGAACCTCTCACACCATGGGGGATAACCGACCATTGTTCTTGGTGTCTACGCTGGTGAGAGCGACAGATCAGTGAGTCGATAAGCTAAGAAACCTAACCGCACAGCCCCCTTTGTGTGACCGTGCCTACCTATGCCGAACACAGCATGCCTTACTCTATATCGTTTTTGTGCAGTAACATGTTCATCCAGCACTTCTGCATGTGGGACGTCAACTGTGTCAATTGCCAGAAATAAAAACAAAACGTGTCTTTTGATATTGCAGTCAGCATTGCAGACGACGTCCCGCCGTCTATTCTCATGTGGCATCAAACGAGCATTTCAAAATGGCGGCTGGTCTCGGTGGGAAGAGTATCACGATTTAGACTTTTATTGCATGTTTTGTAATAGGCGCCTCCCGCTAAGCACTAAACCGTTTCGTGTGTAATCGCATAATTATATATTATTCACAGAAGTTGAAAGCGGCAGTATATAGAACGATCCTCTGATTAACGGATCACCGGAGACAACGGCCTTGCCCGCGTTTCAGAACAACGCTGTATTTTTATATTTATATATATTCGTATTTTATTTTTCGTATTATTATTCGTATTTTATATATTCGTAGTTTATATTTGTTCGCCTTTGTTATAATGCTGCGTGAAGATAGCTCTAATATCTTATTGGTACATTAAATGACGACCAACACTTTTTAGGAAAATATGTCCGTACGAGTGATATTTGTAGGTGTTTAAAGGCCTCAACTTGATAGGCAGTTTTATTTTGTGGCCATCTGCATCCAAGCCCCGGACACCATATTGCTTAGTTCTTATGCGGTCGCAAGTCAGCCCAACGAAGAGGTCATTCAGTTAAGTGCCACCCTCTCCTTTTGCATCTATCGTCATCATCACCAAGATGTGACAATATGTGCTTTAATTTTTTTTTTGCACTGCTTATCTGGCCGCTCCTATATACGTCATGAAATTCCTCCTTTTTTGCTATCATAGGGTAAACACTCATCGTACCGAATGGTTCGAAACGAGACGTATGGCTCTTAAATAAACTCTGGGGTTAAGCACAAAATACATTACGTACCACGTGCTGAGGTTTTTTTTATTAAACTCTCCTTGTCATGCGGATTTGTGTAGATCGGACAGACAAGGCGGAGCCTTAATACACGGTTTATTGAGCTCGCAAATAATTCGAACGCAAAGAAATATACTTATCTGGTTCAGCCTGTGTGTGACTGAAAATCATACTTTCCTCATTAAACTACTGCGATATTTTGTACAAGGAGCGGACCCGTTTAACACGTGAGGTTATGGTTGCGTGTAGTCAGCCATTGCAACATGGCAGTGAGGTACCATGCCTTAAATACACCTAGCAATACGTGCATTAAATTTTTGGCTGCTTGTTGATAGTTTGGGCCACTTTTTATACATTCTGTTGTTTGCAGCGAATAAGCTATCAGTTGTGAGTGAGCACTCACCCTTTTTTGTTCCGTCTGTCTTTTTTCTCCGGTTTTAATATGGTTAACAAAAACCAATTCGCCCAGCTTTCTGTTCTTCTATATGTCTTGTTTTGCTACCTAGAGGAACACGTCACCCCTAGGCAGTAAAAAGCAAATCTGCGTAAGAATTTGAGATACAGAACAACTAAGTGTCTATTTCTCACTTCTTAGTGTCGGGTCGGGCTGCTAACGCTGAAAGCGTGTTTCTGCACCGCACTAATTCAGTAAAATGATAACATATTTCAGAAAACTTTATATACTACATCGTTCGTTATAATTAATAATTGACGTTGATAGGCATGTAGAAAAAGAACGAAATTAAAGTATATAACACAAATTCTGTTTTTCAAGGCAAGTCTCTGCTTGGTTTTATTTCCTTCTGCCTGACATCCGACATCCGACACGTGGATGCCATATGGCGAAGTACTTGCAGCATGCAGACCCATGGCAGACAAAAAGAAAGAACAGGCGCCAAAATTGGTTGAGCAATGTGTCGCGGAGGCTCCGGCTTGGCCAGGATATCAGTATAAGAAATTCAAAGAAAAAAAATATGTGACATTTGCTTTCACAGATGGAGAACATCATGCACCTGCAACAGGTGGTTGACGCCAACGTTTCCTTCTTCTGGCTTATCGTGAAGCTGCAGAAGATTATTTGCACAGGCATATGGGGCTGGTTGACTCTATTTTTACTCTTCGCTCGCAGATACCTGATCCTCTGCATTTCAGAATACTACAGCCTATGCAATATTAACGTATTCGTTGAAATTATTTTATGACCATCTTTGCGTATGTACACTCTACATCCTTCAGCCTTGAAGCGTCGATTTTTGGATGAGAGGAATGATCAAAACATGGCAGCCACTGGTGTAAGGCACAATTTTTGTGCAATGTAAGAGACAAAAGGGATTACAAATTCTGCGCGCTAGGTAGTAGACGACCGACAGCGTGCCTAGAACAGCCGCGGGGTTTCTCGCGATGGCGAGCAGATACTGGGTAATGGCACTGCAAGGCTTCAAATCGCTCTGAATTAGTAAACAATAGAAAGCCTCAAAAATTTTTTCTGGATGCATTAGGTGCGTATATAAAAGAAATTATTACAAATATTCTATTATATAGAAATATCAGTTGATGACATGAAGAATACATTAGGTCAAACAAATGGCCTGGCCGTTATTCCGTATAACGTTCGGTAAGCCCAAAAATTGCGGACAGTTGAGTTCCTGTAGAGTGAAGCTCCTCTAACGATTTTCTCATTACAGTAGCAGCCGCTTCAGAGATCTTGTTATGTAATTTGTCTCACCACATTCCTTTAGCAGCCCAGTATCTTGCTCTTGTATCACCTTTGTTACGAATCGAAGAAAATGTAGAGAATTTAGCGTTTTGTTTGAGTCACATTATTTAATAAATGAATAGCATTGCGTACAAGTGTGCGCCCGCAAAAAGGGGAAGAGAGGTGTGAAAGTGCACGAGAAATAGAACGGAGACAGGTGGGCTGGGATTAAAAGCAACAGTTACGGCCTCATTCCTTAGTTGACTTTTCGCAGAGACACGAGGGGTGGTCTTAAGCTGAGAGTGAGAAAAAGAAGGCTGAATAGTTTAAGCCGCCTAAAAATTAGTCGGATGATATCACTTTAATGGCAGAAAGTGAAGTGGATCTCAAGAGACTTCTGATGCGCGTACAAGAAGAGAGTGAGAAGGTTGGGCTTAAACAGAACATTAAAAAGACAAAGATCATGGCGTCTTGCCGCATCATGTCCTGGAGCATCAATGGACAAGAAGTGGAAGCTGTAACAGATTTTATGTTCTTGGGCTCCTAGATTACCTCGGATGAAGACTGCAGCCATGAAATGAGGAGACGCTTGCTTCTGGTAAAGAGAGCAATGGTTAGCCTTGACCGCCTAATAAAGAGCAGAGACATTAGTCTGCCAACCAAGATCCGTATAACTCGCGCTATGGTCTTTCCAGTCGTGATGTATGGATGCGAGTGTTGTACTGTGAACAAGGCTGAGCGCCGAAGAATTGACGCGTTTAAATTGTGGTGCTGGCGAAGACTCTTGAGAGTTCCTTGGACTGCCAGAAGATCAAATCAGTGGATATTGTCGACCATAAACCCTGACTGCTCATTGGCGGGTCAAATTCTAAAGCTAAAGCTCAGCTACTTTGGTCATCTGATGAGAATAGAGGAGTCGTTGGAGAAAGATTTGATGTTGGGAAGGGTTGAGGGTCGCCGGAGAAGGGGTAGGCAGCGAACGCGATGGTTAGATGGCATCCTAGAGGCACTGCAGATGAAGTTATAAGATGTTAGGAAGATAGTGAGAGACCGGAAAGTGTGGCGTGATATGGTCCATAGGGTCACAAAGAGTCGGACACGACTGAACGACTGAACTGAACTGAAAAATTAGTCCTGCGTTGGCTCTATTGCCTTTTACGACCATTCGGACATAATTCATTACTTCGCCCATTCAGATCAATTTTCTTGGAATGTGCCACTGAAAACCTGCCTTTCTTTGTGCCACTCGAATATGTGCGCTATTATTCTCTTCACTGTTCTTTGCTTCGGCACTAGCGATGACAGAAAATTATCTCCAATGAATCTCTTCAGGATGTGTGCTGACATTTTTATGCGCAGGTCTGTTTTGTTTTTAGGCAAAAATATCGCTCCTTTTCAAGTAAAGCGCTCTGTGTTGTTGTCCGTTCGTCTATGTCCCGTCTGTTGGGCTATTGTTAAGGTTTTTGTTCTTGCTTTCATTTTGCTTCTTCCTGAAATTGTGTAAAGAAAGTTTCATGCTGCCACTGAAAAAAAGTTCTATCACCATGACCATTCATCAAATGATTCGTATATACCCGCAAGCTATTTTCGCTTCCGTTCGTTTCAGAAACAGTAAGTCGTTTTGTCATACACAAATGAAATCAGCGGGATTGAATTTGGTAATAAGAATGACTTGGTTTAGTTTGTGGGGTTCAGCGTACCAAATCGACACAGCCTATGAGAGATGCCGTATTGGGAGACTGGAAATTTCGGCCACCTGGGGTTCATTAACGTGCACTGACACCGCAAAGCACACCGGCGCCTTGCTTTTCGCCTCCATTGAAAAGCTGCTGCCGAGGCCAGCATTCAAACCCGCATTCTTGGGAACAGTCTTCGAGTGCGGTAATCACTTCGCCTCCCCTGTGATAATAATGGCATGTTGTTTGACGGAACAGTAACTTCCAATGTGGTCATCCGCCATGAATTCGTCATCTGGAAGTTTCTTCAATGAGTGGCACCGAAAAACGCACTCCGTGGCGCTGATATTCTTGAGCCTACATGTAACCACGCAGAGCGGAATATATTCCTGCGTTATCATGCTATCGCTACGGTTGTGGTACCTGCACGAATTAAGAATATATAGCACTGACACAAAAAAGGCATCACCATTCGCGCAGCGTTAAACTTGGTGTTGGTTTCTGGTGAAAAGAACAGGTATATGGAATCTGCAGTGCTAGTAGCGCGATTCTTTGGTCACAAGCCAATTTTGATGGGTAAAGCTATAGAGCATAGTGGGGTCGCCTTAGTCGTGCCTGTGTGATTTCTCAAAAAACAATACAGATACACTGCGCCCTACATTGGCTTTTAGATCGGCGCGTTTTGCAGAAGACATCATAGAGACTAGAGTTTTGTTAACAATACATCTGGAGGAGGCTACAGCTCGATTATCATTATAAGTCACGTAGCGCATGAAAAGTATGCCAAATGTGTAGATAATAACATTGAACCATTTTATTGCTTTACTGAATCAAGACCAGAGCAATCCATGCAGCGAATCACAAAGTAAGTTCGCTTGTTTAATATAGGTAAGCTACGCCAGCTGATTCCATTCACTGGTCATTATCCCTTTTTTAAAAAGCCGCAAACGCCCTGAAGCATCACAAAAATATAAATTTTCTACCTAACTTCAAAGAGCCCTGGAAGAAGATAACTAAAGTTGCTTTAGGAATGCGATGCGAAAACTCCACTCGTTATTTCTTCAAAAGCTTATATAGGCCATTGTTGTCGATGCAGTCTGAAGCCTCTACATTTCGTGCGAGAGGTTGCCACCGTGAGATGTTATGCATTGAACTCACGAAATAGAGGAAGCTCCGCGTGTAATAGTAGTATGTGACAGCGCAAACCACTCGTTCGTTATTTACCTTACGGATCCTCGTTCGTGAACACTGCTTCACTAATCATTTGCGTCATGCTTGTCCCTATTTACTCAGCTATACACTCACCGTTTCGTTGTTGTACGGCAGTGCATTAAGGCAAACACCGCACAACAAATACTAACAAAACTTGAGACACATCCCTGCGTGACCTCGGGTTATCATGTCTGACACGAGACTCAAAGATGTTGGCAGGTTCAAGTATTATCACTAGGTTAGTATGTCTGAAACGAAACCTTCTGCTGACAGACTCATATCATCAGCTCTCTTGGCTTGTCAATATCCTTCATCCACTCATTGTTCTGTTGGACTGAAAACTACTATCTAGAATAGAACTTGCTCCTAACATCCCCATCATGTGGAGTCATGACGTGACAGGATCGCTCAATCAACCATTGCTTTGATCGTGTATAAGTTGCCATTCTAAATGGAAGCTCCTCCTAACTACTCGTATCACGTGGTCTCATGACGTCACAATATCAGTCAGCGACTTATTGGTATTATGTCACGCGGTAGCTACCCACCTGCTAAAGGAATATATGAGGTTATCGCAAACAACACAGATGAAGTTTATTTGAAAACGGTGCCTTTAACGCTGCCCAGGTAAAATCAGGCATCAGTTGACATCGTTATAAATCGGCGTTTTAAGGTGAAGGCCTTACTTGACAATGTCTGCAATTTCGTCTGATGAGAAAGTGGACGCAAAATTTGAATACATGTTTGCGTTCTTCACTGAAGATTTAGGAAAAGAAGATGACTTATCAGGTAGAGGCAAATAAAAGGATTCTAAATAGTGAAGTTGGTCGATCTGGAGTAATTTGTTATTTAATTAGAGGCAAAAGCAAAATTAAAGGTTGCATAGCCGCAGGCATCAATATAGCGCAGGGATGGGCTAAACCGTTACAGACGTCAGACAAGAACGGGAGTCGTCACTATTGTGGTACAATACGCACAAGGAAGACAAATAAAAGGTTGGAATAAATTAAAAGGTAATCAGTTGGCTTGCAGAATTAAAAAAAAACATAACATAGGCATATTTTGGGGTAAGCCTGTAGAAAATGAGTGCGGACGTGGTGAAGTAATGCCAAGGGGTTGCCACGGAGACTATCATCCCTGAGCGCGTGGCGCATCCTAGCAAAAACATGCCGTCGTGGGAGAGGGCGGCGGGAGCCATCACCTCGTGAGTAGAGGGCGGTGGCGCGATGGAAAACAGGAAGTTCGCGCGCGTCACCTCCGCTTCTGCCACTACCACCTTGGGTCTGCATATCAAGGGTCTAGGAGAATGCAGTGCGACAGGAACTATGGCCGTTTAATCGCAGTTGTGGGAGAAAGTAGCTCTGCACTCTGTATGCTGAAAGTAGGCGATAACGTCTTGGTTTTCCCATCGGTTACGCGCGCCAGTAAAGCATCGGGCGTCATCGCGGGCTGCGTGTCATACACAAGCTTGAACGGGTTCGCTCTGGTTGTCTACTGAATGGCCAATTTATGCGCTAAGATAACGTAGAGCGGAATGGCATCCCAGATCTTGCTCGCGCCGTCGATGTATGTAGCAAATTTGTCCGCAATTATTTTATTAACGCGCTTCATATGTCCATTGGGATGGCACGCAACTGTATGGTTCAGGCTTGTATTACTGCAGATCAAGATGGCTTGCGTGATCTCCGCCGTAAAAAATGTTTCAATTTCCACAATGAGCACTTCGGGACCGGCGTGTCACAGCAGAATGTGTTAGACGAAGAACTTGACTTCTGCCGTGGTGCCATTAGGCACAGCTTTCGCTTCGAGGTAGCGAGTAACTTAGTGGCTATGATGATCTACTTGTTACTCACACATGAAGCTAAAAAGGGGTCGAGGAGATCCATCGTAATTTGCGGAAACGGCACTTCTCTTTTTTTTGGGGGGGTGGGGGGGGGAGGTATAGGGCTCATCAGCCCAGCGGGTCTCTCGGGGGTGTGTTGCATCGCTGACACTTACGGCTTGTTTTCAGTTATTGGGAAACGTCGGCCGCAATCGCGGCAAGTAGTACCTCTCCTGTATTCGCTGCAGTGTGCGGGAAAACACGAGATGCTCTGCTGTCGGCTCATCTACAGTCCCGTTGAATGGTTTTGCTTCCACGGACGAAGGAAGCATCGCCAGCTTATAGCTGTCGACCCAAGCCAAGGCAATAATTGTATTATCCGACATTTAATTTATGTATTTTCGGAGTTTCTTGGTTAATCAGGGGAAAATATTTACACGTAAGGATTCTTTATCGCGAATACTGGAGCATGGTTTGTACATGTGCTATTCAACGTAGCATTTAGGACTTGTTGTGTTAAGCTATTATTAGTAATTTTTTATAAATAATGCCAATTGGCGAACAAAACCAATTTTGTGGCTCTCAAGGCAGCTGCTGCCATTGTGTGGTTGGCTTCCTTCGCCTGCATCTGAAATATTTTTTTTTCAGCCCTTGGAATAAATAAGGACAGAAACGCAGTATATGTCTAATGCTGCATCCCGTATTTAAATAGACTTCAGATATCGCCCGATAACTACAACATCGAATCTCACCAATGATAACGCTGAAGGTTCTTATGATAACTGCTGAATGACAGCCTTTCATAACTTCAACATTCTGGAAAATCATTGGTATGAATACAGAATGAAAGCTCATTCTTTCTTTTGTATATTTTCTCATTTTCCTGAGGAGGGACAGGGTGCCACTGAGTGACGTCACATCCGGGATTGCCGCAGCATCACTCGAGCGATGGTTCCTGGGAATGAACGAATGGTACGGCGGGCACATCATCATCATCCTCAGCATGACTATACCCACTGCAGGGGGAAGGCCTTTCCTATATTCCTCCAATTAACCCGGTCGTTTGCGAGCTGCATCCACTGAAACCACTGCGAACGTCTTAACTTCATCCGCCCATCTAAGTTTGTGATTCTCTACACATTTTATTCCGGAATAATTTGTTGTGGAGACTCACAAACTTATTAAGGTTTAAAAAAAGAGCACCTGTTTAGGAGAGCTTTGGGACATTTTCGATTATTTAAGAAAAACGAATAAAAAGTACTTTTCGAATACACCTTTCTCGGTGCGCAGGCTTTTCAAAACTACATACGCATGAATTGCTTTTCACCAACACGGAGAACATCGCCATTGCTGTTGCAACAAAGTTAAAGCCCGCTTGAAAGAAAATGTGAGCATCAAAAAGTTCTGTCTCAGCACTAATGTCCGTGCTAAATTGAACTGCAAACGGTTTTTGCGTAAACCATGGCCATGTACAAGTAGACCACTGATTAAACATGAATATAAAACCGGGCTATGAGTACTGCCGACGTGGTTGGCCCAAGCGCGGGAGAGCCATGGTCGATTCATGAGAATAACGCTAAGCTGCCCAAGACGCCATACCCGTCGGCCCCAGGTGTCACCCGTTAATAATTAGGGGGATTATTAACGTTGCGCCCTTAACGGTGCGCACACTCCCAGACACCCTTACAGTGAGTGGGGGTAGCTGTCGCCGGTTCAAACCAGAGTAAGGATCGGAGTCAGAAGTAACAACAAAACACAATTTATGCACAGCAAGAGACGATACAAAGGAATACACAAGATCACTTGAAATGCACAGATGAGAGGTTCAAAGGATACAAACGCTAAGCATGCAACTATAGAATGATTCAGTAACACAGAGGCTTTACAACAGATCAAACACGAGAGAGCTACATAAACACACCAAATTGTTCACCGGGCACTGTTGCAGTCGGACGCCTAAAGAGTCACGATGAGGCCGCCATACGAGACGAGCGCCGTACCCTTGCAGGTCCGTGGGCTTGCCAACAGCGGGTGATCCCCGGGAGTCCAGCCGAAAAACTGATGAACACGCCGCAACCACTGACTGACTGACTACACAAACGGCGCGGTCTCCTTAAATAGGGCGCGCCGCGTCTGTCTGTTAAAACGCGCCAATGCTAGCGCGCGCACACACTTAGCTCCACTGGTTAGAGCTCTCTCTCCTCCTCCCGGCGAGCCGCGCGTCGTCATTGGCTAAGTCCCATAGAAGATTCTCGATTTTTCTGGCGTATTCCAGACTGATAAGTCGCGTCATCGCCGGGTGATGAGAAAGAGAGCGACGGCGACGCGTACAAGGCTACGCGCTCTCTCGCGCGGGGAAGGAGGTTTTTCTCGAGCTTTCTACGCGACGCCGCGCGGGCCTCGCGCCGTGCGGGCTTGAGGAAAATTTGCGCCGATTTCGTGACACCAGGTCGATCGCCAACGATCGACCCTTCTTAGGTCATTGTCAATCCCCAACTTCGGGCCTAACTTGGCCGCCCAGCTCGGCCCAAGTAGTTTTATAGTTTCAAGCTTATTATGCACACATGAGTAATATTACTCACATAATTAGTTGGCAATATTGGTAACGGGAGAGAGGGGGCCGACTTTAGGCTTGTCGCTTGGGGTGCCACTACTGAATTATGCCATATGACCTAATGACCTAATGCTGTAATAAATTGGGGCAAAACACGCCTTTATCCACATTGGAATGTTCTATTAACATTCTTACTGCATGTTTCCTCTCAAACTGGCGCATTCTACTAAATTTGTGCGACGCCCGAAAATTCATTAACGTGAAACACGATTATGAAAGTTACTGCTTTCATCGCCCCAGTTGGGGCGATTTCTCCGGCCAACATTCACAACATTATAACTCACAAAGTCAAAAGTATACCCTATTTACTGTAAACTCCTCGCATGATTATTAAATTTTGAGGCATGTATTAAGCTGCCTCAGACATTTTATATCGTACGCGTCAAAATTTCTATACTTTATTACCAACATCCAAAGCGCGTGCAAGTGTTTTTCCAATACAGTAAGCGACGTCACACTTTCCTGAACTACAACGTCACATCTGGCCATGAAAGCAGCTTCGGTTTCGATTTACTGTTTTCCCTTGCTTTAAAATGTAGTTTTACTAGCAATTTTGCAAAAGCTTTTATTGTGTTAGAGTCAGGACACCCAGATGAATGTAATACAGTGAAAACTAACATGATTAAAAACCACCGGAGTTGCCCTTTTATATGTGTAAAATGATGCAAGTGTCAAGGATAAATAATACTCCGACATCTTTTTAGAACAATGACAGACCGTTTGAATAATTAAACCCGTACAAAAATTTGGGGTTTGTATTCCTCTAATTCATATTCAGAAAATATTTAGCGATGTTAACCGCTGTTAGGGTACCCAAGCCGTGGAACTTTACCAGGATCGAATGCACACTAAAGTTACTACAAGAAATACAATTGGAATACGCTACGCTGGGTTAGGATCTCTATAACAAAATCCAGTTATCCCTTTGAATTCTTTCAAAATAATTCAGTTCGCGATATTTTGTCAAACGATGCGCAGACAGCTAGCATAACGAACACGAAACCGAACTTAACATTCTATTCACATCGCAACGTTGAAATATTTTTCGTTTGAGCTTTCCCAAAAACTTTATCATGAACCTACACTCCGCAATCAACGTATCCCCTACCCTCAGTACATATGGGACCGCATCGGCCATCGTCACTAAGTGGGATTAGAATTATCAAGAACATGTGCTTTTGCACAGACATGGGTACACCGTAGTACACGCAAGTTGAACAACCGTCCCGCAGATGTTGTGAACAGTAACGATAACTACCTTTTTGCCGTGCTTTAGCAAATAATGTAAACTCAGGTTTTTGGCGTTGCATATTTTGAGCAATGTTTTCATTTCATTTATGACGTCTAACTTCTATGGTAACCACACCCGCTCTGTAATGTATTTGACCGGGAGGGATGAAATAAATCAAAATAAACGAACCGATATCGGAGCTGCCGCAGACTTTGACTGTGGCCGATGATTAACACTCTTGAAACTTGGTTAGAGGATATTTGAACGCCTAAATATTTTTCCTGAGGCGGCTGTCTTCCTTGTTATAAAATTACATGAAATATTTGGTCCAGAGTCGTGTTCATAATTTGAGTAGGTGCTTATTATTTGCAAAACATTACAGTTCGCGAAGGTTTCTGTACACTGCGGACTACAAACAACAGTGCAGCAACATGCTGCGCAGTAAAAAAAAAAACATTTTACCCATCGAGTGGTCCTCCTGAATATGATTTCCTGTTCCTGCTTATAGTACCAGACATTCTTCTTCTGTCGGAGCGTATGAAACTTCCCAATAACTCGCTTCGTCTCGAACGGCTTGTTCTTTCTTGCAAGCATTGC
>JAJIZL010024718.1:315937-341152 GCA_023969395.1 Amblyomma maculatum
CTTCTACTTTGTGTTTAATTATCTTTTTTACCTTGCGCTTGTTGCTGCAACAGCACTTCCACGAGACCAACTCTGCACGCATCGGTGTGCACTTCTGTCTTCGTTCCATGTACGTAAAGTGCCAGCGTTGACTTACTCATTAGGTGTCTTTATAGTTCCCTAAATGCAGCCTCTTGATCATCATTCTAGCACCAGCACTATTCCTTACAAAGCAGGGTCGTAAGTAGGTTTGCTTTCTTAGCGAATCTGGCCACAAAGCCTCTGAAATAGCTGCAAAGGCCCAGGAAACGTCGGATAGAGATCGGAGACGTTTGCCGGTGTAGGAATATTAGCGATGTTTTTCAGCTTGATCGAGGCTATCGGCGTTGATGCCCGAAGCAAGTACCTGTGTCAAGTTGTCTAATCCCTCTTCAAGTGAATCCGAGGGAATCAGAAAGTCATCCATGTACGCCATCACTTTGGTGTGTCTGAGCGGTCCAAGCACCGTATATATCATGCGCTGGAACACGCTCGGTGCGTTGACAAGTCCCAATGGCATGCGAATGAATTCGTAACCACCGTCCGGACTGACGAACGCCGTCTTCTCTCGGCTTTCTTCATTGATAGGCCCCTGATAATAACCGCACGCAACGTCTAGGCTCGTGAAAAGTCGTTTGTCGTGGAGCCTGTCAAAGGTGGTCGTCAATTAATTGTTGTCGACCAGAGACGCGACGCACTTTCGGCCCACGGACGGAATGCGCGCAGACCCTCTCCGGGGTCTCG
The DNA here is from genome assembly GCA_023969395.1 of Amblyomma maculatum. Classification (NCBI taxonomy): domain Eukaryota; kingdom Metazoa; phylum Arthropoda; class Arachnida; order Ixodida; family Ixodidae; genus Amblyomma; species Amblyomma maculatum. Next base: position 316,700 of record JAJIZL010024718.1, read on the forward strand.
CCTCGGACTCGACGGGGGGTGCTCTGCTCCGCGCTGCGAAGTAGCTCTCGGGTTACACTGCCATTCCGACTCCGGACATCTGGTGGGAGAGGGTGTGCGGAGATGGACCGAGTGGACCGTGCCGCCACCGAAACGGACCCTTTTCGGTCAGTGTGTGTTCTGCACGCCGTGCGAGCGAGTGTTATAAACGAAGGGACAATAAATCTGTTCCATTGTTTTGTTTTTGACGACTGTGTCGACTACAGAACTTTTTCTCAGAAGTGGGATATCAACCAACTACCTTCCTCAACGAGTGCCTCTAAAGTTATTCGACCACGAAAAGCCACGATGATGCTACGTTCGAAGACAACGAATGGAGGACCCGAGGGCGAGGTATCACGACCGGGTCACTCGACGAACGAGAGCGTACAGAACGAAGGCGAGACGCAGCAGCCCAACGTCGAAAGGGGATCCGTGAAGGCTGCAACGGCAAGCAGCCACGACATGGACAGCCCCAACGAAGCAGTGCCCGTTCCTAGTGCCTTCGACTTCCAGGCGCTGATGCAGGCGGCGATCCAGACGGCGGTACGAGAGGCATTGCAGGGAGCAGCCCAACTAATGCAATCGGCTCAATCGCCACCACACCACCCGTCTGCAGGTGCATCGGGCGTCGCGGATGGACGGTTGTCGACGGCGAGCGCGCAACTGGTGTCAATATTCGACCCATCTTTGCACAATCAGCCAACGGTCGAGACGTGGCTCAACAAAGTTGACAATCTGGCTGCAGCCTACAGTTGGAGCGTCCAGCAGACCACTTGCTTCGCCCTCACGAAGCTCCAGGGCGTCGCAAAAACGTGGTATGATGGGCTCACAGATGTCCAACGAACTTGGGCCGACTGGAAAGCTGAAATGAAGAGGGCATTTCCTTCGGCATCCAGTTTCCAATGCCCATTCCGGGACATGGAATCACGAACGAAGGAGCGCCACGAAAGTGTCGAAGCGTACTTCTACGACAAGCTGGCCAAAGCAAGGCGCTGCAACATCGGTGAAGCGGCTTGTATCGAGTTCGTCATCACTGACTCAACGACGAAGATCTGGTGCGGACCCTAAGCGTTCGAGACTACGCAAGCCCAGATGAGTTGCTCCAGTGCATGAAACGGCTCTGCAACAGAACCGACACCATGAAGCAGACGAGACCTAAGACGCTCTATCAGGCGTTGGATGCTCGTCGTTCACACCGCATTCAAGACGGCAACGACTTCGTAGCGGCAACTGCTCAACGTCCACTTCGCACCGGAGGCGAATCGGCAAAGGCATCCGGACGGAAATATAACGAAAAACGCGAGCCACTTTGTTTTAATTGCTCATCATACGGACATTTATCGGCAGCATGCCCAAAACATCAACGCAAACCGCGGTACACAAATTGTGGAAAATCGGGCCACGAGACCAAAGATTGCTATTCAAAGAAAGTCTCGACAACTAGCAAAGGGACGAAACCAGCAATCCTTGCGCAAGAGAGCAACGATACCGTGGGCAGCATGGTGCCAAATCAGAAGTATTTCATGAGTGCCAACGTGAAAGGGAAGCCGATTAAGGCATACGTCGACATGGGAAGCCAGTGCGTAACGATGCGGGAGAGCGAAGCAGAAACGTTGAAACTCTCATACGAACCTCTAAGCCGTCCCTTTACGATCAGCGGGTACGGATCGGGAAAAACGACGCCAATGGGCAGTTTTGAAGCGACATTGACGGTGGACTAGGCTACAGCCGACGTCCAAATCCACATTGTTCGAGACGATGTACAAGCTGTCCCACTGCTTGTCGGGCAACCCTTTACCGAGCAGTCGCACATAATGGTGGTGCGCCGCAAAAATACAGTGCGCATTTTCGAGGAGCATGACGAGTTGGAGGATGAGGACGGGACTCTGGCCAAATTAGCTGTACCAGCCCTACCACCGTGCCGAGTGAACTTGTGGGCAAAGGAGGCTGTTGTCATACCTCCGAATTACGTCGGCTTCGTTGCACTGGGCAGTGACAACGTTACTCACAGTGACATCTTCATCCACGGAAAGCTGCACGAGCCACGCGGCCAATATGTTCCAAGCTGTGTGCTGAAGGAAAACGAGGGGTGCGAGCTATGCGTACCTGTAGCGAATGTCTCAGAGTCTCCGCTGATCATCGCGCAAAACCAGAAAATCCCAAGGGGAATCCTGTGCATGGAAGAATATTCTGAACCCCCCATTCTTGTAAGCTGCAATGAAAGAAAGCCGACAAAAGCAATCTCAGGAGATGATGTAACGGTCGGCTCATCAATTTCTAACACGCAAAAGGAGTCACTCGTCACAGTGATTAACGAGTACCGCGACTGCTTCGCAACGTGCTTATCGTAAATCGGCTGCACACGCGCAACTGAAATGAAGATTGAGGTTACCACGGACACTCCAGTAATGTACCGCCCCTACCGCCTAGCGCACTCGGAAAGGCAGGCTGTGCGAACTATGATCGACGAACTGAAAGAGGCTGGAGTGGTTACGGACTCTAACTCTGCCTACGCGAGCCATATCCTACTTGTTACAAAAAAGAGCGGTGAGAAACGGCTTTGGGTAGACTTCCGAGCCCTCAACAAAATAACCAAGAAGGATAGGTATCCACTCCCATTAATTGACGACCAACTTGACAGGCTCCACGACAAACGACTTTTCACGAGCCTAGACATTGCGTGCGGTTATTATCAGGTGCCTATCAATGAAGAGAGCCGAGAGAAGACGGCGTTCGTCACTCCAGACGGTCATTACGAATTCACCCGCATGCCATTCGGACTTGTCGACGCACCGAGCGTGTTCCAGCGCATGATAAATACGGTGCTCGGACCGCTCAGACACACAAAAGTCATGGCATACATGGATTACTTGCTGATTCCCTCGGCTTCATTTGAAGAGGGATTAGAAAACTTGACACAGGTGCTTGAAGTCCTGCGAGCTGCCGGCCTAACGTTGCGCTTGAAAAAGTGCTCGTTCTTCCTAGAGAAAATCAGCTACTTGGGTTACGAGATTTCGGCTTCGGGCATCAACCCCGACACCCTCAATCTGAAAGGCATCGCTAATTTTCCTACACCGGCAAACGTACACGATCTCCGGCGTTTCCTGGGCCTTTGCAGCTATTTTAGACGGTTTGTGGCCGGATTCGCTAAAATAGCAAAACCACTTACGACTCTGCTTTGCAAGGGACAGTGCTGGTGCTGGAATGATGATCAAGAGGCTGCATTTAGGCCACTACAAAGACACCTAATGAGTAAGCCAACGCTGGCACTTTACGTACATGGAGCGAAGACGGAAGTGCACACCGATGCGTGCAAGGTTGGTCTAGGGGGAGTGCTGTTGCAGCAGCAAGCGGACGGTAAAATGCACCCGTTATGTATGTCAGCCGTAGCACTACGAGAGTCGAGGAACGGTACCACTCGTACGAACGTGAGGCGTTAGGGGTTGTATGGACTATTGAGAAGCTTAAGCCATACCTGTACGGAACCGAGTTCCTCGTTGTTACAGACTGCAACTCTCTCAGGACTGCCTTGTCAAAGCGGGATCTGGTGCCACGTGTGGGCAGGTGGTACCTGAAGCTGCAAGAATACACGTTTGATGTAGAACACCGACCGGGAGCTTCAATAAGCCATGTTGATGCCCTCAGCAGGGCGCCTGCCTCAGAAGCTGAAGAGGCTGATGTTGCAAGAGGCATTAATGTCTTTGTAACGGAGCTCACCGACGACGACTGGTTGACACTAGCACAAAAAACGGACACTACGTTATAGTCTATCGCAGAAACCCTGAAGGGATCCTCGAAGACGAAAGAAGCGCACCGCATAAGAATGGAATATGCCCTGGTAGAAGGCGTGCTTTTTAGGAGATCATCCAACAACGGTCAGGAGCGCTTGTTATGGGTGGTGCCACGAGCGGCACGTTGGCAGGTCGTGAGACAGTGTCCCGACGATGTGGGACACTTTGCAGTTGACAAAACTATGGCCTTGCTAGAAAGCAAATTTTGGTTCCCAAGGATGCGACGTTACGTAAAACGGCACATCTCATGCTGCTTGGAATGTTTGTATCGAAAAGCCCCTTCCGAAAAAAAGCCGGGAAGACTGCACAGCATCGAAAAAGTGGCCTTGCATTCGATACCATCCATATGGATCACTTGGGCCCGTTTATCCGCAGCACTAGCGGCAATACGCATATAATAGTGGCAGTGGATGGCTTTACGAAGTTTGTGACCATTCGCGCTGTGAGAAGCACCGCGTCAAGCTATGCAAAGGGTTTCCTCCGAGACCTTGTTGCCACTTTCGGGGCTCCACGAAGACTGATAACCGACCAGGGAGCCGCTTACACCAGCCGACTGCTCGAGAAGTACTGCAAGTCACTCAACATAATTCACGTGAAGAACGCAACGTGCCCGCCTAGGGCTAACGGGCAGGTAGAGATGTACAACCGAATGATAACGCCCGCCATTGCCAGTCTATCAAAACGAGGCGACGGAAAGGACTGGGACGAAACGCTAACGCAGGTGCAATGGGGAATCAACAACACCGTAAATCGAGCCGCGAAAGCGACGCCATTCAGTCTGCTTTTCAACTTTCGCCCACGAAACGTGACAGGAGACCCAGTTGATGACGCCATCGCACTGGAGCTTGACGCCAGCCTACTTAAGCTACGGGAGACGGCAATTGACAATATTTGTCAGGACCAGAAGAAACAGAGAGAGAGTTTCAACAAGCGACAAAAGACAGCGCCCAGCTAACCAACCAGGCGACATGGTGTTGATCGAGAGGGAGCCAGTTTCGACGGGAGAGTCGCGCAAGCTGTGACCAAAGTACAGGGGACCGTACATGGTCGTGGAAACGCTTCCTAACGACCGATACAAAGTGCAAGACTTCCCCGAAGTGCAGCGTACCCGGCAATTCTACGAAGGCGTCGTGGCGGCGGACCGGATGAGACACTTCAAATTGGGAACCGCGGCCAGCGGCGATTCCTCTTCGGAAGACACCGAAAGCGACGAGATACAAGCGGCCTACGAGTAAGAAAAAAAATAGAGAAAACGCAAGACCGCATTCCAACCGAGGGCGGCTGAAAAGAAAAGGATGGCCGAATGTCGTCGACCAGAGACGCGACGAACTTTCGGCCCACGGACGGAATGCGCGCAGACCTTGTCCGGGTTCCCGCCTCGGACTCGACGGGGGGTGCTCTGCTCCGCGCTGCGAAGTAGCTCTCGGGTTACTCTGCCATTCCGACCCCGGACATCTGGTGGGAGAGGGTGTGCGGAGAGGGACCGAGTGGACCGTGCCGCCACCGAAACGGACCCTTTTGAGTCAGTGTGTGTTCTGTACGCCGTGCGAGCGAGTGTTATAAACGAAGGGACAATAAATCTGTTCCGTTGTTCTCTTTTTGACGACTGTGTCGACTACATAATGGAAGTGGATACCTACCCTTCTTGGTATTTTGTTGAATGCTCGGAAGTCTACACAAAGCTGTTTCGCACCGCTTTTTTGGTACAAGTAGGATAGGGCTCGCGTAGGCAGAGTTAGAGTCCGTAACCACTCCAGCCTCTTTGAGTTCGTCGATCATAGTCCTCACAGACTGCCTTTCCAAGTGTGCTAGGCGGTAGGAGCGGTACGTTACCGAAATGTCCGTAGTCACCTGAATATTCCTTTCAGTTGAGCGGGTGCAGCTGATTTTTGATAGGCACGTTGCAAAGCAGTGCAGTCGCGGTATTTGCTAATCACCGCGACAAGTGACTCCTTTTTCGTGTTAGAAATTAAAGAGCGGACTGTTACATCATCTCCCGAGATTGCTTTTGTCGGCTTTCTTGCATTGCAGTTTACAAGAATTTGTTGGACAGTGTTCTCCTAGCGATTTTCTGGTGTTGCGAGATGATCAGCGGAGACTCTGAGACATTCGCTACAGGTAGGCATAGCTCGCACCCTTCGCATTCTCTCAGCCCACAGCTTGGTACGTATTGGCCGCGTGGCTCGTGCAACTTTCCGTGGACGAAGATATCACTGTGAGTAACGTTGTCACTGCCCAGTGCAACGAAGCCGACGTAATTCGGGCGTATGACAACAGCCTCCTTTGCCCACAAGTTCACTCGACGCGGTGGTAGGGCTGGTACAGCTAAGTTTGCCAGAATCCCTTCCTCATCCTGCGACTCATCATGCTCCTCGAAAATGCGCACTGTATTTTTGCGCCGCACCACCGTTATGTGCGGCTATTTGGTGAAGGGTTGCCCGACAAGCAGTAGGACAGCTTGTACATCGTCTCGGACAATGTGGATCTGGACGTCGGCTGTAGCCTTGTCCACCGTCAATTTCGCTTAAAAACTGCCTATTGGCGTCGTTTTTCGTCGTTTTTCCGATCCATACCCGTTGATAATGAAAGGACGGCTAAGAGGTTCGTATCAGAATTTCAACGTTTCTGCTTCGCTCTCCCGCAACGTTAAGCATTGGCTTCCTATGTCGACGTATGCCTTAATCGGATTCCCGTTCGCGTTGGCACTCATGATGTACTTCTGATTTGGCACCATGGGGGAGAGGGGGAGGGGGGGGGGGTGGCTGCCCGCTGTATCTTTGCTCTCTTTCGCAAGGACAGCTGGTTTCGTCCCGTTACTAGTTGTCGAGCTTGTTTCCTTCAAATAGCAATCTTTCGTCTCGTGGCCTGATTTTACACAATTCGTAAATCGCGGTTTGAGCTGAGCTTTTGATCAACCTACCAAATAATGTCCGTATGAAAAGCAATTAAAACAAAGTGGCTCGGCTTTTTCCTTGCATTTCCGTCCGTGTGCTTTTGCCGATTTGCCTCCGGTGCAAGGTGGACGTTGAGTAGTTGCCACTGCGCAGTCGTTGTCCTCTTGGACGCGGTGTCAACGCCGAGCATCCAACGGCTGATAGAGCGTCTTAAATCTCGTCTGCTTCATGGTGTCCAGTGATAACGTACTCGATACAAGCCGCTTCACCGATGTTGCAGAGCCTTGCTTCGACCAGCTTGTAGAAGTATGCTTCGACACTTTCGTGGCGCTCCTTCGTTCGTGATTCCATATCCCGGAATGTGCGTTGGAAACTGGATGCCGAAGTCGTATTTCAGTTTTTCAGTCGGCCCAAGTTCGTTGGACATCTGTAAGCCCATAAAATCACGTTTTTGCGACGTCCTGGAGCTTCATGAGGGCGAAACAAGAGGTCTGCTGGTCACTCCAACTGTAGGCTGCGGCCAGATTGCCGAATTTGTTGAGCCACGCCTCGACCATTGGCTGATCTTGCAAAGATGGGTGGAATATTGGCACCAGTTGTGAGCTCGCCATGGCCAATCGTCCATCCCCGACGCCCGATGCACCTGCTGACGGTTAGTGTAGTGGCGATTGAGCTGGGGGGGGGGGGGGTTGCATTAGCTGGGCTACTCCCTGCAATGCCTCTCGTACCGCCGTCTGGATTGCAGCCTGCGTCAGCGCCTGGAAGTCGAAGGCACTGGAAACGGGCACTGCTTTTTTTGGGGCTGTCCATGTCGTGGCTGCTTGCCGTTGCAGCGTTCTTGGATCCCCTTTGGACTTTTGACTGCGTCTCGTCTTCGTTCTGTGCCGTTTTCGTTCTGTCGTCGTTCGTCGAGTGAGCCGGTCGGTATACCTTCCCCTCGGGTCCTCCATTCTTTGTCTTCGAACTTAGCATTATCGTGGCTTTTCGTGGTCGAAGCACTTCAAAGGCGCTTGTTGAGGAAGATAGCTGGTTGCAATCCCACTTTTGAGAAAAGTCCTGGAGTCGACACAGTCGTTAAAACAAAACAACGAAACATATTTATTGTGCCTTCGCTTACAAAACTCTCTCGCATGGCGTATAAAACACACACTACCCGAAAAGGGTCCGTTTCGGTGGCGGCACGGTCCATTCGGTCCCTCTCAGCTCACCCTCTCTCACCAGATGTCCAAGATCGGAACGGCCGAGTAACCCGATAGCTACTTCTCAGCGGAGCAGAGCACCCTCCGTCGAGTCCGAGGCGGGAGCCCGGAGAGGGTCTGCGCGCATTCCGTTCGTGGGCCGAAAGTGCGTGACGTCTCTGTCGACAACATAATGGTGTTTTTATGGGGGTGTAGCCTCTCGTCAAGCATTTGTTAGGCTTATTGGCTACGCCCCTAACATCTCTGCGATGTTGAAATAAAGATGACTTGACTTCAGTCATCAGTCGCTGAATGCCTTTTTTAGACTTTTCGAAAGCATTTGATAAGGTTTGCCATTAGTTGCTTCTTTAAAAATTACTTCCCCTAAATACTGAAACCAATTTGTTCAAATAGCTCAAATGCTTTATCATTAATCGCTCACAATATGTCTGTGCTAACGGCTATAACGCATCGTTTGCAAATGTGCTATCAGGTGTTCCACAATGTTCCGTCCTCGGATCGTTACTTGCCCTATTTTATATATATGACCTTCCATCCTATGTGTTATATAACATAGATTTATTCGCTGATGACTGCGTTATTTTTCGTGAAATAAAAAACAATAACGATATTGTGAGCACTGTGTGGCGCTTCATCTTCCACACGGCTGAACGTGCTGCTTCATCTTCATCCTGCTCCCTCCTGTAGATACCCTTCGTCATCGCGCATTGTGTTTGGCTGCAGTGCGCGACCAAGGCTTCAGGTCTGCAATAAAGCCTGATTCCCCAAGTCCGACCTTTGCGTTGCCTTACACGTGGTGGAGGTGCGCTTTGATTTCCCCGCTGCTTCGTCACCTGCATCCACCTGGAGCTTCGTTCTGGCCGCCGTTTGACCCCGACCACCATCGTCATGACTCAAGAAGGCCACTCCGCTATTCCGGCTTCTACCAACTCGACTCCAGCTCCCCTTGCCACTTTGAGTGTCAGTAGCCGTCAGCGCGACCCGCAGATGTTCGCCGGTCTCCGCGGCGACGACGCTGATGACTGGCTCGACAGCTACGACCGGGTCAGTGCTTTCAACCGGTGGGACGATTCTCCTAAACTAATTAATGTGTCCTTTTATTTGACGGATGTGGCCGAAACGTGGTTCCTAAATCATGAATTGACGATTCCGGACTGGGCTACCATTAAACAAAAGTTACGCCAGATTTTCTGCGCTCCTAGTTCGCACAGAGTCCGCCAAGAAGAAGCTAGAAGCCCCACTTCAGCGGTCCAATGAGACCTATACCTCTTATATAGAAGATGCCCTTGCACTTTGTCGGCGCATAAATGACACCATGCCTGAGGCCGAGCGGGTTCGGCACGTCCTTAAAGGTATTGGGCCACTTGCCTATAACGCCCTGGCCGTGCAGAACCTTACCACAATCGACGCCATCATATCGACTTGTCAACGCCTTGACGAACTACAGTCAATACGCCTGCAGCCTGATCCCACTTCATTTGGTTTCACTGCCGACGCTGACCTCCGTGCGCTTATTCGCGGATTAATTCGTGAAGAGTCTCGGCTCAAGGTAATTTGTGCCGCCCTGCATCTGAGCCACATCCTTCAAGTGCCGGCCTGCGTAGCATTATCAAAGAAGAGCTGGCCTCAATGACCTATTCCCCCCCAACATCGGTCACTACTACCATCTGTCAGGTGCCAACGTACGCCCAGGTCACGTCCTTGCCTCCTGCCGTAGGAGCGCCTACGCCACCGGCGCCTACCACTGCTCATGTCGCTGCATTGGCACCACCTGCCGCGGCGCCGACATACTACCCCAACTGGCGCCCAGCCCGCCCTGTTTGTTATTACTGCGGGTACCGAGGCCATATTTCCCGCTTTTGTCGTCGCAGGCTGCAGAATGAACGCCGCGGCTACGACTCATTTGAAGCAGACTACCCTCCTCGCTTTTCCGGCTCTAACCACCGTTCATTCCCTGATTATCCCCGACGTTCATCACCCCTGCCAGAAAGCCCCGCTCCGCCTGCTGGTTACAGGCCTTCAAGACGCCGTTCTCCTTCGCCTTTTCGCCGCTCAACCTCGCCTCTCCGTCAAGCTTCACTAACGACCCCCCGCCAATCGGAAAACTGACCACTTCAGTTTTAGGAGGGAAAACTGCACTCTTCCACCATCCCAAAAATCCTCCGGAACGTCCCTAGAATATTATTTTAGTGTGGCTTGAAGGTTTATGTGTTGAGGCTTTGGTTTACACGGGCGCCGCTGTTTCTGTGATACACACTGACTTGTTCTCCCTCTTGAGAAAAGTGAAAACGCCTTATGATGGACCTGAACTCCGTGGAGCTAATGGTGCAATAATTCGGCCTTTTGCTAAGTGTACTGTGCGAGTTTTTGTTGATGGTGTCCGCCACCATGTACAATTTTCCGTGATGTCACCGTGCGCTCACCCAATTATTTTCGGCTGTGATTTTCTGTCTGCCGCATCAGCCAGCATTTTGTGTCGCGACAGGCTCATTTACATGAACGAGAGCGATCCGTCTTCTGAACTTCCCGAGCCCCGTCATCGCTTGCTTGCCGCTACCAACTCAGTGTTGCCCCCTGGATGCGAACAACTTGTCGCGCTTACTTCCACTGACATTGATAACGGAGATGTGCTAATCGTGCCTTCTGATCGCCATCGGATCCGTGGAATCGCGCTACCACCAAGTCTTGTTCGGTTTGAGCATGGCACAGCGCTTGTCGCTGCTTCGAACACTTCCCCAGAGCCCATTGTGCTGACTAAAGGGACATGTTTTCCTTGTGCCTGGACATTCACCCGGTGTCCCTCACCACCCTTACCGCCCCCTCTTCCTCACCAGCAGCTTCTTCCGATGCTTCTCTCTGTGTTATCTTTGGCACCATCAATCCTGACCTTCCTGCTACTCACCGCCAAGCTTTGCAGGAATTACTTCAAAAACACCAAGCCTCCTTTGATGTCACTTCTCCGACCTTGGGCCGAACGTCTTCTGCACAGCACCGCATTATTACAGAAGGTACTTCTATTGTTAGCCGCCGCCCTTACCGTGTTTCCTTATCAGAATGTAAAATCATAGAAGATAATGTGAACGATATGCTCCGGCGAGACATTATTCGGCCCTCAGCTAGCCCCTGGTCATCTCCGGTCGTCTTGGTCAAAAAAAAAAAAAAGGATGGGTCCGTGCGTTTTTGCGTTGATTACCGCGCACTTAACAAAGTCACTCGAAAAGATGTTTACCCTATGCCACGAATTGACGTCTCCCTCGACTGTCTTCAGGGCGCCGAATATTTTTCCACTTTGGATTTGCGTTCCGGCTACTGGCAGATACCGATGCACGAAGCCGACAAAGAAAAAACCGCATTCGCTACTCCCGATGGGCTTTACGAATTCAATGTCATGCCTTTTGGACTTTGTAATGCCCCCGCTACGTTTGAGCGCATGATTGACACTGTTCTTAGAGAACTTAAGTGGAAAACATGCTTGTGCTACCTGGACGACATAGTTATTTTCGCTGCGACGTTTTATGATCATTTATGCCGCCTTGATCAAGTATTAACGTGCCTGGCATCCGCCGGTCTCTAGCTGAACACAAAAAAGTGTAATTTCGCCAAGAAAGAAATCAAGATCCTGGGCCACCTCGTCAGCCGCGATGGCATTCGACCCGACCCTGACAAGCTTGCTGCAGTTTTGAATTTTGCACGCCCTCAGCGGACTAAGGAACTACGCAGTTTCCTTGGCCTGTCTTCGTACTTTCGCCGTTTCATTCGCAATTTCGCTACCATTGCTGCACAACTCCACCGCCTCCTTACCGACCGTACTACTTTCAATTGGTCCGAAGAATGCGAAAAAGCTTTCCAAATCCTAAAGAATGCCCTCACTTCGGACCCTGTTCTCGCTTACTTCGACGACACTGCTGCCACCATTCTCCACACCGATGACAGCAGCCTCGGTATCGGCGCCGTACTTCTGCAACGTGATACCACTTCTCGGGAAAAGGTAATTGCGTTTGCCAGCGGAACGCAACTGCACCATCACTGAGCAAGAGTGCCTCGTCGCGTTGCCTTACAAAAATTATATCCTACCGCGCGACTTCACGGCTATAGTTAATTGGTGCAATCAGTGGCTGATCGAACTAACTATACAAATGCAAGGTATTGCATGTCACCCGTACTGATATTCCATCCCTGTATACGCTCTGGATGACAATGAACTTGATGGCATCAATTCTTATAAATACCTAAGAGCTCACATTTCATCCGACCTAATTTGGAAACTTCATATAGATTGCGTCATCAACAATGCTAACAAAACTCTAGCTTATCTGCGACGAAATGTTTCCCGAACACCGTGTATTTTGAAAGCAGTCCTTTATAAAACTTTACTTTCAAAGCTAGAGTACTGAGCAGCAGTTTGGATCCTAGCCATGACTACTTAATTACTGCACTTGAACGCGCTCGGAATAACTCTGTTCGTTTCGTTCTTTCTAACTATAACCGAGGAGCAAGCATCACAGAAATGAAAACTAATTTGAGTCCTCCATCATTGGCTTATGAGAAAAGTGTGCCGGCTAGCCTATTCCACATAATATATTGTTACGGGGTAAAAATATTATATTCCGCAACAATATTATCATTCCGCCTTACACAGCATTTTTTTTTTCACAGACCCTCATTGCATTGATCATCTCTGCAAAGTAGCCATCCCCTTATGCAAAAAAGCTTCTTTCATACGCTCATTAGTTCCTCGTACTTCCTGATACTGATACAAATAACTTTCACAACGTTTTAGCTTGCACTGCATAAACATTACCAGTCTTCTATTTACTAATAAAGTTGTTTATGATTCCATAGCTACGATTGTATATTGAGCACGAACGCCACCACCGGAGCGAACGGCGCTAGTGTCGACCTAGGGGAGTAAGTGGGATCACGTTAATTCTCCCACGTATTGTGAATAAAGTTTTATCAGCCTCTTACTGCTGCTGAAGCAGACGCTCGATTCAATTCGTGCGTTTTCAAAGCTAATAGTGGCGTTTATTTATGTAGTTTTGGTTGATAAAGAATGCAGGCCTTACATATTTTTTATCTAGCATCGTTACTGAGCCTGCTGAAGTGTATTTAAGTTGTTGCTACGGTCCGTTACTGCTCGGTACCCGGACGTAAGCGAAAGAACCCGGCCCAAGTTCCTATTCCTACCCTAAACATAAGCTCACGGAATCTTCCTTAATTAAGATTTGAATGGGCAAAGAAGCGAGTGATCATTCTTATGATGTGCGCAGCGAACATTTCAGCGGGCAAGATTTCGTGTATGAAGTTAGCGCTAAACAGTTTGGTGAGCGGCAGAAGAAACGGCGCGTGCGCTTTAATTTTCTCGTGTAGCTTGTGAAGCTAACAATATTACTGCTAGGATGAAAAAAATTCTAGCTTCTTCATGGAGCATCACGCATTAAAACAAAGGAAGGATTCTGCGAAAGCTAGAAGGTCTCGAAATTTTTCTAAATGAACGCGTTGACAAGGAAATTTCACTGAAGTGAACTAGAAGATTCTGCTGCTTCAGGCAGCGGTAGGAATGGTGAGTTGTCTCAGGCAGCGTGTCCAGTGCTGTAGTAGCTTCAAATTACAGTCTGCGCACAGACGAAAGATAGAGCATTGCATGCATGTTGTGATGCGTCGATCGAGTCGAGGTGTGTGTAATAAAAATGGCTAGTTTGCTTGAGGAACACAAATATCCGCTCTAACAAAGAGTGCCAATGACGGTATTCACTGCACAAGAATTTGCCGCATAGAATTCACGTCTTCACACTTGTTAAAAATTAATCCATGTCATCCTCACAGTCAAATTTGTCTGATTCAAGGGAGCAGGCGAATGGCGCCGCTTCCGCCGGCGCTATGCGAAGGCGCTCAACATTTGTCAGGCTAATGACAGTCCTCTGCAATCCCATTACCTTTGCAATGACTGCTTACATCTGAGTGGTTGTGTGGCAGCTTCAGTTGTTTATTTCTTTTGTCATAACAGCAGAAATGCTGCAGCCGGTGAGCGTCGGACTAGCAGTAAAGTTCGCCAACATCGATAACTCTGATTTGTTGAACTGCTTTCTTGCCGAATGAGTGGGTCGGATGCCTCAAAATAAGCTTATACTGTCCCAGACCGGTGTGTATAATTAATAAATAAATTAATGTAATGCTAACGCGCAACTGAACTGCCTAAGAAAGTATACTACAGAAGCAGTTCAAAGCGCGTTATCCCACTTAGTTCGTCACGTGGGCGCTTCCGAGAGGTGGCGCCACGGTATATCCTCGCGCCCAATATAGGACTTATAATTTATGTACCCACTTTTTAAGGTGTTTTCTCTGTATTTCGTTTTGCACGCTCCGCTCTGAAATGCCTGTACGGCCCTGAGGGTAAAGACAAATAAACATTTCTCCGGCTAATACCATAACCACTTGAAAACTAATAGAAGGCGGATGAGGACTTTTGTAAGAGCCTTTCGGGCCACAAGACACGGGTGCTTTGCCTTTCACCTTCCTAAAAAAGCGAAATGCAAACGCGCCCGCGTGCTGTGCGATATATAATAATAAACATGCTATATGCATCTTTGGTTTTGGGCGGCGGGTTTGGTGCGTCCCTGATATGATTTCAGTCATTCAGTAGGAGCCGGAGGAATCACTGTTGTGCATACAGTAGCGGAGATTTCACTCCAAAATAATATTCACGTAAAATTTTGTGTACCTGGTTATATATATAATAAAAATAATTATTATTTTTCGCCGTCCTGTTCTAATTGTCGGTCACTCGTTACAAACATTTTGATGAGCACTGTATATCCAGTGAGAGCCCTCACATATCTGAGTACAAAAACAATAAACAGACCCCTATATAAATTTTCAGCTTTATATATACTAGAACCAGAAAACGCAGTATTAAAAATGTGGAGTAAATACCCATGCCCAATTGTTCTTTTGAACACATTTGTACTGGTTCGGTCAGGGTCGAACCGGTACGAAACGGAACGAAATGTGTCTCCGGAGCCGAAACCGAACTCGAACTCGAAAGGCGTGAACCCGAACCTTAACTGAACCCGAAAAAATTCCGGATCGAAACCGTGCATATAGCTGTCATAAGTGAAAAAGATGAATGCTTTGCTCTCCTGTCAAACAGAATTTCATGCTTAAGACTCTACTCCTCCTTAATACATTTCTTTTTTATGTGTTCATTCAGTGTGTTTGGGTGTTAGGCATGTTTTATTTTCTCTAAAATGCAAGTCGGTAGTCCCGAGCATAACTTCGGGAAACATGTTTCAGCTATCAAACACTGTTGCGGCATACCAAGCTTGAATTATCAAGCACAATTCTCCATTTTATTACCTCCTCCCGTTGGTGTATTTGTGCATTCAAGAAACCGAGACCTTTTATGTACGGAATACGTTAGAAAGTTTCAAATGCCGAAGAGTGTTGACTAAAATTTTCGACATGTTTTTTCATGTTTTCGTGTGCTCTCGGTATTTTTCCTCAGCTTCTGCATTCTATTTATTTTATTCCTGTGTAAAGAATGCTGCAATTTATATTAGAGATGGGACGCTTGGAATGGGTGACAATTATATATTTCTCGGCCAAGAAACTTTATGCTGACCACAAACTTGTCACTATTCCTCGTTGTAATTTTTGTTCTACAACTTTATTTTTTGAAGGCATGTCAAAATAAACGCACTTATTACAAGGTTTCCTAAGTTACTTCTTATGTGCTTATTATGGCATGTAGTAGGGCGAGAGGAAGAAAATGGATAACACTGTATGAAAGAGCACTGAACAAGGGTTGAGGGGGGAAGCCTTAGTTCGCAGGTCAAGCCAACGTTTCGACAAGAGGACTTGTTTTCGTCTGGAGAGAGCGATCATCAATGGCAGGGGTTTAAATACGATTTTGCATCTGAAGAAAAAAAGCTTTTCTTCTTACGGGTGAAAAATTTATATGTGATTTTTAGGCGGCAGCCACTGCTATTGTTGTTCGCTTGAATTTTGTAATTCTAAATTGTACACTACCATCCTGGGTCTTCTTTCATTTCCGCTCGGTTCAGCATTACGCTGTGCTTGGCTGCGATGTCCTGTGCATTTCGACACCAAGGCGTCGCAAAGATGGTATCCAGAAGAACATTTTCGCCCTTTTTCTTGCATCCCTACATCTTAAATATATAGGTAGAACATTCAAAGTTACGATATCTTTAACAAATCCCCCCCCCCCCCCCCCTGCGGAGTTTAGGTGTGTACATTCGACACGCAGCAGATATTCGCCAGTGCCCCAACACGCAGACACCTTTCTATGATATCACGCTTTTGAACCATCACCTAATAGCACAGTTCCGCCTATATTTCATGAACAGGGCGAGAATGCCAAAAGTATTGCGCATCTGGACGCTACATTTACCTCTTGCGTGTCGTCGGTTTAGCGACATCGCGACATCGTGCACATATCCAGGCAGCAGAAGAGCCTAGGCTAATATTCCTAAAGTACTAAGAGTCTCGCCAATGTAGAAATAGCGCTGCCATTCCACTTCTGGCATTGGCTGGAAATTCTATAACGCACATAATGGTATAACGTATACCTGTACATATTGTTGCAGATTTGCATAGAAATCTGCTTCACTGGACTGTCGTAAGCACGCCGCGCTAGCACTGGGGAAGATTCAGCGAAACCGGGTTTCGACTGTCCAGAAAGGAGGAACTTTCTAGCCTGATTTTCTGCGATTTTCGGCTTTGATCTTTGCTCTCCTTTCACTAATTTTGAAGGCTGGACAATCTTTCACAGGACAAAAAGAAAATAGCTCATCTACAATAAAAAAATGGCACCTACAAACAGCTTTTCTTTTGCAAATTTTGAACATGGCGTTCAGTGCAGTCTTTACAAGTGAAGGGATAGCAAGAAAAAGACAAGGACAACAGACAGACCAATCAGAACCGAGACGAAGGACCCGAAAGACCTGAATCCCCTGAAAGAACCGACGGACACGAACACGCAACCCCCGCCCAAGCTGCCCGACGTGACCTCGATCCATCGGTCCCGTGGACTGTGGTGACGGATGGTTGACAGCTCCAGGGGAGGCGGATCACCCACGCATCAGACATCGTAACGGCAAGCCGTTCTATTCTTACTTCTTCCTCTTCTTCACGCATCCAGACACGCCCATCATCATGCCATGAAGGAAGGCGAAGATTGAAGGCGGGAGCGCACGAGGTGGAGATTGAGCGCCATGTTGGCACATCAATAGTCAGGGACAGCCGGGGTAATAACCGCAGTCAGAGGCGGCCTTGGCGTTGTCCCTGCTTCTTCTATAATTTTTGGGGCCGATACCCGGGAGGGTAATGTGAGCTCCTCTATCGATCTTTCCTGGAGGTTACAAAAAGAACGACAACGACCCTCCAGAAAGATACCAGGGGCTCCACCATTGAACCCTACGAGAGAGGGAAGAACCGGGCCTCAACGAGACATCATGGAACGCATAAAAAGGAAGTTCGTCATTCAGCGAGGATTTCAGACCAGGCTCTGCCATGAGGCAAGTAAACTACCGAAATCGAACGACCGGACGATGACTTAAAGCTCATTCACGCCAGGATAAAAACCTCCAACGACGGTCTGCGCATGCTGAATGGGAAAATACACGCGTTTAAAGTTGACATTTGCGCAGAAGACGTCACACCTCTTAAAGGGTACGAGGAGATTGCCAGACGAACGATGAATCTCCTCAGCCGGCACATCGAGGGCCTTCGGGCGCTTACTCCCGTTGCCGACAGCCGCCATTTTACGCAGACGGCAGATGAGCTCCCTGCAGCAGCTTCATCGTCTACGAACACAACTATACCGAAAAATTTCACCGAGCCGCCTTTCGGCTTTACCGCCGATCTTCCCGATGAGCCTAAAGAGAGACAAGTGGTAATTTCTACGGTCTTCACAACGGTGCCCGATTTACGTTTATTCCAGTCAACCTCAAAGGCACCTACGGTGGAAGCACAGTACAACGAGGCATCGCTGGAATTCATCGATAGGAGTGATGATATTAGGCCCCAGATGCATGTCAGCACTCACCCAGAAGCGTCTGTTGCAATCTGGGAAAGACCTTTGGGTAAGACGCAATACATTCACGAACTTACCCACACGGGGCTGTCTGAAAGTAGAGAAAGCATCGAACTAGCTACACGCGTTAAACGGCGGGCGGACGATTCTGCGCAGATTACGAGCGAGATTGTTTTCAGACGGCTATCGGAAAAAGACGTTCAAACAGCGCAACATCTTGATCCTATACCTGATGACATACCGTTGGAGGGAGAATTCGAAAGAATCCAGACGCAAATAACAGAAAAAGACGGAAGTGTATTCACAGGCTCTGTGCAAGACAAAGAAAGCGAACAAAAGAGAGCCTTCCTCGAAGAACTCAGAAGTAGAGGAGGAGGGGGAAGATTAGGAGGAAAGGCAGGGGGAGAGGGGTAGGCGGGTATAAAAGTTGTGGGTGAGAGAGGGATGGTTGAAGACAGTATAGTCACATTACAGACATATCACATGACATCACGTCACAGTCGTATCACGTAACATAAAAAATCATAGCCTTTCGATCAGTGCTGTGCTTTTCATAAAGCGTAGCATTGCCTGGGAGGCCTTCACCGCAGACGATCGCCGTGTCCAGGGACCTAGGATCTTAATTTTAGTCAGTGGGCGTCCATCTAGACGCTCCAGCGCACGGCATAGACACTGTCTTTCCTCGCTGTATATGGGGCACTCACAAAGAATGTGGCCTATAGTCTCGTCGCACCCGCAGTTTGTACATACAGTGCTATTTGCCATACCTATCACAAAAGAATAAGAGTTTGTAAATGCTACACCAACCCACAGGCGGTACAACAAAGTTTCTTCACATCGGGGTAGGCCAGGCGGAAGCCGGAGCTTCAGGTCAGGGTCCAGGGATTTTAGGCGGCAGTTCGCAAACTGGTCAGAATTCCACAAGGAGAGCGTGTGTTCCCGCGCAAGTGCGCGAAGTCTGGCGCTGCGTCTGCCCTGGAAAATGGAATCAACACACAATCGCTTTCTTGGTGAGCTTTTCGTGCGACCTCGTCCGCCCGGAGATTGCCAGCTATGCCGCTGTGTCCCGGAAGCCATTGGTAGATGATGTCATGTCCTCCATTTATGGCATAGTGATGAAGTTGTCGTATTTTCGCGACAAGTTGCTCATGGGCTCTACGGCGAAGAGCCGCTTTTAAGGCTTGGCGAGCTGCTTTTGAATCTGTGAAAATAGACCCATCGTTGAGGGCTTTGCTGACTAATATGCCTCATAGCGACACGTAGAGCGGTTAGTTCCGCGGCTGTTGAAGAAGTACGGTGAATTGTCCTAACTTTTATTTCTGTAGTAATTGCGGGTATGACCATGGAGCCTGAAGAACTCACGGCATTCACTGAACCGTAGGCGTAGAGGTGGATACTTTTGAAAATAACTTTTGAAAATAATGTACGGAAGAAAGAAGGCTCGACAATGATTCTAACAGACACGCCGACTGTTGTAGAGCTTGCAAAAGATGCCGAGGTGGAAAACAAAAATCTTGTCTCCAGTGTTATTGCACAAAACCATAGAACGAGGTCGGGCAATGCCACAAGCACTTATGCAGTGCGCAAAGAAGAAAGGCAATGAGTCATCGAAGAGCCTGGTAAAGTTGCGGCAACGGTTTCACAGGCACAGAAAGAAAGCAAAGCCAGTGCGCAGAAAAAGAACACATATCCTTAGTTCAGATTATCAGAGTATTTTTGCTGTCATCAAACGTTTCTGTCTGAGCTTACTCTGAATCATAATAATTGTCGTGTAAAAAACTTTTTTTGAGTAGAAAAAGTTTCATTTTATTACTGCCCACCAAACTGTTGTAACACCTCTGTGGTTTATGAAAATGTGCAGGTAAAAATGAAACTGAGCGTATTTTAAATATTTTCCTGGACACAGAAATAGTGTATTAAGAAGCGCTGATACCGTAGAACGTTTTCCCCTGTGGAAATCACAACCGACTAATGTTCGCTAGCTAATACATATTTTGATCGATTGTTGAGAAGTATGCCGCTCGCCTGATATTTCTTATTTGAATCACATCAGTTCAAAAACATTTTATTTGGATTGGTAATTTACATTTAGAGCGAATGAAAAGAGATTAAAACATTAAAGCCACTCAATTTGGTAAAGGAGGGTTAGTCCCTTTGCATTCAATCATATCATACACAATAAAAGGCTTAGGGTCTTTGCAGTAATCGTAGTACTCCTGCTCGCAAGGGCGATGGACAGTTTCCCGATTGACAGGCGTGTGGCTGAAAATAGGACCGCGGCGCTCATCAACTTTTTCATTCCATTGGTACATCTCGCACTTCATTTTACCTGGAAATAAAAAAAATGTTTTTAACAAGAACAATATCAGTTGCTACGAATTCAGCACACATCTCGGTGTCATCTATAAACATTAACAGAAAGGAGTTCTCCCAAAGCCCTAAAGTAGCTGAGGCGCCCGATTACTGATAGAAATATTACGCGTTCAACATCAGTTCAAAAGTACATTCGAGCTGTGATTCTTGAAACAAATTTCATTCACGTCCGGTCTCTTCGCTAGCTTTGAGACAACTGTCGCCAACAGTGGTTGAGTGAACCTTGTTTTTACGGGGAAACATAATTCACTAAGGAAACAAAGGGAGTAAATTAAATGCTGCATATTGTCACGCAGTTGGTGACAATGCGTTGGCGACAAATGATAACACTACATTTTCGCTAAAATTCACTCTTTATTTGGCTGATTTGCTTCCGCGAAAAAACTAAGCAATCTGCGGCGGCGATTGCAGCAAGCGGGCTTGGCGGTCATCAGTCTACGAATGGGTGTCTCTCCCGTCAAATTTCAAATACGGCGAAGACATGAATAGATTGAGCATAAAACGGTGGCTAGCCTAACCTGGAACACTGCCGAAACACACGCGAGTGGCTAGATTCGTCGAGATACATCTCCACGCATCTTGCACCACAAAGAAAGTAATAATACTTCGGCCAACAACAAAGAGCAAGAACAATAATACTAACAACAATATAATAATAATAATAAAAATAATAATAATAATAATGTGAGCGCAACACGTGAACTTTCACCTCTTTCATCTCTATATATCCATCATCATTATCATCATCATCGCTGACTGCTGCTCGGAGCGTCGCGCGCTGTGTGCCAGCTGGTTCTGGAATAGAACAGACGTTTTGTGCAAGTGCTGTCCCACAAGTGGCGGAGGTGCGATTCGTATTCCCCACCTCTCGCTTTAGACCCACCTACCGTTCTCCCTGGAGCTCCGTTCAGGCCTTCGCTTACGTCAACGGCCCTGGGCTATGGATGAGGGCAACGGTGCTCGCTCACCCCTGCGTCTCCTCCTCGTACTGCGGCTGCCCCTGCCTGGACTGTCACCAGCCGCCAGCGCGATCCCCAAATCTTTGCTGGCTTTCGCGGTGAAGATGTCGACGACTGGCTCGACAACTACAACAGGGTCAGTGCATTTAACCGCTGGGATGACGCTCATAAACTGCTAAACGTCGTCTTCTACTTGGCTGACGTCGCCAAAACCTGGTTCCTCAATCACGAGGATGATATCGCTGACTGGCCTACATTCACGGACCAGCTAAAGAAAATTTTCGGCACTCCGGCTGGTCGCTCAGAGCAGGCAAAGAAAAAACTTGAAGCTCGTCTCCAGCAGCCCGGCGAGTCATATACGTCGTATATTGAGGACGTCCTGGCCCTTTGTCGCAGTGTCGACACTGCTGTGCCTGAACCTGAGCGTGTTCGCCACTTAATTAAGGACATCAACACTGCTGCTATCAATTCCTTCGTGGTTAAAAACCCGTCGTCCGTATCTGACATCACATCCACAAGTCAACGTCTGGACCAGCTACAGTCCTGCCGCCTCGTTCAAGACCCCAGTGATGGTGGCTCCCTCATAGATGGAAATTTGCGGTGCCTAATCCGCACCATGATCTGAGAGGAGCTCTACGGCCTCACCAACCCCTCTGCAGTATCTCCAACTCCTCCGTCAGCAACGGTGAATTTGCGCAGCATCATCGAAGATGAACTGACGAATTTCAACTGCACTGTGGCACCTGCCCCACCTCCCATTGCCTCCCAACCTCCCTCGCCGCCTCCCAACGCCCCCCAACATTCCTTGCCAACCTATGCCGAGATTACTTCACGTCAACCCACTCCGCCTTCCCCGACTTGTTCGACACCCGTGTGCGGTCACGTCGCTGCCATGGCACCATATCCTACAGTGCACCGTCATGTTACAGCCTGGCGCCCCTCCCGCCCTGTGTGCTACTACTGTGGGATACGTGGCCACATTGCCCGTGTCTGTCGCCGCTGTCAACAAGACGAGCAACGGGGTTATGCTCCCTTTGAACGTGCCCGCGTGCGCCAGCCTGATGATTCTGCACTGCCCTACTCAGACTTTTACCGGCGTTCTTCCTCTCCTCCGAATTCCAACAATGTTTCACGGCCCTCGCGTCCTTCCCGACGCCGATCCCCTTCGCCTTTTCGCCGCACGTCACCGCTTCGTCCTGCCTCGCAACCCTTCCAACCTATAACGGAAAACTAACCGAAGTAGTTTTTGGAGGGAAAGCTGCTTCGAGTTCGAAATCCACAATTCCTCCTGGGCGACCGTCGAATATGTTTAGTGATTGTTGAAGGATTGTACGTTGAGGCCCTCATCCACACCGGCGCCGCTTATTCCGTCATGCATTTCTCTCTGTGTTCTCATCTGCGCAAAGTTATAACGCCATACATCGGTCCGCCACTTCGTGAAGCTAATGGAACTCTCATGAAACCCACCGGCCAATGCACAGCACGTGTCCTCATCGATAACTTGCGGCATCATATCGAATTTATTGTGCTCCCCACGTGCGTTCATCTCATGATCTTGGGGTGGGATTTCTTATCGTCGGCGTCCGCCCTCATCTCTTGCCGTGAGCGCCTTATTCATCTTGCGGACCCCGATATATTACCGACTTCTGATTGTTCACCACCACACGTGTTCGCAGCAGTTGATTTCGTTTTGCCCCCAGGACGCGAGCAGCTGATCATCGTGGCATTGGACTACCCTCTCGATGGCGAAGACTTCGTTATGCCCGCTCCTCGGTGGACCTCCGACGGCCTAGCTCTTGCCTCGTGCCTCACCTCCTTCACCCGCGGTTGCGCGGTAGTTGCGGCCCTTAATACAACTCCAGCCGTTCTTACTGCCCAGAGGAGCCACAGCTGGGTTTATTTTTGACTGCGATCCCGTTCCCCTCAACACACTTTCCAGCGCACCACCGCCTCCTGCCAAGCCTTCATTTCCGACATCCTCTGCGCTCGCAGCCATCATCAGCCCTGACCTTACATCCGAGCAGTCCACAGCTCTGCTAGACGTCCTCCTGCGGCAGCGAGAGTCTTTTGATGTGTGCGCCTCAGCGTTGGGGAAGACCTCCGTCACCTCTCATCGCATAGAGACGGACGGCTCTGCTATTGTTCGAAGAAGGCCGTATCACGTTTCACCAGCAGAACGCAATGTCATTGAAGAGCAAGTTGCTGACATGCGTGCTCGAAATGTCATCCGACCATCCACGAGCTCCTGGTCCTCACCTGTGGTCCTCGTTCGCAAAAAAGATGGCTCAGTCCGCTTCTGCGTGGATTACCGGGCACTTACCAAGATCACGCGCAAGGATGTTTAACCTTTGCCTCGTATTGATGACGCATTAGACTGTCTCCAAGGCGCTGAGTATTTCTCCAGTCTCGACCTCAGCTCGGGATACTGGCAAATTCCTATGCACGATGCAGACAAGGACAAGACTGCCTTTTCTACTCCCGACGGTCTCTACGAATTTAACGTGATGCCTTTCGGAATCTGCAATGCGCCGGCCACCTTTGAACGCATGATTGATACCGTGCTTCGAGGCATGAAATGGAAAACATGCCTATGTTATCTCGATGACATCATTGTCTTCTCGTCAAACTTCACACAGCACTTGCAGCGTCTCACTGATGTCCTCACGTCCCTTGCCCAGGCGGGGCTTCAGCTGAATACCAAGAAGTGCCACTTTGCCAGTAAGACCATCAAAGTACTTGGCCATGTCTTCAGTAAGGCAGGAATCCACCCTGATCCCGAAAAAATTATGGCTGTCATTAATTTTCCTCGGCCCCAACGTCAGAAAGATCTTCGCAGCTTCCTTGGCTTAGCCTCCTACTTCCGCCGTTTTATTCGGAACTTTGCAACAATTGCTGCCCCGTTACACAAGCTCGTGTCTTCCCAAGTGTTTTACACCTGGTCCACTGAATGTGAAGACGCCTTCAAAGCTCTCAAGCAGGCACTCACTTCCAGCCCTGTGCTTCACCATTTTGACGCTGACGCGCCCACCATACTTCACACAGGCGCCAGTGGCCACGGTATTGGCGCAGTTCTCTTGCAACGCAACGCAGTGTCTGAAGAGCAAGTCGTCGCATACGCCAGTCGTACGCTTACTGCAGCTGAGCGTAACTATACTATTACCG
>JAJIZL010024718.1:341252-355353 GCA_023969395.1 Amblyomma maculatum
GAAGAGCAACGCAGTGTCTGAAGAGCAAGTCGTCGCATACGCCAGTCGTACGCTTACTGCAGCTCAGAGTAACTATACTATTACCGAGCAAGAGTGCCTCGCCATTGTTTGGTCGGTTCACAAATTTCGACCTTATTTGTATGGCCGCCACATGACCATTGTCACAGACCATCACACACTCTGTTGGCTGTCATCGCTGAAGAACTTATCGGGTCGACTGGGTCGCTGGGTACTACGTCTTCAAGAATACACCTTCACCATCACTTATAAATCTGAGCGAAAACACCGCAACGCTGAGGCCCTCTCCCGCTGCCCATTGCTACCTACTGACGCGGCCCCACCTACAGTCTCCTCTCCCTGCTGCCATCCGAGTCAGCCTTTTGCTGGCCACCTGAATGTTGCACCCATCGCTATAGCTCCACTCGAGAACAATGCTGATTTCTCGTCCCTGCAGCTGACTGACCCTTACTGCCGCACAATCATCGCTCGCCTCCGAGGAGAATCTGTTGTCCCAAACCGTCGCTTGCGCCGTCAGCTTCGTCGGTTCCGATTTCACCATGGAACACTTTACCGCGACGTTTATCACCCTACGGGTCAACGCTGGGTACCCGTTGCCCCTCGCTCCCTTCGTTTTAAAATTATGGAGGCTTACCACGACGACCCCACTGCTGGACATTTAGGCCAATTTAAAAGTTACGACCGTATCATGAGCCGCTCATTCTGGCCTGGGCTTTCTGCCAGCGTCGTCAAATACATTTCATCATGTCCGTCTTGCCAGCATCGCAAGCGTTCAACATCCCCTCCTGCTGGCCTACTGCAACCTCTACCTTGCCCATCTGTGCCTTTTGACACGGTCGCCATTGACTTGTTTGGTCCTCTCCCTTTGACGTCAGACGGCAACCGTTTTGTTGTCACTGCCATCGACCATCTAACGCGGTACGCTGAAACCGCACCTTTTTGCTATGGTGCCGCCTCTGAAGTCGCCGATTTTTTCCTGCGTGCGATAGTTTTGGAAGTACTGCGCGCAGCCAACACCGTCCATAAAACTTCTTCTAGCTACCACCCTCAGACCAACGGACCCATCGAGCGGTTTCATCGCACTTTGTCCGACATGATATCCATGTATATCGCTCCTGATCACCGGAACTGGGACAACGTTTTACATTTCGTCACCTGCGCCTACAATTCCGCTGTTCAGCGCACTACCGGTTATAGCCCTTTCTTTTTAGTTTATGGCCGTCAACCATCGACAGTACTGGACACTACTTTCTTCTCTGCTCCCTCTACGTCTGAATCTCTGGGCGAAGAGTTTGCCACTCGTATCACCCAGTGTCGCCAACTTGCCCGTTTGGACACTGAAGATGCTCAACAAGAACGCAAAGCCCTGTATGATCAACGCCATCGAACTCCCTCCTTTTACCCCGGTGATGAAGTTCTCCTGTGGACACCAATCCGCATTCCTGGCCTGTGTGAGAAGTTTCTCCATCGTTACATTGGCCCTTACACAGTACTCCAACAAACGTCTCCGGTGAACTATCGAGTTATTCCCTCGCACACCGTCGCAGATCGACGTCGTCGCTCAGAAGAGATCGTCCACGTCTCGCGCATGAAGCCCTATGCCCGTCGTCCCTCATCCCTGTAATCAGCGACCAGGGTGGCCGCTCTTTTGTCGGGGGCATTTGTGTGAGCGCAACGCGTGAACTTTCACCTCTTTCATCTGTACAGATCCATCATCATTATCATCATCATCGCTGACTGCTGCTCGGAGCGTCGCGCGCTGTGTGCCAGCTGGTTCTGGAATAGAACGGACGTTTTGTGCAAGTGCTGTCCCACAATAGTAATATCAATATAATAATAATAATAATAATAATAAATTAAATTGCACTGCACAATCTGCATTGGAGTAATGCGAAAGCACGGATGCTGCTGTTGGTTGCTTCTCGCTGCTTCTATTTGCTTAATTCACTTTTGTTTGCCCATTTTTGTTTTTGGTACTTTCAAACTGCGCGCCAAACTCTTCCTATGCCCTTTTTCGGCTCTACTTCTGATTGCGTGACGTGCATCTTCTACCTCACATTAATTCACTTCTTGTTTACCCATTTGGTACTTTCAAATTGCGCGCCAATCCCTTCCTATGCCCTTTTTTTTTTGGTTCTACGTCCGGTTGCTGGACGTCACATCCTCTACGGCCCCCCTTTCTCTTTTTCCGCTTTAACTCCCACCTTCCTCGCTTCCCTTATGTACGGTTGAGGTGTCTACAAAAGTGTGGCAGATACTGCGCCTTTCCTTTCCTGTAGACTAGTTATTCTAATTGTTTATCTAATTACATTATTGGCCTAGTCATTTCTGCGGCAACTACATTACGTCCCCCTCTATAAATTGACGCAACTAATTAACCTCTACCGCTTTTCAATCACTCCCAACTGCTGCCGACACGATTTTGCGGACACGGCCTGCGGGCAGAAATCTGCGAGCATAGCGAAGTAATGCTTTAACAATAATAATAAAACTAATGTTAATAATAATAATAATTGGTTCACAGGAAGGGAAAGGCGCGGGTAGTCATACCTGTTTTTTGTGGACACCTGAACCGCGCCGTAAGGGAAAAGAAAAAGGTGGGAGTGAAGGGAGAAGAAAGAATGAGGAGCCGTAGTTGAGGGCTACGGAGTAATTTCGACCACCTGGAGTTCTTTAACGTGCGCTGACATCACACAGCACACGGGCGCCTATTCGTTTCGCCTCCACAGGAACGCAGCCGTAGAGGTCAGGATCGAACCCGGGTGCTCCGGCACAGTACCACTGCGGCGGGAAAGGGCAAGAACAAACAGTGCGGAATTTCGATTTACTTGGGTTTCCATGCTTTCTTGCAGTCGGTTATGGCAGGATCTCTGAGGGAATTCTTCAGGGCGCCTGTAGCTACTGCTCTTTTTTCTAGCTTTGTGTGCGAGGAATAAAACCACTAAGCGCAGCGGGATTCCCCGGACGCCCTCATCTCCAGTCTCGGCTTCGAGCTTCTGAAAGTACTTCTCCTTTCGAGCAGCCGAGGAAGTCACAAAAAGGAAAAGAAGAAAAAGAGTTAGAGAAGGGAGCCATCATGCCGTATGTGCTCGGTATAAGCCATGCAGTGAAGAAAATAGTACGGAGAGCTGAAATAAATCTGATCTTGACCGCACCTAGGAAACAGAATATGCTACGCAGAATGGCGAATGATGGAGGACAAAAACCACTTCGGCGCAATAAGTGGCATGACAGAAGGTTCACCTCGTGTGACACTGAAGTCATCTACGAAATCCCACTGTCTTGCGGAGCGTCTTACATGGGTCAAACTGGACGCTGTGCCAACGACCGCATAAGAGAGCACGCCATTACTATCAACTCGGGATACGTATCTGCTTGAGAACGCCTTCCACACCTTGGACAATGCCAGATTCTGAGGCGATACAATGTCCAACACAAGCGTGAACTTTATGAAGCCTACATCGTAGAAAAGAAAGGAGCGACATGCGTCAGCACACCAGCGATGGCACTGACAAGAAAAGAGATTTGTTATCTTGCAAACCCATGACAGCAAGAAGTGACTAGAGGGACTCCGCCTCGCCTTCTGTTTCTTAGTTTTCATGCTTCTGGCATTTATTGCGAGCAATGCAATAAACCTTCAGTTAGTCAGCGCTGTGTCTGTGTGTTGTATTTTTCTCTCTCTTGTTTTAGTGCTCTGTTTCTGCTAAAATTCTCTGTGGTAATATTAGGTTTATGTTGAACCTGAGCTAATCTCGTGTGGATGAATCGTTTGCGGACTGCTCGAGCAGGACGAAGACTTCTCGTATATCCGCTAATTCATCGAGAGAAATGATAGTCGCGTCTTCCTGAGATGCCGGCGTTCTTCTGTGGTGTTCGTGGTCAGCACTTGAGCTTGTTCTTTCCGGAAATTGGCGATGTTTCTTGCGATGCCGACACCTCGTTGCAAACTCAACTGGCTGTTTCCTTTGACGGTGTCTTCGGCGGTGTGGTTTTTGTGCTACCCACGCATATTGCGACGCTTGATCGGAGCTACCCGGTAAAATTTCCACCCAGAGCGTTTAGAGTGACCTATCTCGTGTGCGGTGCCTGTCGCTCTTGCTGTGAACCGCATTTTGTGGCCATACGTTGTGACACATGAACACTATCTATTCGTTCTAAGATCGACTAGTTTTGGTAACGTCTGGCTGCTGCATAAAAGGCGATTACAAGAATGTCCCGTCCAACATTGCCACATGTCTGCGCCGGAGTCATCACCACCTTACGTTTCCACGCCCCTGACGACACCATCAGCGGTAGCGCCACCATACAGTCTATACGAAAGGTCATCTGCTTTTCAGTGGGATTTGCGGCCGTATCCTTGAAACCAACGAACATTGTTTCTTCGTTCTAGGTGAGCTTTCATGACAGTATTTTAGTGCTACCTTGTCAGCCTGGCTGCAAATCCCCCCTTTACTGTGAGTGTTATTAAACATGGGTAATTTGTACACGTATCGTTCTGTTATGCGCAGAACAGCTAAGAATGTATGCTGTCAAATGCGGCTTAGGCCTGTTGCACTTACCGGGATTAGCAGTTGTTCTTTTTTGTTCTAAAGATCCCCAGGCGGTCGAAATTTCCGGAGTCCTCCACTACGGCGTCTCATAGCCTGAGTTGCTTTGGGACGTTAAACCCCACAAACCAAACCAAACCATCTTTTTTGTTCTGCGAATTTGATCATATGTGGTGGTGACGTAGAGATAAACCTTGGTCCAAGCAAGATAGACAAAGTTGTGACAGTGTTGAAGAGCTTATGACATCAGCAGACTTAAAAACGGGGATTGCGCTAAAAAAGGCACGGAAGAGAAGAGGACATGGACGGTCATACATACTTTTTTAAGTATGTATGACCGGCTAGCCCAACAACGTGCTCTGTTACATCAGCAGAAACAATTTCACAAGACACGTCTAATAAGCTAGACATTCAGCTGACTTCACTGATAAATAGCGTCGACTTTCCATATCAAAAGGGCAATTCAATGTTAACTCGTTGTGCGCAGACGTAACTAGCCCAACAATTGCATTTGAGAAATCTCATAACGTAATGAAAAATATCCTGTGAAAGCAATATGAGCGCTCCTATTTAGTTGGCGACGACCAAACAACCGAATACGGGGAAATAACCTGATATTCAAGGGTGTGCCGGAGGAACCCCCAGAAAAATGACACAGAAAAGCGGATCGCAGAATGTAGGAAAACACTTTTCAGCATGCAGGTGAACTAAATAGAATGTAGACAGACGATAGGCCGGCACACTACTGACCAAGGATGGCTGATTGTTGTAAAATCACTCAATTTCAAAGACACAAACAGTGTTCTGAAAAATGCATTCAAACTGAACGATCTGGTTCCTCCTCATATAGGGATTGATGAAGAGTTTTCATCAAACATCTAATTTGCTAGAAAGATGCTTAGAGACTTTAATAATAATTATAATAAAAATAATAGCAATATAATATTAACAATATTCCTCTCGCTTGTACATGGAATCAATAAACCAATTCCAAATTCCAAATACTGATAATTGAATAACATGAAATAAACGGCGAATTATCCGTCACACTTGCTCTGTGCACACCTCACCGCGCCGTAGATAGACTTTGTACACATTAAACTACAGAAAGGAGAAAAGTATACTCTTTTTTGATATCGTTGTAGCCAGCAATAAATTTTTCGCTTTCGATGTATCGGCTCAATGATCACGTGATCTGCCTTCTTGAACTGGCTCAGCATACTGTGCCTTCGTCAGCTGTGTCTTGGCCCATAGCTGCTTCACAAGACGTGGCATCAACTGATATGGCTTTACCCGCAGTGCCATTACTTACATCATGACATAGCTGTACACGTTGCGATAGAAAGTTTTTTCATAGTGTCAAATTTTGTAGTCGCTATTACAAAGAAGTCTACTATGTGCATTCATCGAATCTTCTTTGGCAGGCCAAATACTAGACACACAAATTTTGCTCTCATCTGACGTAGAAAACAATGAACTTTGTTTTTCAGAAAATGTTTGCATTTTTTAGGAAAGATAGGGCACCGTCACTAGCCCACAAAAAGAACCGTCATGCTTCCATTATTGACATGTGTTCGAATTTAGACATTTTGTGGATTAGCTTGCAGTTATCCGCTTCAATTGCTTAGTGTTTAGGTGCCTGCTACCGTCCGCCAGATTCCGCCGCTGATTTTGCAGAGAACCTTATACAATTCATTTCTTAGTGTGCGCAACAAATATCGCATCTCTCCTATTATTTTGGCTCGTGATTTCAACTACACTAGAATCGACTGGCAGGCGCGCAGACCATTCGCCCGAAGAAAACGGCATGAGCGCCAATATTTTCTAGATATACTTGATTTGTATGATGTGGGCCAAATGCTTAGTGTTCCGACAGGCGGTGACTCTTTATTAGAACTTGTCCACACAACAGCCCCAAGTGACATTTTTAACGGGTATATGGCACCAGTGATCACAATGTGCTGCACAGTGAATTATCTTCAAAAGCAGTAAAACCGAAACAGGCCAAAACAGCATATTTGACTGCGAAAGAACGAACGTGGATGCAATGCTCCATGAATTGTCCTCCTTTTCAACAATTTCTGCGGTCATTTTGTTACCATACTACAAATGAAAATTGGTGCATTATACACCCAAGCTCACTCTGCTGAAGGTTATGCATTTTCTGAAAATCGCAAACCCTACATTCACTTTGTACTCATGGTTAACAACATAAGAAACGTCGCATTATTAGAAAATAGCGTCTCTACTTAAAAGCGCAGCTGAGCGACAATGATGATAATTGGCAACGCTATAAAAGGCAGTCCCAGTATGTAAACATGAAATCAATGCAGCCCCGCCGCGGTAGTGTAGTCCAGTGGGAAAAAAACTGCAGAACATTTTCAGTTGTTATGACAGAATTTCTGTGCGGGGTTTTGATGGGAAACCTGTTGTGACAACAGAACGTTCTGTAGTAACATCAGACATTTCTATAGTTACAACAAACAAGTACTACAGACCTATACTGCCAACAGAAATAGACTACAGGAAAACTACCGAACTACAGACAAGTACTGCACAACTACAGAAAAATGTGACGTTTACGAGAGAACTACAGAATATTGTGCCATATGTTTGACACGGTTATGTAGTTTTTTTCGACTGGGAGGGGTCAGCATGCTTGAAAGCCATTGTGGATCGCAAGATACACTGCCAGCCTAATAACATGATCTTGTCCAATGGTAGCCCATCATCACCTTCAATTTGTAAAAATCGAATTCCGAATGCATCCATGGGTAGGTCTTTTTTAATCGTTCATTGTAAAATGGTCCCAGAAAAAAAAAAGGCTTGCCAACTGCCTCAGAAAGCGTGTCCGATTATTTCCGGCTTGCGGCATATGAAGCAGTGATTTCCACAAGGTACAAACAAGCCCTTCACTTCTAAACAGGTCTTAACTTCTAGTGCATTGCTATGGAGTTTGAAAGAGAAAGTTTTTTCTCCCCCTGGTGCAGCCATATTTTTTACTCGTTTAGGATTGAATTCCATGGACCTGCACAGTACAACAATCTATAAAATGGGATCGGGAGAAAGCCACCGCAAAAGAGACATTGATGCGAGGAAAATTCTGCAGTATTTTCGAAAAGTCATATAAGAGCTATCGATGTTTTCAAGACACAAGATGAA
Source organism: Amblyomma maculatum (assembly GCA_023969395.1). Classification (NCBI taxonomy): domain Eukaryota; kingdom Metazoa; phylum Arthropoda; class Arachnida; order Ixodida; family Ixodidae; genus Amblyomma; species Amblyomma maculatum. The sequence goes on from JAJIZL010024718.1 coordinate 348,980, forward strand.
GTGCCTGAGTGGCTTCTGAGAATGGAAGTGTTGCAGCACATGCCTGATTTGTAATAGATCATGCAGCAAGACATCGCGTGGTTTTTAATTCATGTTGTGCGTTTGTGGAGTAATGTTAAGTATGTGTAAAATCTGATTATAAACTTGGTAATAAAAAACGCGGTGGTGCAGTGGTAAGACGCCCGACTACTGTACCGGAGCACCCTGGTTCGAAATCGATCGCCAGCGGCTGCGTATTGATGGAGACGAAAGGAAGAGGCGTCCGTGTGTTGTGCGATGTCAGTGCACGGTAAATATCCTCATATGGTCGAAATTTCTCCGGAGCCCCCCGCTACGGCACCCCTTTCACTTTTTCCACTTTAACTCCCATATCCCTCCCTTCACTTACGATGCGGTTCAGCTGTCCGCAGAACACGTGTGACAAATACTGCGTTCTTCATGTTCTCTGAAGATATTATTATTATTATTTTTAAATCAAAGTAGCAAAATATAAGTATAAATAATATAGTTAGCATGTTAATAAATGACAGTAAAAAGATCTAGAAAGTGGTTAATCCAAAGCATTCTTTTAACGCCATAAAAATTTATAATGGCGACAGAGTCCCCTCACTAGCAGAGACGCCAGCTGAATTGAGTTCGTATTTTTTCCTCTATTCGCGAACGAGAATCCACTGCCTTGCAATAAGGAGGCGATTCTCTGAGCTCTGTTATGCATGCCATTATTACCACCTCCGAAGGAATTTCATCTGCCATTGACGGTCTCACTCCTACCTCGGCGCCTGGGCCTTACGTTATATTTGTAAAATAATAAAAATGAAAAACCCATCTTACGTGATATTTTGCCACATTATTACAGCAATCTCTTACACAACTCATGTACCCGCTGAGCAAGAATTTGCTACAGATGCTTCAATTTTCAAATCCGGTAAATTTTCCAAGCTTTCTAGCCACAAGCTAATTTCAATCACAAGTATACCTTACAAGCTCTTAGCACATATTATATCATCAGCAGTTATGAAGCACTTAACATGACAAAACGACTTTTTGTTCAGACATCCAGGTTTTCACAGCGGATGATCATATGAAACAATTATTTGAACTGGTAGTGCACGTTTTGTTACCAGTTGATGCTACATTCATTGATAATTAAAAAGCATTCGATAAAGTCTCGCATTAACGTTTAATATTAAAACTACATCCCTTAATTTTGTTACAAGGTGAAAGTAGCCTTCACGCAGGACGGGGTCGCGCCAGATGAGCGAAGTTAAATCTTGGTCATGTTCAGCACAGCACTTCCACTTCTTTAACCACGCACGCCTCTGGTCGTCTATTACTTCGTATTCGTTCCACCGTAGCAACTTCCCCCTGCGCAGCCAAAGCCTGCAGGGCGAGTTATGCTGTCTCCCGAGAGTGGCATGGTTTCAGGCGGCCGATGCCGACAGTTCAGTTATCGCGGAGCGGCAACCAGTTCAGGAAACGCTTGCGATTTTGTAGGTGATGCCACTAATTCTGACCACGATCACATGCGGGACATCCTAATGAGAGAGTAGCTTTTGATGCAAGCTGCGGCGACGGACTAGGTGCCAAAGCCAAACCATATCGCCTGGAGCATAGATAACATGCCGGCGGCGGCAATCGTACCGCTCCTGTGATGCAATTGAACGCAAGCGGGTAATCTAATGAGCTTCTTTAGCCGGGAACAGTATCTCGATGACATCCAGATTTTCACTAGTAGAAAATGGCTCGATTATGTCGAGAGTGTAGCGCGGCGAGCGAGCATTTTCAAGACGCAGAATGGACTCTATCCGGTAGTTTTATGAGAAGCGGTACTAAAAGCGCATGTAACGTAGGACAGTATGGGGTCACAATTCTTATGATCCGAGTCCAAGTACATGGCAAGCATGTGGGTCAGTTTCCTGTTGATGCGTTCCTTTAACCGTTTGCCTAGGGTTATATTGTGCTGAGTGCCTGTACGTGACTGTGCATAGGCGTAAGAGCTCCTCAACAATATCGGCAGTGTAATGCCGCAGGAGAAAAGAATTCAGAAGGAACAGTAGCAGTCGATGCGGGTAGCCGATGGTAGAGCAGCTGCTTCACAACTGTGAATGAGATAGTCTGCACATTATACGAACCACCGATTGCCGTTTGGAGATTTGCGAAAAGGCCCAAGCAGATCGTTTCCGACCTGTTCGAACAGATTGATGGAAAGAGCCGCGGGCTGCAATAGGCCAGGTGAAGCGGAGGTAATGCGAATATGACGTTGGCCACGTATCCATCTCTCGTGGAACGCACTCTGAGTCGGTAAAACCGCTCTACAGTTCGACGGAGTGTGCGAGCCAATTCCAGGTGTTCGAATGCGGGGTCGCATGCATCACAAGTAAACGTGGGGAGCACAAAGCTATGAATAACAAGCACGTATCGTGGGCCCACAGGAAAGTAGTTTTTTTTTCCCTAGAAAATCGTTGCGGAGACGGACACGACCTTTAATTCCCTGGTTGCTTGCGAAGCCAAACAGGGGCGGTAGAGTACGATCTTCGCTTTGCTCAGTCTTAAATTTCTCAACGGCAGGAAAGTGTGGGACGATGGCAGAAATATAGTGGTTGAAATTGTCGCTATTACATTCTGTTGATGGCATCGACATTTGCCTGACAAAGTCTGCATAAGTGTGTCGGCGTCCGCTCTTGTATACAACATTCAAGATATGCTCCTGTAGACAGAGCACCCAGCAAACGAGGCGAAAGCATTTATCTTGTAGATTGAAGAGGCAACAGAGGGAGTGACGGTCAGTCACAATTATGAATGGGCGTCTATACAAGCATAATCGGAACCTCTGCGCAGCGGATATCACAGCAAGGTATTCTTGTGCTGTTACGGTAGAGATGCGGTCGTGCTTGCTGAGGGAACGGCTCGCATATGCAATAACGTGCTTCTGATAATCTGCGCTGAACCATAACATCGCCATTGCCAACTACACTTGCATTGGTATGAACTTCTATTTGTAGGGTAGGGTCGAAATGCCGGAGAACAGGATGTGAGGTCAGTAGAAGCTTCATTTGGCGGAATGAGGCATCCCACTGGGTTGTCTACTGAAACGAAGCTCATATGTGAAGAAGGCAGGTCAGCGGGTAGACGATGTTAACGAAGCGGTGAATAAATCACCGGAAATAGGAACATAACCCGAAAAGACTGCGGACCTTTTTGACCCTCCGTGGTCCTTGAAACGCCTCCAGAGCTGCCATTTTCCGGATCAGGTCTCGCGCCATGCTCATCAACGAGATGGTCGAGTACCAACGCTTCACGCTCACCGAAGAGGCACTTCTTAGAATTGAGGAAAAGTCCTGGCCTTATATAAACATTGTAATATGAGATAAGTGGTGAATATGGTACTCAAACGTTTTATCAAAAACAACCACGTCATCGAGATAATATAGACATATGTACCACTTCATGCCGTGCAATACCATGTTCATAAATCTCTGGAATGTCGCGGAGGCATTGCAAAGCCCAAATGGCATCACATGACACTCAAAAAGCCTATCTGGTATTACAAACGCTGTTATTTTTTCTTTGCCTGCCGGATGCATCGGGATGTGCCAGTAACCTGATGGCAGATCTACGCAGGAAAAATAAGAAGCGCTGGAAAGGCAGTGTATAGCGTTGTCAATGCGAGGCAAGGATATACATCCTGTTTGGTAATGGTATTTAAACGATCATTGTCCGCGCAAAATGGCCACGCGCCGTCCTTCTTACGGACAAGAATTACGGGAGCAGCCCAAGGGTCGGATGACTCTTTTATGACCGTCCTCTCAAGTAGTCTGAGACTTGCTCGTGGATTACTTTGTGCTGCGATGGCGACATACGATAAGACTATTGGCAAGTCGGGCAACACAAACTGGTATCGATAATATGGCGGGGCTGGCAGAGGGCAAGATAGCCAAGAACTGCAGAAGAATGTCTGCAAGTGAATGACGTTGAGTGGAGCTCACCGTTTTATAGATCACGCTAAGAACTGTGGGGACAGCTCTGGATGCTGCAAAGCGTTCAGCTGGGGCAGCAGCGACCGACGCCATGGCTGGATGTGCATCGGGTTAACATAAAGCACGTTTTAAGCCTCTTGGCAAGATGACGGGTTGAGATGGTGAATTAACTGCACACAACCATGCGCTCCCGTAAACCACAAATACCAGACAGTGCGGCGCTCTAATATTGCACATTAAGCAGATAGAATGTACTGGTTACACTAACGCTTCAAACATTTCACCTGTGCCAAGGCCAGCGAACGCCGGAACACACACTGCAGCCCACGTTGGCATGCTATTATCTTGATATTCACAAAACACCTTTCTTGCTTCACATGCACTTTCCATGAGACTGGGCACATTCATATCCTGAAAATAACTGCGCCGCTCACGCAGTCGATCGTCGCTCCACAGAGTTTCAGAAAGATGACGTTATTGATTGAACAAGTAATAATGAAGAATCCTACTTGGTAAACGGCTCTACCCAATTAAACTTCAATATTACACACTCTCAGACGCAACGGCTCGCCACTCATGCTAAAAAAAGCTGAGGTGTCATTATGGTTCAACATCCCTTTGCGTACTAGTTGATATTTAAATGTTATACTGATCACAGAAACAGTTAAACCGGTATGAACGAGTGCCCATGTAGATACGCCATTAACGACTACACAAATTTTGTTCATAAGCAGTGAGAAAGGAAGAGGAATATAAGAACCCAGCGGAGTTCCAGCGGCCTCAGCTCCATCGGTCGCGCTGGTTAGTTTTCCAGATGAGGTGATGAGGATCGGAGACGAGGTGTTGGAGATCGCCGTGTGCGAAGCAAGCGAGGAAGAGCGACACTCAGATCCAACGCCGGTGACGAATTACGAAGGGTGGTGTGCGAATAGTTTTTTTTTTTTTTAAAGAGATGGGTATGCATTCAAGGTAAAGCACTCTGGCAAGCCGATCGCACTGTGAACATTGGTGGCCCGTATCAATAAGGTCGACGGCGGTGACAGAATATTTCGTTATATTCTAGATTTCCGCCTCAAAAGCAAACCATAGATGGGCAATCACCGGTACGTGCCTGGTATCTTTCGTCGGAGCGATCAAATATCTGTGTCTGGTTTCATCGATCGGCACCGGGATCAATTGAAAAGGCATTGCGCTGTACGTTGTGGTCACGCACGGGCGGTGGTGGCTCGTAGCAGCGTTGGTTCTAGTGTGGCCTCAGAGCTTTGTGTGGTCGAGAATAGAGAGACGTGCGATGCGTACCGAAATCCGCTGCGTTGATGGAAAACGAGTCCCAATCGATGCATAGAAGTGAACGTGCGATTACAAGGGACTGCATGGGAGCGAGACAATTCTTCCCGAACTATGAGCTGGATAGTAGAGGCGAGATCAGTGCCTTCGGAAGTTCTTTGAATTGCAGCAACGGTTGTCACTAAGTTCAATCGACCGAACATTAGTGTTATTCGGCGCATGTACAAGTGTTAAAATGCTCGGCAAAGCTGTATGAGATCGGCGATGGTGTTCAGACTTTCCTTACTGATAAGAACAGTGTAGATGTCTGTAGCAGAACCCTTGAGAAAAAGTCCGACTATTTCCTCGTCTTACGTAGGACCCGACGCGACCTTGCAGAGCTTCAGTACTGCCTCAATATACTGTGTACACTATTGACCAGGGAGTTGAGCCCGATGAGCCAATTTCTGCTAAGCCCTCTTCTCTTTCGCCAAGGAATCAACAAAGCTGTTTGTTAGGTCTTGAGCGAAGCGTGGCGATGATATCAAGGTATCCTCGTGATTTTCATATCATGTGCGGGCCGTACCATTGAGCGAGAACATGGCTTTCACTAGCTGGTCGTTACTGTCCCACTGGTTATAGCGGAGCACACGTTGGTAGCGGGTGCGTTACTTGTCCACGCAGGGCTCTCGGTAATGCGGCCAGGAACTGCTGGATGTAGGCCAAGGTACGTCTTCTCCGTCCAAGGAAATATCGCCCTATTGAGGCTGTAGGCCGACACGACGTCGCTTCAACAAGACTTGGGTTTATTCATTGTTAATAAGGACGTAAGCAACAACCTCAACCAAGATGCCACGAGGTTAATTAAGCCTTTACAGAGAATAGGCTCGGACGAGACGTGGTAAGTCAGATCTTGTACCGTTCAGCACAGGACTCCCGCTTTTTTAACCATGCACATCTCAGCCTTCCACTGCTTTCTCTTCGCTCCTCCGTGACAATGTCAATAGCAACGTTCTTCAGTGGATTACACGTTTCCTAACTGGCCATTATCAGTCTGTTACCATAGATGGCGTCCCCTCCTCTCTAGCTCACGTAACATCTGGTGTGCCGCAAGGTACATTGCTCGGGACT
>JAJIZL010024718.1:355753-372821 GCA_023969395.1 Amblyomma maculatum
TCCTCTCCTGTAGAATTATTTGGAGATTACTGCATTATGTACATATAGATAGATTTACCATCGGACATGGTCTCTTTACAGTCAGGTCCTTATTCAATAGCTGAGTGGCGTGAACGTTGACAGATTGACATTACAACGTCAAGACACAAGGTGTAAGCTTTACCATTATTCAAGTGCAATTGCCAAGGAATAATCTTTGCATTGCTTAACTAATGAAATAGTAAACATACATAAATGCATCGCGTTCAAATATCAAACAACATAATATGGCCTTATGATATTGACACATTAATTAGTAGGGCATTTAGGTCACTCAATTTCATTAAACGCAATTTATACCAGTCTAACGCGCCAACATGACTACTGGTAATACTAATTCGTTTTTAGGTAGAATATGCTTCGCTAATCTGTAATCTCGTCAGATGTATTTATTCAATAACTTTTAGTCACTGCACCATAAAGCTGTCCGGTTCATCAGAACAAATTCTGAACAAACATCCAGAGCTAGCGGAATTGAGAAATTCTTCACCCTATGCTTTTGGAACATGGAGACCATTTTTTCTTCTCTCATGTTTCCATCGATATCACCATGCACGATCATTGTTAAATGTCCCTCATATCAACCTGCTCATCGCATTTTCCATGCCTCGAGCAACTTTCAAATTGCAGCCAATATTGGGTCGTACAAACTTTGCCATTTAGCGGTGTTTCTTGCAATTCATAAATGTAGCAAACTCTCGGAACACGTTGCTACATTAAAAGCCACGATGAATTTGTTTGCAAACTGATGTCTATTTTTACAATGTGAATCCTGTATCCCGTTGCGTGTTTCACTGTTTGTGTTCATCATTTTTGGTATTTGTGAGACAGCACTTGCACAAACGTCTGTTCTTTTTCAGAACCAGCTGGCACACAGCACGCGACGCTCCGAGCAGCAGTCAGCGATGATGATGATGATGATGATGGATCTATACAGATGAAAGAGGTGAAAGTTCACGCGCTGCGCTCACACAAATCCCCCCGAAAAGAGAGCGGCCACCCTGGCCGCTGATTACAGGGATGAGGTACGACGGGCATAAGGCTTCATGCGCGAGACGTGGACGATCTCTTCGGAGCGACGACGTCGATCTGCGACGGTGTGCGAGGGAGTAACGCGGTAGTTCACCGGAGACGTTGGTTGGAGTACTGTATAAGGGCCAATGTAACGATGGAGGAACTTCTCACACAGGCCAGGAATGCGGATTGGTGTCCACAGGAGAACTTCATCACCGGGGTAAAAGGAGGGAGTTCGATGGCGTTGATCATACAGGGCTTTGCGTTCTTGTTGAGCATCTTCAGTGTTCAAACGGGCAAGTTGGCGACACTGGGCCATACGAGTGGCAAATTCTTCGCCCAGAGATTCAGACTAGAGGGAGCAGAGAAGAAAGTAGTGTCGAATACTGTCGACGGTTGACGGCCATAAACTAAAAAGAAAGGGCTATAACCAGTAGTGCGCTGAACATCGGAATTGTAGGCGTAGGTGACGAAAGGTAAAACATTGTCCCAGTTCCGGTGATCAGGAGAATTATACATGGATATCATGTCGGACAAAGTGCGATGAAACCACTCGATGAGTCCGTTGGTCTGAAGGTGGTAGCTAGAAGAAGTCTTATGGACGGTGTTGGCTGCGCGCAGTACTTCCTCAAGGACTTGAGAAAAAAATGTCTTTCCACGGTCGCTAATGAGAATACGAGGCGCACCATGACGCAAAACTATCGCAAGCGGGAAAAAATCGGCGACTTCAGAGGCGGCACCGGAGCGAAGAGGTGCGGTTTCAGCGTACCGCGTTAGATGGTCGATGGCAGTGACAACAAAATGGTTGCCGTCTGACGTCAAAGAGAGAGGACCAAACAAGTCAATGGCGACCGTGTCAAAAGGTACAGATGGGCAAGGTAGAGGTTGCAGTAGACCAGCAGGAGGGGATGTTGAACGCTTTCGATGCTGACAAGACGGACATGATGAAATATATTTGGCGACGCTGGCAGAAAGCCCAGGCCAGAAGTAGCGGCTCTTGATACGATCGTAAGTTTTAAAGTGGCCTAAATGTCCTGCAGTGGGGTCGTCATGGTAAGCCTCCATGATTTTAAACGAAGGGAGCGAGGGGCAACGGGCACCCAGCGTTGACCGCGAGGGTTATAAACGTCGCGGTAAAGTGTTCCATGGTGAAATCGGAACCGGCGAAGCTGACAGCGCAAACGATTGTTCGGGACAACTGATTCTCCACGGAGGCGAGCGAAGATTGTGTGGCAGTAACGGTCAGTCAGCTGCAGGGAAGAGAAATCACCACAGTTCTCGAGTGGAGCTGTAGCGATGGGTGCAACATTCAGGTGGCCCGCTGAAGGCTGACTCGGATGGCAGGAGGGAGAGGAGATCGTATGTGGGGCCGCGTCAGAAGGTATCAATGGGCAGCGAGAGAGAGCGTCAGCGTCGAGGTGTTTTCGCCCAGATATATCAGTGATGGAGAAGGTGTATTCTTGAAGACGTAGTACCCAGCGACCCAGTCGACCCGATAAGTTCTTCAGCGATGACAGCCAACAAAGTGCGTGACGATCTGTGACAATGGTGAAGTGGCGGCCATACAAATAAGGTCGAAATTTTTGAACCGACCAAACAACGGCGAGGCACTCTAGCTCGGCAATAGTATAGTTACACTCAGCTGCAGTAAGCGTACGACTGGCGTATGCGACGACTTGCTCTTCAGGCACTGCGTTGCGTTGCAAGAGAACCGCGCCAATACCGTGGCCACTGGCGTCTGTGGGAAGTATGGTGGGCGCGTCAGCGTCAAAATGGCGAAGCACAGGAGTGGAAGTGAGTGCCTGCTTGAGAGATTTGAAGGCGTCTTCACATTCAGTGGACCAGGTGTAAAACACTTGGGAAGACACGAGCTTGTGTAACGGGGCCGCAATTGTTGCAAAGTTCTGAATAAAATGGCGGAAGTCGGAGGCTAAACCAAGGAATCTGCGAAGATCTTTCTGACGTTGGGGCCGAGGAAAATTAACGACAGCCGCATTTTTTTCGGGATCAGGCTGGATTCCTGCCTTACTGACGACATGGCCGAAAACTTTTATGGTCTTATTGGCAAAGTGGCATTTCTTGGTATTCAGCTGAAGCCCCGCCTGGGCAAGGGACGTGAGGACTTCAGTGAGACGCTGTAAGTGCTGAGCGAAGTTTGACGAGAAGACAATGATGTCGTCGAGATAACATATGCATGTTTTCCATTTCATGCCGCGCAGCACGGTGTCAATCATGCGTTCAAAGGTGGCCGGCGCATTGCAGAGCCCGAAAGGCATCACGTTAAATTCGTAGAGACCGTCGGGGGTAGAAAAGGCAGTCTTGTCCTTGTCTGCATCGTGCATAGGAATTTGCCAGTATCCCGAGCGGAGGTCGAGACTGGAGAAATACTCAGCGCCTTGGAGACAGTCTAATGCGACATCAATACGAGGCAAAGGGTAAACATCCTTGCGCGTGATCTTGTTAAGTGCCCGGTAATCCACGCAGAAGCGGACTGAGCCATCTTTTTTTCGAACGAGAACCACAGGTGAGGACGAAGAGCTCGTGGATGGCCGGATTACATTTCGAGCAAGCATGTCAGTAACTTGCTCCTCAATGACTTTGCGTTCTGCTGCTGAAACGCGATACGGCCGTCGTCGAACAATAGCAGAGCCGTCCGTCTCTATGCGATGAGAGGTGACGGAGGTCTTCCCTAATGCTGAGGCGCACACATCAAAAGACTCGGTGCCGCATGAGCACGTCTAGCAGAGCTGTGGACTGCTCGCATGTAAGGTCAGGGCTGATGGCGGCTGCGAGCGCAGAGGATGTCGGAATGGAGGCTTGGCAGCAGGCGGTGGTGCGCTGGAAAGTGTGTTGAGGGGAACGGGATCGCAGTAAAAAAAAAAACAACTGTGGCTCCTCTGGGCAGTAAAAACGGCTGGAGAGTTGTATTGAGGCCCGCAACCACCGCGCAACCACGGTTGAAGGAGGTGAGGCACGAGGCAAGAGCTAGGCCGTCGGAGGTCCACCGAGGAGCGGGCCTCGCCATGGAGATGGTAGTCCCATGCCACGATGATCAGCTGCTCGCGTCCTGGGGGCAAAACGAAATCAACTGCTGCGAACTTGTGTGGTGGTGAACACTCAGAAGTCGGTAATATATCGGGGTCCGTAAGATGAATAAGGGGCTCACGGCAAGAGATGAGGGCGGACGCCGACGATAAGAAATCGCACCCCAAGATCATGAGATGAACGCACGTGGGGAGCACAATAAATTCAATATGATGCCGCTGGTTATCGATGAGGACATGTGATGTGCATTGGCCGGTGGGTTTCATAAGAGTTCCATTAGCTCCACGAAGTGGCGGACCGATGTATGGCGTTAGAACTTTGCGCAGATGAGAACACAGAGAGAAATGCATGACGGAAAAAGCGGCGCCTGTGTCGATGAGGGCCTCAAAGTACAATCTTTCAACAATCACTTCTAACATATTCGACGGTCGCCCAGGAGGAATTGTAGATTTCGAACTCGAAGCAGCTTTCCCTGCAAAAACTGCTTCGGTTAGTTTTCCGTTATAGGTTGGAAGGGTTGCGAGGCAGGACGAAACGGTGACGTGCGGCGAAAAGGCGAAGGCGATCGGCGTCGGAAAGAACGCGAGGGCCGTGAAACATTGGTGGAATTCGGAGGAGAGGAAGAACGCCGGTAAAAGCCTGAGTAGGGCAGTGTAGAATCATCAGACTGGCGCACGCGGAGACGTTCAAAGGGAGCATAACCCCGTTGCTCGTCTTGCTGGCGGCGGCGACAGACACGGGCAATGTGGCCACGTATCCCACAATAGTAGCACACAGGGCGGGAGGGGCGCCAGGTTGTAACAGGACGGTGCACTGTAGGATATGGTGCCATGGCAGCGACGTGACCGCACACGGGTGCCGAACAAGTCGGGGAAGGCGGGATGGGTTGACGTGAAGTAATCTCGGCATAGGTTGGCAAGGGATGATGGGAGGCGATGGGAGGCGGCGAGGGAGGTTGGCAGGCAATGGGAGGTGGGGCACACAGTGCGCGAGGCTCCGAGCAGCAGTCAGCGATGATGATGATGATGGATCTATAGAGATGAAAGAGGTGAAAGTTCACGCGCTGCGCTCACAGTATTCATATATTTTATTCTAAGCCCTATGTCGTGTATATTGAGGCATTTCGAGTATGTGAATAGACGGACAAATTGCCTGGTGAGGTAATGAGGTTAGCACCACCGCTGCGGGTTAGCCGGCCATCCCCAGCGTTTGGCACTTTCTTGAGCTGAGCGGCTAACAGTACGCTGATCATAGAACAGTCAGCTCCCATTTCCCTTAAGGCAGAAACTGTGCGACCGTGGATATGCACTTGAAATTCACTTGTTGTTGTTCTTGCATTACGTGTTTGTCTCGATGTTCAATCTCGGCTCCGCCGTGAGCTGTGCTCGCGGCCGGGGCACATCACTGGCATTCCATTCGGCGGCAGTGTTGGATTCAACTCCGTTTCGTGGTCGTCGAATTCTTTGTGTGAAATGAAGGAGTAATGGCTGCTTTTTTGTTACTCCTCGTCGGCGGGGAATGATCTTCGTCCTTTCACCATTGAACAACCTCACCTCCAAAGGTTCATCTTTCCAGTTTCTCTATGGGGGTAAGGGAGCTTCCTTAAACATAGCTTCGGCCTGGCATCTCAAAACGATCCCTAAATGGCGGCGGGTGTTGGCGGCTCGTGCTTCTTCCTGCGCGGAAAGGCGCCGAATTCTTGTATCTTCCCGCCAGGACGAGGTAGTGGGGCGTAATAGCAAAACTGCTCAGGCCAGTACGCCTGTAGCAATAATGACGGAGGATGTGTCCAGCCTCACCACATTGGAAGTAGAGTAATGGGTAGCTGAAAATTGTGCAGGTATCGCATTTCTTGAGGCTTGAAGATTATTCGTACACTTGGCGGGCGCGCGTCCAGGGGGCGCTTTTGATAACAGGACGGTAGCGGCGAGGCCTTGCTGTCTCATATCGTAGAGGCCAGCTGTTAAGCGCGCCGGCGTAATAAACGGCTGGTGACAGCTCAGGTGTGGCCATCTCGTTTGTAGAAAGTGCCTGCTGTATTTATCCAAAAACGATGGCCATAAGCGCCGCTACTTGGGTTTTTTGAGGTGATAGATAGCAGCCCTCGAAGTTCTTGGACGAACTCCGGCAGGTTGTCTCTTCCAGAGACGTTTTATCGGTGTGGATTGGTGAACCGTGAGAAAAGCGCTTGTACTGCCGGTATCAGAAGTCAAAGGTCGTCTACATGGTGGATGCTTCCTAAATGAGCTCGACAGTGGTTTTCAGGGAGTTCATGAGAAGGTCGAAAAAACTGTCTCAATGAAGCCATGTACCACATGCTACACCTCCCTTTCTTTGGGAGTGTCAGGGTCCTCGAAACGAAAAAGGCGTTTCATTCCTTCTACGTAGACGCCGACTGATTCATTAGAGAGCCGGATTCTATACTGAAGCAGTAATTCAGCCTTGTCCTTCTTCACAAAGCTGGCAGGTAGCTTGAAATTTCTCTCTTGAATTGTTCCTATGTCGCTAAGGACGACTCGTGATATTCATACCATATTTCATCAGCCCCAACCAGCCCGAAGAACACGTTTAAAAGCTTCAAGACGTCGCCCAAACTTTTAAATGCATCATCCCGTTCGAACTGAAGAAGACAGTCTTCCGAATTGTTTCTCTGGACACCAGTGAAAATGTTTCCGTCTTCGGATGTCGGGCTTGCTAGAAAATAAGTAGATATGCCGTTTGGTTTTGGGCCATGGTCGTTGTTGAGGTATCTTTATTGGGTTTAGGGGAGTCCGGCAGTACCGTGTTCAGGTTGTGCCCCTTTGTTGTCGCCAGTTGCCTGAAGGCCTGAAGGGTTACAAGGGTTACAGGAACATGATTTTTGCCTTGGCTTGCAAGATATGTCTGCAATAGAAAGGACGGCACCTCGACTAGTGGTTACGCATTGTTAATACTGCCGTTGGCGATAAATAAGGAGAATGGTGTGGTGCTCGACTTATTTCTTTATTTGGCTGATTTGCGCCCGAAAAAACTCGCCGAGACGATATCAGGAAATGTTGCGCACTCGGTAATATATGAATACCCGGCGAAGTCGCAAACGCAATTTAGTGGTGGTGAAGAAACGTCTTTATCAAGCCACAAGCGTTTACGGTGTCATACTTTAGAGCATACCACAAGCCATGTTCTCATGCCCCTGCTGTATATTATCATCCCTACACAGTTAACACGACACCTGTCAGACGCAGTCCACGTAACGCATTTTGCAAATGATATCTGCTCTGAAGAAACTCTATATTTTGCCACATTACGCAGCGACGCTTTTAAAAAAGCACTATGTAAACATCTCCCCTTACTTGACCACCCGCGGACTTCATCTTTCTCCAGAAAATAGTGTTCCCATGACTTCCACCAGGACAACAATAACCACATATTCACTTCTACTTGATTGGAAGCCACTTCCTGATGTGCGGGCACAATAATTTCTCAATTTTGTTATCGATCAAAACCTTCCTTGGGCACAGCATGTTGAGCAACTCTATGCGAGATTAACAGCAGCCTCACAAATCTAGAATTTATGTCTAAAACACGTTGTGCCTGCAAATGTCGCTCTGTGGTTCTTGAAAAAGGTCTATTTAGATGTTTTGTTTTATAATTACCAGTTTTGCAGAAATAGTCCTCAATGTATAAGTGGATGCGGGATGTAGCCAGAACATCAACCTGTGGGTCTACCTTGGCCTCACGAACAGCTCCTCCACGTTGTTATCAGTTGCGGAAGCAGGCTGTCTACCGCCCAAAGTCATCGCCGAACAGGAAGCTACTCTGACTCATCTATGTCATGTACTAAAAAATGTTTCCTCCATCTAATCCATAATAACCACAGATATTCCGACTTTATTCAAGCTGTGCAGCTATTGCAAATTGCTGCCATCAGTCAGCCACAATAACTGCTGGCTTCAGCCATTATTCTTTGGGCACTTTCATCTCTTAGAATCAAGAATATAATACCGGGTGTCACTGCGAAGAACGGCATGCCCCAGGCTGCGCTGCTAGAAGATGCTCTGTACTACCTCTCTAAGCAGTATTTGGAAGAGGCACTTATCTTCACTGGTCGGTAAACTTCTTATGATCCCGTGGCGTACGTGAAGGGATTCGGAAGGCGTGTTTTCAGGGTGCTGTGTGCAAAACCGCCAAGTGGGGCTCTTCGACTGGCCAGTGCTCAAGGACTAACGATTCCCTATCTAGGTACCTAGGGGCAAGACAATGTAGAAAAACCGGTGCATTTCTGGGGACATTGACAGACATCGATGTCATCATAGTAGGTGTGGCGTTGCTCATCGAGAGCTTGATGAGCTTTGAGCGAAGCTCGATGATGGTCTGGTTGTTACTGAGAAACTACAAACCCAGAATAATGTCTCGAGAGCAATTCCGTAGGACCACAAATTTCACAGGGTAAGTTCGCTCATTCACCGTCATTGCTGCAGTCCATCGCTCAGGCGACGTGCTAAGGTTATTACCAGCGATTGCGGATTAGCGGGCCACGCGAAGTTGTCACCACTTTCTTGAGCTCGGCAACGAGCGCTCCGCTGATGATAGAAATTAGTCCCAGTGTCCACTAAGGCGGTAACTGTGCGATAGTAAACAGTAACTTCTTGGTCACTAGCTCGTATCCTCGTATTGCGGGTTAACGCATTTGTTCGATGTCTATTTCATCGTGCTATGAGGTCGCGGCCGGAGGACACATTTGTCACTTCGCTCTGTGGCGCTGTCAACTTGCAGTCTGGTCGTGTTGTCATCAACGTTGGCATGGTGCGTAGTGGCGGTGTTACAGAAATCTGGCAGCGTGATCGTCGAGGGCAATTTGATAAAGTGCGTTGGCATAATGGATTCTTTACAAATCGTCGGCTGCAGAGAATATTTGTTATTTCGCTGTATAACAATCTCACATCTCCATTGCTGCTGAATTTATTTTTCCTACGGCGACTAAGCTACTCTCCTCGCCCACAACTATGGCCCGTGACGCTCATCGGGTGCTGAGAAGCGATACGGAGCGGTACTGACGGCTTGGTGACTGCGCCCTGCGGAAGTAGTTGTCCATTTCTTCTAGTCTATCGCCAGGACGGTCCCGATGCGTCTGCACGAGCTGTGTCATAAAATGTGGCAACCTCTCTGCAATGGCAGCACGGCGGGTGTTTGTTGGATGACCTGCAGGCGTTGTATTTACCGGAGATTGAGGGTCTTTCGTAGGTTTGGCGGCGTGTGCCAAGGAACGGCGTTCAGAAGGAGCTTGCTCGCGTCGAGGGAAGTTTCGTGCTTCTTGGCATGGTGCAGGATTGCGTGGGGCAAGGACGTAGCTCATAGCTTGATGTTGCAACATTGTGTCAAAGTGGGATTCACAAGTGCCTTCTGCACTTCATGAGTGTCGCTACTTGAGGCTGCTGGGATGACGGTAATAATCGGCGCAGTTCTTCCCAAACGACTTCATGTATTAGGTCTCGCTAGTCATTCATCTAGGAAACAGCTCCGACTTGCATCGGACGATTCTACTGCCGACTCCTGGTGTTGAGGGCCCGATAGACACAGCCCCCATCTACATCAAATTCGGACATGGCTGCCGGAAGGTTCCTCAAAATTTTTAGCAAAACGACAATCGTTGATGCCTCGTATAAGAAATTGACTTTAATTTTTGTCATGCCTGAATCAGCGGGGCAAAATGGTCACTTAATTTCGTCGACGTAATTGAGCACGGACTCGTTTGGGTGCTGGGCCCTGGCGTGGAGGAGAATTTCTGCTCTATCTATCTAGACAATGCTCGCCAACATGTTCTAGACCTCCATTTTAAACTCATTATATGTCACGGGGGATTATAATTATGATTTTCACTCCATGTTTTATCTGCCCTATCGAGTGCGAAGATTTTCTGGAGCTTCAATGTACCGTCTTAGCTCTACGCGACAACTCGTCCTCACTCATTGCGCCAGTTCTCTAGATCTTGACCTGGGTTGTCGATGAAAATGGGGGGCTGTCGGAGCTCCTAGAGCACAACTAGAGGAGGTACTGTAAACAGAGGTATTTTTACTGCAGGAACCTTCTTCCTGATTTGATTGGGTGCCTGTTCAGGTTAGAACCCTAGAGTCTACGGCTTGCTCGTTGGTCTGTGGGGACCGCTCCTGGGGCGGCTAAAACAGGCCTGTTATCTCGGCTTATGGGAGTAGTCTAAAACATGAGGAGCAGCACTTCCAGATATCACGTAGTGTTGACAAGGCCGTAGGGAACAATCGAAGAGGCTGACGTAAACTCTGTTTAGGTGACCAGCGCCCGTAATAGAAGTAATTCGGGATCGGCGCCAGCAGGAAGCGCACTAGTTGATCTGAGAAGGGCGAATGTCTCGCGTACGTTTCAGGGTTCAATGTAAGGTTGTCACAGAAACATCTATATAACAATGTAAAATGTCACTAGCACAACCGAAAACGTTATAGAAAGAGTAGCTCGAGGCTGGGAACTGTCGAAATGCATGTGGACGGATATTGCGCTACAAAGACATATTTTAACCTCCCGTATCGTGACTACAAGCACGACCAGACAGAGTGCAAAATCGCCCCATGAGCTGAGTGAAACGACAGCATGCTAAAGGCTGCTAGAGGCAACAAATGTATCGTTCCATTATGAAATAAATATAAGAAGGGAAGGCGGCTTCTCTTGCTGTTGCAGGCGCTCGTGGCGAGTTTATGACATCCCTATTCTTTCAGCCACTATATTGTCCAGATCCACCAGATACAGCTCCACGACAGCTTAGAAAGATGCGTGCGATGAATAGAAAGTAATGTTGGGTCCTACGATTTCCATTAATGTCACGAGTATATAACAAAATGAAACATTTTCCGTCTTCGTCCCAATAAATCATTGTGTATGTAATTAATTTTCTTGGATCTGGAAGAAAAAAGCGCAAAACATTGTCGAAGGCAGCATTTCAGAAACACACTGAGCCATCCGCCCTTTCACTTTGCAATTATCTTAAAAAAGAGAACACAACCGATACTGTCGCAAAAAGACACTCTACAACGTGTGAAGTTTTTAAATCTGCAGCTAAATTTTGAAAATCTTATCAGTATGGACTCATCTCTATGTGCGCAAGCAGCCCACTCCGCCACAACGTGACTGCCGTGCCAGCGCGCCCACTAATTACAATGACTGTATTTTGAGAAATTAAATGCACAGTGCCTTTCTAGCTCCTCACGCACAGCCAATGTATCACAAGGAAAGAGATAAAGCCGGCAGGTATGATATATTCGATAGCATGCAATTATTTGTGAAAAACAGTTAGGAGGATCATTTTATGCTTTGTTTTATTCAACGTTTTTACAAATTAACACCTAAGCACTATGCAGTATGACTCAGCTCCTTCTTACTACAAAGAGGAGGCCAAATGTTTACAAGCGCCTGCTATCAAATAAAACCAGAGTAAATATATTGGAAAGCAATACACAACACGAAAATTCTGAAATAAAAAAATATTGAAATTTACATTTGGCATTTCAGGCCACATTTTCATTTCACATATGAGGAGAAAAACAGAAGAAAAACAGGTTGTTCATTTTATCTCAGGACAAGATGTCTGTGCTGATTGTATCCTTTATGAGTGCATGAATATAGTTGGAACAACAAGATATTTCACAACAAGGTACATGATATTTCGGCATTATAACTGGCTCGTGAATAATGCACAAAGCAAAATTTGAGAAGACGTATTGTAAAAGAATCACGTTTAGGCCTTACTTAGGTTGATATAAAATTTGTCTAGTTTTTGGTTGACTGCAATATTTAGCACATGCAATGTTTGCGATAGTCAGATAATACATTTAAAGAAGTCTTTTTTAAAAAAAGCAACAGCTGATATGTAAAGGTGTATTTTGGAGTTTTATTAGCACATTTTTGTCTCCACAGCAAGGCAAGAAAGGGAATGTTGTACGTAGAACAAAGGGTTAAATACGGGATGCCAATTATGGCGACTATATATAGTCAGTGGCTTTTGGGATGCAATTAATATACTACAATGCTCTATTGGCGTAGGATATGGTAGACCAGCGTGACCTATTTGGAGTTTAAATTTACACCCAGTGTTTTGACGTTGATGAATATTCATCACCGCGGGAATCCATCTGCATGGCTCCCTCTAGATTTAAAGGTCACATCCTTACTGTTTGAAATGGTTGAGAGGATATTGCAAACCCGGTTATGCAGTTCTTGATTTTGACTGTTTTTCAGACAGAACTGTGCCTGCAATAGTTTGCAAAAAACATTATCAGTGTCCGTACTGCATGATTAGGCAGAAAATATTTCCAAGGCGCAGCTCTTAATCGCCGTGCCTGGCTTAAGCTGCATTGTCATCGGCATCGCCTATATCCTCCCTGTCCGCATAATAGTCGAGCAGCGTTAGAGTGGCCCTGGGCATTGTGGTAAATTAGTCACTGTAAAATTTAAAACGTAATAACCTACTCGGCATTCCGCCACATATTTTCAGCGCGCAGAGCACAGATGTGTTATGCAGTGGTTAATAGCATGCTTGGAATTATGACGCAAGCCTTAAATTATCATGTCATGTACTTCAAAACGAGTTTAACTGTACTCAGGATAAGGCGCCTCATGTACCCATGTCATTGCAAGGAATGCAAGCTGTGGCAAGCACGGAGAATATTAGTGCACTGACTCTTGGAGGAGGCATTAGCAGAGAAAAACGGAAATGCAGAAGACAAATGTGGAAACTGGAAAACAGTGTTAGCGAACAGACGCATCCCGGAGGCAATTTGAAGGAAACTTAACATGCATACTTAAGATACTTGGGAGTTACGAGCCATGGAATGCAGGCACTGAGGTGGTATAGAGTGGTAAACGTGAGCTCAAGTGCTTCTTCTCAGCTTTGGGACGGCAAGACGAAATAGGAATATGATGTGGGGACATAAGATCCGGAGTAATACATGCAATAATTAGGCATCAAATCGACTATCGAAAGGGTTTGTTAAAGCGTGGCTGTATAACCATGTGCAGCGGTGGCATAGAGGTTGAAAATTCCGCCTCACGTGCAAAAGAAGCGTGGTTGGTCTCGGTGTGCTACGCCATTCCAAACCAGATTTAAAAAAAATGAAAGAAACCAAATATCGATGGAATTACATAAACAGGTTTAGGGTGCCACCTCATGACGGAGAAAACCTCCGGAAACTCACTCCCTCACCACAGCAAAATTTGACCACCCTGGCGTAGCATTGTGGGCAAAACCACATATGAATACTCCAAAAAACCACTTGGCCCTCAGTTCCCAGCGGCTGCGAAGGAACCGACGACGGCGGCGGTCAAACCTGTAAGGCAGCAAATTGTGTCTGGCTCCGGATTGGCCACCATTGGTGATATACACTAGCAACGCTTAATGCTACAACCTCATCTAATGAAGCTAGATTAACAGTGTTCTTCGACAAACTAGCAGACAAATGGCATATCAAAGGGCTTAGCGAGGGCACGAGGCCAAGTGAAGCTTACACTGTGCTGAAAGTCGGACATATATTGTGTTATCTAGGCTTACCGGAGACGCGAGAACTAGAAGTAGGATACTTTGAAGAAATAGGAACTGGGAAATAACGCCAGTTAGTATCGTTCATTTTATTGGTCTCTTTTCTGTGGTTGTACTTATTCCTCTACCCTTTAATAATGCGTAAGCTTTCGCATGGCTATGCTTAATCTTGCCTATCATCTCGAGCTTGTGCGCACGATTGCATTGCAACCAATGAGTTTATAAGAAAACAGTGCTCGCATCAGACAAAATACTAATACATCTCGTATGGAAAATAAGAAGGTCCATGTGGGTTAATTAGAGCTAATCAGATCGATCAAGCGTGTAAATAGCCGAGAGGGGTAGTGGCTGGAGTCTTAATGGGGTCACGCTTCACTTGACGTCCGGTGATGTAGGGCTATTTTTTGGCGGCTGAAAATGTTAAACCTTTGAGCGTGACCGAGCCGGAAATAGCGCGATTTGCGCTCACAAATGGGTGGAATGGTTCGAAAGTGCGTAGAGATAGCAAACAATCTGCAACCTCAAAAACATTGAGAGCACTGCAGAGTCTGTGGTGGAGAAATACGAAAGCCTTACAGTTACTGCTGCACATGGTACAGTCGTGAGAAAAAGTGGTATACAACACTCGGCCGGCGTCTGACCTCGAGAGAATTGCATCCCAACTTTATCTAGCAACAGCTATCTAAGTTCGAGGCAATAGTGCAAATGTCCCATTCTATTCGCATGCATGTGTCGATATCGCGGTCCTTAACGCGTTCACTAGATGGAATTTCGATAGTTTTTTGCGCCCTGTCACTGGTTGTGTTATATACCACTTTTGCTCACGACTGTACATCGCATGCCCCTTGTCGAAGGAGGGTCCGATGGGTCGCGGAGCTCAACGAACCTGCTCTGGATGGGTTCCACGATATTTGACATGCTTTACCAGATCTCTCTAACGTCTGCACATAAATATTTACAGATGTATCGTTGAAGACGAGAGGATTCATTGGTCATATTCGGAGCCCGATTACGTCCTATGAGATCATTGTGAACCTCTTTTTGGGCTCTGCCACTCCACCGACATGCTAAGCCTAACGCCCGGGGCTTGGCACCAGCTTGCTGCGTCTCCGCCCCATAGCTGCGTTAGTCGCTGCCCTGCTGCTGTAGTTCGCAAACCTCGAAGCCGCCGGCACAGCCTACAAGGTTGAAGGTGTGTCTGTAACCATTGTCGTGCTTGACGCAGACACGCACTGGGCCCACCGTGTAGCTACTGCCCACCAGCTCACCGTCGCACAACGCCTACCTCGAACACAAGTCCGACATTCCACCGTCAGCGACTATTTCCGCTGGAGCCAAACTCCATAATCACGCTTCCTTTCCTCGCCTCCAAGAAGAAGGCTTCGAAATCGGTTTAGACCAGGAAAGGGGCCTGAATTTAGCACGACACTACCTAAGCACTGCATCAGACCCTGTGCACCCCTGCAAACATTGATTATTGCACCATCCGTGCCGCCGGGCGTGTACGTATCAATCCTTGTAACAACTCTGTTAGCACCCCGTCTGAGCTGCGCGTTGGCCTCATCTCCGCATCTCTGAACTCTGCGTGGGTGCCATTTCTTACCCCCTGCATGCCCTTTTCGCCGCATTTGACAACACCCATAGTTTCATAATATACAATGTCATTGGCTCTGAAATCTCGGACGACCTAATTCATGACCTGCACTCTATCAATATTGACATCTCCCTACACTATCGCCGATGCGCGCCAGATGCCAAGATCCAAATCATACTCATCACCTTTGTCAGCAACAGCAACCGTACCGCCTATAATCCGAGGCCTGCACGAACTGCTGGGGTACCAGCTATACCACGCGGACGTCTGTACAAAGCCCAAGTCCGACCTTTGCCACCGCTGCGATCAGGCCCAAAAGGCAGTTTTTGCGTTTTGTGTATAAAAACCCACACCACAGGCTCGCTCCATTGCAGTCTCTGATTCAACTTTAATGGCACGCCGTCACCCTCGATTACCCCAAAGTAGAAGCCTCCCTCTCTCTTAACCATTACAGACCAATCAGCTTACTGTCTGTTACGTTTAAGGTATTTCCTAAGGTAATCGCTAATAGAATCAGGGAAACCTTAGACTGCACTCAAGCAAAGGATCAAGCAGGCTTTCGGAAATGGTACTCTACTATCGATGATATCCATACCATCAATCAGGTGATAGAAAAATACTCGGAATATAACCAGCCCTTGTACATAGCATTCATTTATTACGAAAAAGCATTTGACTTGGTAGAAACCTCGGCGGTGATGCATGCATTGTGAAATCGTGGGGTAGACGAGCCGTACGTGAAAGGGCTAGAGGATATATATGAATGAAAGAAGCCAGCAGTCGGCGAGGTCAAGCAAAGCGCTTTCCTTGGCCTCGCCGACTGTTGGCTTCTTTCATTCATGTATTATAACGAGCACCTTCATTTGCCCTTGATTGATCTGCTTGCAGCTTACGGGGGTCTCGGTTCTGGCAGTCTTGAAGCCATAGGTAGCGTAAGAGGGTTCTAGCACAGCTTGCGCCCACGCTCTTGATCACGTTCTACGTGACGCTGGCGGTAACAAAAGGACGTCCCACGTCCGCCGCTATGGCTGAGGGTGGCGCTGGTGAACACTCTCAAGGTTTGTATACAGACAACATAAATACCAAAGAAAGTAGCAGGGGGGACAGCGGCCGATGTAGCTCAGTTGGAAGAGCACCGGACGCGTTATTCGGAGGTCGTGGGTTCGGATCCCACCATCGGCACGTTCTTTTTTCTTCTACTTTGTGTCTAATTATCTTTCCCCTAAACAGATTACATTACTAATTTCTGTGATTATCCAAGTAAACATTAAAAAAAAAGACATAAAGTACCATCCCCAACGCTTTCCTTGGCCTCGCCGACTCTTGGCTTCTTTCATTCATGTATTATAACAAGCACCCTCATTTCCCCTTGATTGATCTGCTTGTAGCTTACGGGGGTCTCGGTTCTGGCAGCCTTGAAGCCATAGGTAGCGTAAGAGGGTTCTAGCACAGCTTTCGCCCTCGCTCCTGATCACGTTCTACGTGACGCTGGCGGTAACAAAAAGACGTCCCACGTCCGCCGCTATGGCTGAGGGTGGCGCTGGTGAACACTCTCAAGGTTCGTATACAGTCAACATAAATACCAAAGAAAGTAGCAGGGGGGACAGCGGCCGATGTAGCTCAGTTGGAAGAGCACCGGACGCGTGATTCGGAGGTCGTGGGTTCGTATCCCACCATCGGCACGTTGTTTTTTCTTCTACTTTGTGTCTAATTATCTTTCCCCTAAACAGATTACATTACTAATTTCTGTGATTATCCAAGTAAACATTAAAAAAAAGACATAAAGTACCATCCCCAACGCTTTCCTTGGCCTCGCCGACTGTTGGCTTCTTTCATTC
>JAJIZL010024718.1:377821-403486 GCA_023969395.1 Amblyomma maculatum
GTGTTTTGTTTGTTACTTCTGACTCCGATCCTTACTCTGGTTTGAACCGGCGACCGCTGGGCACCAAACGACCACCCCCTTCTGTCACTACAAGGTAGCTGAATTCCGGCTGAGCTTGCCACGCAGGTCGAGGGCATCTCCTTTGCAACCGGAACAGCTACCCCCACTCACTCTAAGGGTGTCTGGGAGTGTGCGCACCGTTAAGGGCGCATATTTAATAATACCCCCATAATTATTAACGGGTGACACCAGACACCGCCGTAATTTAATCTCTGGGAGTGAAACTACTTGGTTTCGCGAAAAACGGAACACAGCGCATCTGCACCTCCAGAACATTCATAGCGACATTCTGCCCTTTGTTATAGCACCCCAGAAGGCCCGAACCACCGCTTTGTTGCATGACTGCGTCGTTGTACTCCTTATGTGACCCATCCAAACGTTTCCACCTTAGTTCACCACAACTTTGCTGCAGTGTCGCACCAGCTTGACGTTTCAGCCTCTACCCATCTGCTCCTTGAAATATTTCCCCACCGTCGCGCTGAGGCGAGCCCCTGAGGCTGAGGCTGCCCCTCATGCTGTCAACCACTACTACCAGATCCAAGAAACACGCTCGCCGCTTGCGTCTCCGTTTGGCCTAGCTAGCCTCGGACGTGGATGAGCAGTGCACCTCTTTTCCGACAACAGTGAGGTCCGATCTGCGAACGAATGACCAGCATCTCGGGACTTTGCGACACGCGGTCGCTTCTAAGGGTGCTGCTAGACACTACACAGAACAGAGTTTCTCAGCGCAAGGATATACCCCATCTCCTCCAATTGTCCCCACTTACCGATACTGACATCATGGAGGGCCTGCAGAACCGGTACATCTGCTCCCACCCCCTACACATCTTCCCATTGGTTCCGGATTCCACATCCCGAACTTGAAGCGGAGCGCTCTCTATGCGAGGTACGTGTGGGGCTATAAGCGCCGCGCACTATCCCGGGCACAAGTGCAGACCTCATCATTAAGAAGGTGCTCCACAATCAAACGAATCCCTCCCTCAAAGCCCTTACTGAACTTCTCAATATACGTTTGCACGCTGGCACTATTCCTTCCGCCTGAACACATGAACATGGCTCATTCATCCCCAAACCCGGCAAACATATTTCCTTTGAATATTTATACCCAATATCTTTCATCTTTTGAGCACTCTGTTTGAGCACATCATCCTGGCCTGCCTTCAAACCCGCCTGAATGTAGATGACCTGTATAGGGAGTCTATGTTCATATTCCCAACTCAACTGTCAATCCAAAATAGCACGCTCCAGCTTACCGAGGATGTTCTCTACCCCATCCATCATAAGCGTACGCGAGCTATTGTTGCGCTAGACCGTATAAATGATTTCGACAATATACACCATACCACCATTTGGGATGCTCTCATCACTGCATCTCGTCTCTGATGTCCATGCTTACATCATCGTTTTGCTTTTCGTTTAGTAACAAGGGTACTCCTCAAGGTTCTGTCCATTTCCCATATCTTTTCAACATCACTTTCTGCGCACTGGCACGTGCTCAAAGCTCTACCCCATCTTTGTCGGATGCTTTCTACGCCAATGATATCACCCGATGGGTGACAGCCGGCAATTGTGACATGGAGGCCAGTCTCGAGGCAGGTATGGATGCGGTGGAGACCCACGCCTAGGATATTGGATCGAGTCGCCCCTGATCAAATCGGAGCTTTTACGTATTCTGCGTCGAGGCGTTGCTTCCCATCGCCTCCTACCATACTTGTCTTTTTTAATGGCACATCCGTTCTTCTCGTCTGTACCTCCGCCAACTTGGAGCATTTATTCATTCGAATTGCAAACACATCACTCTATACCTCAACATAGCAACACTGTACACCAAACCACGCACTTCGTACGCCGGAGTGCAAACCGCAACCACGGCATGCGCGAATACAACCTCCACCGCCTCATTCAGGCCCTTGTTCTGTGTCGCTTCATATATTGTCTTCCATATTTCACCGTTCTCATGCCGAGGAGACCAGAGAAACAGCCTCATTCATTAGGCGTATGTCCACCTAGTCTCTTTTACATCAGCCTAGACTGTTCGGCTACTATATACGGGCGCCCACAATTTCTATATAGAACTGACGCAAAGCTATTACGCAGAGCTAAGCTGAAAACGTTTTCTCCAGCTGAAGGGCTTCGATCTACAACTACGCCGTTGGACGGGTGGTACCCAAAGTTATCGGTATCTTATATTGCGGTATCGTCCCTCCTCTCTCCATCCAAAACATCTAGATGCGTGCACCCGCGACACATCCTGGCAACGAGAGGACGATTTTCATCGCTTGTGATTCGACTGACTGAGCAAGAACGCCTCCGCCTGGAAAGGATGCGCGCAACGGACCCCTCTAGTTCCATACAATATGCCTTCCATGCCAGTGCTGGTCCCAGTCACGTGGCCCGCACTGGAATGCTCGTCCTCGTTGGTTCCAAGGATAAAGTCGGTCATTTGTTTTCCATTTAAGGAAGCTGTCCAAGCAGGTTCTAATTTTCTGCCCTTAACAAACGTACTTCATTTTCTAAATCATCCACACGAGACACTAAACTGCCCCTTGCTTGATCAAATCTATCTAGGCGCGCACTCAGCACGCAACACCGACACAAAAAGTCGCTGCCTTCCGCTTCGCCTGCAGAGTCAAAACGCGTTTCCTTGAGATTAACCTGCGCCTCACACCCGCTGTCGACAGCCCATCCGTTTCCGGTCACCACGTGCACGGCCACTCGATGGAAGCGCACTGGGTGCGGCCTGCTGCGTCGCGCCGCCGTGAATGGGCAAGCGCGTCCTTGGGGAGTTTACAGTGGCGCCCGCTATTTCTGCTGAGGTCGCCACTGTTCGGGGACACGTCGCCGCCGGGGTCACCGGCTCTGAGCGCGCGGTTTGCTTCCTTTCAGGACGCGTTCGCCTCGTGTCTGCGTTGTAAACGCAAAAGTTTGTGTGCGCGTGTGCAAGCACGTTAAAGTTGAGATGGAATGCGTTTGTTTTTAAGGCGAAAGCCGTTCTAGGCTCATGGAGCGGAAATCTGTGCGCAGACGCTGTGGCTGTAATCTGTGCGTCGCATCTGTGCACTGGTGTGTCTGTCGCAAAAGCGGACGTGCAAAGAGGGAGATTAAGAATGAAAATGATTGATGGTGATAGGTAATCAATAAAAGTTATAAATAGACATTGATAGAGGTAATGACTAATGCTAATGACTAATAATGGGTAATAATGACTAAAATGATTTGTAATGACCAGTATATCAAACTATGGCATGTAATGACCGCAATTGATTAGAAATGAGTACAAATTCTTAGCGATGTGTGGTAATGATTATAGCTAGGCATGACTCATCATTACTGCTAATTACTACAAAATAACCAATATGTGAAAGGATGACATGTAATGACCACTGCAGATTCTAAATGAGTAACCTGCTTAGTTATGAGTGGTAAGGGCTACAATGGCTACGCAGGTAGACTCATCATGACTGGGAAACGACCAATATAATAAACGACGACTTGAAATGACGAACTGTGGCAAACGATGAGAGGCAAATGATAGGACAAGGGTAGGCTTTCGCCGTCCTCCGCTTAAGAGACATCTAAGAGACCCTCAAATTTTATATTCTGAGCTCGCTTCAGACAAAGGCAGTAGCGAGGAGTGGAAATGCACTTCCTTCCTCTGAAATGAAAGCGGCGCTGAGGTTAAAAGTCCACATGCTGAAGCATAATGCCCTATCAGCTGTCATTGAATTTGCTACAAGGGACAGCAGATTGGACTTTTTGGTGATCAATTATAGGTTAACAGTATAAACAACGTGACGGGAGCACAGGAGAAGAGGACGGCACAACCGCGCTAGTAGTGTCGTCCTCTTTTTCTGTGTTTCCGTCACGTTGTTTAACCTATTTAGTTACCAGGAAGCTGGCCAGTGAACTAAGATTTTTGACAATGTTTTGTGAAGCAGATGAACACGATTAGGTAGCACCAGAAGCTTTTCTCGCAGGTTATGTTGCGAGGACATATCAGAAAACGGTACGAAGCGTTTTTTTATATAACCCACTGATAGCGAGCTGGGCTGGAAATGTCAACTCCACAGTGGAGCGACATTTATGGCTATGGCATAAACCTCTCTCATGAAAGGTTTTCCATCTGCGATTGGTAATTTTCTTCCTTTTTTGTGTGGCCATTTAATAAGCGTACTCGGCTGCTCGCTGAATCTCGGCTGCAGTTGCGCTCTGAAGCGTGAACATTCTTGTGATCGCAGCTAAGAGTTTCACAACAGGAACACTCGATGCGCGTTCTCCTATTGAAAATTACAAACCAGCAAAAATTGTGCGGGTTTGCGAGCAGCCAATAAAAATGGTAATGAAGCCTTCGGCGCATATACGTAACACCTTGAGGCAGCCCGGCTCTATGAAGCGCGCTTAGTTCGGTCATGCGAAGTGCGAGAAGCCATGACGGATAACCTTCTGGCGTAAAAAGTTTAAGGTCTCCGAGTCGGAGATCCCAGGTTATCATGTAGATTTGACATAACAAACATCTACCTATTTCCAACGTAACATCTGTCAGAATGAGACAGAAAGGGTGGCTACATGTCGCATTTTCACAGAGGTTGCTCATAGTAGGACAATATATATTTATTGGATAGCGCTGTCAGCTTAGAACAGGTTTACATAAATTTGTGTATAAAAGCTGTATGCAGGAATGAGTAAATGGTATGAAAATGACCCACGGAATTCGCGACACAGTTAAGTGGTTATGCATTAGGCTACCATGGCAGCTGAACAGCTTCGAATTGTTCACAGCCGGGTGACATTTTCGTATAACAAACAACTTGATCCGAATGCAACATCACGGTAATGCGAGCTCTCCAATCGAGTGGCCTTGATCCACCGTCACATTAAGTTTTTCGGGCTACACTCCAGTATGCGTCGTTGCCGAGCAAGCGCTAGGTGCTGACATGGTCACACTAGATATGACATTATATACTAATTCGTGTTGCCTAATTGTGTGAAGCGGAGCTCTTATATCCTTAAAATAAAAGGCTTCTACCACGCCGACGCCTCCCTGAAAGCGCAGCCAGGCGCAGCTCTCCGCGCGCGGCAGTCCCCGAACGGTGGCGCTGCGGCGGTGGCGAGGGGAAGTAGGAGCCTCCCGCACCTCCCGCCGGTTTCGGGCGACGTAGCAGGCCGCACCTAGTGCGCTTCTAGGAGCCTCCCGCCGGTTTCGGGTGACGTAGCAGGCCGCACATAGTGCGCTTCTATCGAGCGGCCGTGCCACGTGCAATCGAAGGAGCGATGGAACACGCGTCTGCACCACACGGCTGTCAACTGTCAATTCGCCGAATGTTGACTCTAAGCGCTCCTAGCGGCAAAGCACGGTACTACGAAAGCGCTGCTCACCAAAAGATTCGTTCGGTTTCTTTTGGGTACACCCTCGTATATGAAGTTACTCCTTTAATATTAAGAATGGAAGTTAGCACGTATTATTCACTGAATGCTTGAAATGAGGAAAGCAGATTTTCTGTCCTGCACAACTGACTCCTTTATGAATGAGAAAGGAATAAGTGCAATAAGGTACCTAGAAATTCAAACATCATCACCGTTTTTGTTGTTTGATTTTTAAAGTCACCATTAGGCTTCTTGTACATTCTTGGTTATGGCGTGTAAGTTATCGGCACGCGCCTCGGTTATAGCATGGTATTGTCAGGCACCCCAGATATTACAAAATGCTACCGAATGCAAGTAGCTACATGGGAATGTAAGAAGTCATAGGTGTGATTGACCTATAGCAGAGAAGTGTCAAAATCGTTGTGGGTGATACCCCATCAAATTACTCCGTAGCGCTTCTCTTTATTTCCATTTTCACTCCCACTCTCCTCTTTTCCTCTAAGGCGCAGTTAAATCATCTACAGCGCAAATGTGACAGATACTGTGCCTTTCCTTCCCTGGGAACCAATTAATAGTATGCACCACTCCCCGAAAAAGGTACCGAGCGTTGCTGCGTACCAGAGTACCGGAAAGTGCTTTCGGGAGCGCACCGAAGCGCTCCTTGTCATCGGCTTATTCTGCTGGAAAATATTCTTTCAATCGAATAAGTGGCACTAGGATGATGGCGTCCCCTGAGTATTTAACAAGTCATATCAGTGATTTTTCCTAATTTGTGTTTATTTCGAGCTGGGCAGGATATTGAGTCTTTAAAACCGAGTCCGGGGTACAGTCCACAACGGGCTATGCCGAACAAGGGGTCTTTCCTGTTGGTAGTCAATACCACGTTGTTTGATTTTTTCGCCTAATTCCTGCAGGTATATCTAAAGTGTCTAATCTCTTAGTTATGTAAATATATCATGCATAAATATTCAAGCAGGATTCCCTCAGTAATACTGCCGTGATGTTCCTCAGTGCAAGCCGTGTCTGAAGGGCCAGCTCTGGTACATGAATGCTTTGGAAATCTGCGCAAACAACGGAACGGACCCAATTTCAAATTTCACTGTAGCGACATACATCTACTCCTTGGATGAATAAGGTCTTCAGGATGACAGAAGTGTACAATAAAATACCCAAGATAGTCAAATTTCCAGTGTCCTCCAAGTCGGTGTCTCGCATGGATTTAGTCGGTTTGGGACCAAACCTTTTTACACATTTTTGGAGATGTTATTGCCATTAGCTCCACAAACACTTTCTTAATTGTGCATTGTCTTTTCGTGTTGAATGACAGATGTAGCTTTATATGCCCTCGCTAACGAGATATAACCACCGTTGCCTTGAATGTGAACGTCATCAGTTGAAAGGAAAAGGTATTTGCTCGGAAGAGAATACCATTTCGCCAAAAGGACTTTGATTTTCCATTTCGGAGCATTTGCTATAGCAACAAACCGGGAGCACTATAAGGTCTGCTTTTAGTGGGGTCCACAATTATCTTATTTGTTCCCTCCATGGTCACAGTTCTAAGTCAAATCTATCACAATCCTAGCCTCTTTTTAAGCTAATCCAGTCACACTCATCACCCCTCCTCTATCTAGGCAGTCTAATGTTCCTATATGAATATTAGGTCACGTGCCTGGCTAGCAAACGTAAACTTTTTGGGTGAAAACTGCTCTGGAACTAAAAATAGTTACTATTGTGTAGCGAGAGCTACGTTCACCACAGTTTCAAACTTTCGTCGTGCCTGTTCTTGCCTGTCCGCAGAGTGAAGAAAGAAGAAAAAAATAAAATAAAAGAAGAGCAAAAAGAAAAAGAGGACAGATAACTCGGTAGTTGGTAGAGGCTGACGACAACAGCGAGTTGCTAGGACAGCCGTTTCGTTCGAACGTTGTGACGTCGGTGTACCCCTGAATTCGACGTAGCGAAGGTGACATACCATTAGAAGTTTCCTACACCCGAATGAGAATGGTCAACGACGAGAGGCAAGGGGTGCGCATACGTGAAGTGATTCCTCTATGGCATAAATAGAACTGAAACCATAGAGTAAACTACTATGTTCAAAAGCCATGTCTTACTTTCAAGCCGAACCTAGCGTAGCGATGCAGTTGCTCTCGCGTAACTCCAGGTTTACCCACCAGATAAACCACAGCTAATGTTTGAGACATTTGCGCGCAACACCAAACTGACAATGGGTTTTTGAAAGAATGGTGAAATAATAATAATAATTGCTTGATAGGAAGGGAAAGGCACGGTATCTTTCACTGTTGTTACTATGAACACTCGAACTGCGCTGTAAGGGAAGGAGGAAGCTGCGAGTGAGAATGAGAGTGGAAAGAGAGAGGGCTCCCGAGTGTTTTCGAGCATCCGCGGATCTTTAACAGGCACTGATATGGCGCAGCACATGGACGCCGTTTCGTTCTGCCTTCATCGAAGTGCAGCCGCATGTGGTCGGGTTCGCACCCAGCTACTCCGTCACAGTACTCTGGCTCCAATAGAACGGGCAGCATAATGTAAGAAAAACAGGTTGTGACAGAATGCTAATTAATTGTACTATATTAAATGAAAAACAAAACGCGTATATGTGAATTTAGATTGTTTTGTGAAAGGGGCACAGGGTCTCGGAATTCTCCATGGACACCTGACCTGCGCTGTGATGAAAGGAATAAAGCCGTTGGCTGTGATGAAGAGCTCCACAATAATTTCGAACATCCACGGGATCTTTACGAGCAGTGACATGGCATAGCACACGAACGCCACTGTCTGTCACACTTCTTTGTTTACACCTCAAAGGTGTCGTAAAGGAAGGGAGGATGCTGCTGGTAGTGAATATTTACAGAGAAAGAGGTTCCGCATCAGTGGGCGATTTTTAACCTGCTCTGACATCGCACTAATTAAAAAAGCATTTGCATTACTCCCCCACCGAAAGGAAGTCGCCGCTGTCCAGTTAAACCAGGGAACTTT
Organism: Amblyomma maculatum; assembly: GCA_023969395.1. Lineage (NCBI taxonomy): Eukaryota > Metazoa > Arthropoda > Arachnida > Ixodida > Ixodidae > Amblyomma > Amblyomma maculatum. The sequence goes on from JAJIZL010024718.1 coordinate 386,240, forward strand.
GTTCAGTAGCCCAGTATCTTATAAACTAAGCCACTGGGGATGTGAAATTTGAGTTTTAGTAGCCTACTTATATTTATGAATTTTTTATTCATTTCTCTGTCGCTCTCAGAGTTAAGATGGCGGCCAAGTGAGTGGTGAGAAAAAGAAAGAAATTCCTTCCTCTCCTCTGCTCCTCCTTCCTCCACCTCTACAACCTAATACAACATAAACACAACAAAAACAGCTGTTGGTTTTGAAATTGGATGAGACATTACACGTGCGTAATTTTCCGAAACGTTTTGAGAAAGATTTCCTTCTGATATCTGATCTTTTAGTGTAGCTATATACTTTGGCCGCGCGAGTTAAAAACGCTATTATTACAAAGTAGTTATATAAAGAGCGAAAAACACTTACCAACTTAGACACCGCTAATCAAATTGGCTTAATTCCCACTTCACAACACGCCCTTTCTGAACGATTTTGGGGACTTAGTTTTCAGGAACTTAAGGGGCATGCACTGTTGTTGATTTCAAATTATTCTATAAATTCTGCTGTATTCAGCGCGCCTTACATATTGCAACAAAATACACAAAGCCAACAATGACTAAAAACATAAGAAGCGTTCAAGTCTCGATTTATGAATAGACGCAAAGAGCCTTTAACCTCGATTAACTATTCACCAAATAGGTCTTTATTTCTCGCTCTAGAAGTAAACGGCAATATCTGACACCTAATTGGACACTTGCATTTATAGAAGTGCTTATGTTATTTGTTAAACTCCTATCTCAAACTCACTTTAACTTGCTGAAGAGGAATTGTTTCGCAGTGCTAAGGGAAATAGTATGAGAGCAGCCTGAATCCGCTCAAAGTGCTTTCGCTAGAAGCATCATCATCATCATCCTGACTATACCCACTGCAGGGCGAAGGCCTCTCCCATATTTCTCCACTTAACCCGGTTCTGTGCTAGCTGCATCCACTTGAACCCTGCGAACTTCTTAATCTCATCCGCCCACCTAACTTTCTGCCGCCCCCTGCTACGCTTTCCTTCCCTTGGAATCCAGTTTGTTACCCTAAGCGACCATCGGTTAACCTCTCTTCGCACTACATGTCCTGCCCATGTCCATTTCTTCTTAATGTCCACTAGAATGTCGGTAACTTGAGTTATTTCTCTGACCCACTCTACACGCTTCCTATCTCTTAATGTTACCCCTACTATTTTCCGTTCCATAGCCCTCTGGGTTGCCCTCAACTTAAGTAGAACTCTCTTGGTTAGTCTCGACGTTTCAGCGCCATAGGTGAGTACAGGTAGATTGCAATTGTTATATACTTTCCTCCTTAGCGATACCGGTAAGCTGTTAGACATAATCTGCGAGTGCTTGCCGAATGCGCTCCATCGCAATCTTATTCATCTTGTTACTTCCTTTTCATGGTCCGGATCTGCGGTTACTACCTGTCCTAAGTACACATATTCGCCTACTACTTCCAGTACTTCGCTACCTAATGTAAATTGCTGTTCCTTCCCGAGGCTGTTGAACATTACCTTCGTCTTCTGCATATTGATTTTCAAGCCTACCTTTCTACCTTTCCTGTCTAGGTCATCAATCATTATTTGTAGTTCAAATCCCGAGTTGCTTAGCAAGGCAATGTCATCAGCAACTCGCAGATTACTGAGGTATTCTCCATCTACCCTTATCCCTAACTGCTCCCATTCCAAGCCTCTTAATACTTCCTCTAAGCAAGCTGTGAATAGTACTGGGGAGATGGTGTCTCCTTGCCTAACACCTTTATGGGAATTTTGTTACTTTCTTTATGCAGGACTATGGTTGCTGTGCAGCCACTATATATATCTTCCAGCACTTTCACGTACGGCTCGTCTACCCCCTGATTTCGCAATGCCTGCATCACCGCCGAGGTTTCAGCTGAGTCAAATGCTGTTTCGTAATCAATGAATGCTATGTATAAGGGCTGGTTAGATTCCGAGCATTTTTCTCTCACCTCATTGATGGTATGGATATGATCGATAGTAGAGTACCGTTTCCGAAACCCTGCTTGATCCTTTGCTTGATTGAAGTCTAAGGTTGTCATGATTCTATTAGCGATTACCTTAGTAAATACCTTATACGTAACAGACAGTAAGCTGATTGGTCTGTAATTTTAAGGTCCTCAGAGTCCCCTTTATTATGAACGAGGATAATGTTTGCATTCTTCCATGGTTCCGGTACCGTCGATGACACCAGGCACTGCGTATACAAGGTGGCCAGTTTTTCTAACACGATATCCCCCCGTTCTTCAGCAAATCCGTAGTTATCTGATCCTCTCCAGCTGATTTCCCCCTTTTCATAGTTTCTAATGCTTTCTTGACCTCGTCCTTCGTCACTGGTGGAACGTCTCAATGTTTGTTCCTACCGCCAATCTCATACGGTCCTGACTACTGTGGCTACTGTAGAGATTTGTATAGAACTCCTCAGCTACTTTGACTATCTTATCGATATTTGTGATGACGTTGCCCGCCTTGTCCCTTATCGCATACATCTGGTTTTTGCCTATGCCCAATTTCTTCTTTACCGCTTTAAGGCTTCTCCCGTTCTTTAAAGCATGATCAATTTTCTCGATGCTAAACTTCTTTATATCGGCCACCTTGCGCTTATTGATTAGATTTGAAATCTCGGCCAATTGGATCCGGTCTGTTGGACTGGAAGCTTTCATTCTCTGGCGTTTCTTAATCAAATCTTTCGCCTCCTTAGACAGCTTACCGGTATCCTCTCTAACTGTTCTACCGCCTACTTCTACCGCGCACTCAGTAATGATATCTCTGAAAGTATTGTTCCTTGCTTCTAGGGTAATGTCACCATCCTCGGTTAGAGCTGAATACCTATTCTGTAGCGAGATCCTGAACTCTTCGGCCCTCCCCCTCACCGCTAATTTTTTGATGGGTTTCTTTCTTACTAATCTGTTGCGTTCCTTCTTCAGATTTCGGCTAATTCGGGACCTCACCATCCTGTGGTCACTGCATCGCACATTCCCGATTATCACTACATCTTGCATTAATGGCGAGGGTTGAACACATTATGAAGTCGATTTCACTTTTAGTCTCCCCGTTCGGACTCTTCCATGTCCATTTCCGGTTCTTTCGTCTGCTGAAGAAGGTATTCATGATTCTTAAGTTATTGCGCTCTGCAAACTCAACTAGTAACTCCCCCCTGCTATTCCTAGAACCAATGCCATAGTCACCTACTGCCTTGTCTCCTGCCTGTTTTTTCCCTACCTTGGCATTGAAGTCGTCCATTAGTACAGTATACTGCGTTTTTACTTTTCGCATTGCCGATTGTACATCTTCGTAGAAGCTTTCAACTGCCTTGTCATCATACCTACATATAGGTGCATAGTCCTGTACAACCTTCAGTTTATGCCGCTTATTAAGCCTAATTACGATGCCTGCCACCCTCTCATTAATACTATAGAATTCATCGATATTACCCGCTATATACTTATTGACAAGGAAACCTACTCCTAGTTCCGCCTCTCCGGTAAACCCCGATAACACAGTACATGCCCATCCTTCAGTACAGTATATGCCTCCTTCGGCCTCCTAACCTCAGTAAGCCCTATGACATCCCATTTCATACCTTCTAGTTCCTGCAAGAGCACTGCTAAACTAGCTTCACTAGCTAGGGTTCTAGCATTAAACGTTGCCAGGGTCAGTTTCCAATGGCGGCCTGTCCAGCGGAGCCAGGCTTTCTTAGCACCCCCTGCTGCGTCACAGGTCTGACAGCCGCCGTGGTCAGTTGTTCCGCAGCCGCTGGTGACTGAGGGCCGGGGTTTTGTGGAGCTTATCATGAGAGGTTGCGGCCAATTACTGCACCAGGGTGGCCGACTCCTGCTCCGGTGAGGGAGTGCGTTGCCGGAGGTGTTCACCGGCATCAGTTCGCACCCCAAACTTGTTTATGCAATTCCATCGACACGCGGACTTTTTTTTTTAAAAATCCGGTGGAGAATTGCGCGGCACCGGGATTTGAACCCCGGTCCTCTTGCATGCGAGGCGGATGTTCTACCACTACGCCACCGCTACGCCCTTCGCTAGAATATTTGGTACGAAATAATGGGCGTATTTTCTACGTAACCACATTTTACAGCTATAGCGCCTGATTCTACCAGACGAGCTCTATATCATTCTTAACTAATGACCCTAATGAATTTAGCTGCATGCATGGCGTGTCGCGGTGCATGCACTTGCCGGCTCGCCAGCGCTTAGCCTGCTCCATCTATTGAATGTTTTTAGCGATATTACTCGCTTGCTGCTGTGCAGACTTTTGTTTTAAACGTTTGTATCAGTATGCTAGTGGTTTTAATTCTGAAATATATCAGCGCTGGGCCACAGCAGCTGGAGAGGCAATGAGAAAAAAAAAAGATGGGAAAGATTACACACATGAATTCATAGAGCATGGCTTACCATGGGGACGGGTTAATGTGATTGTAGGAGGATCACCGATTCTTTCTGGTCCTGCTAAGGTTGCTGTGATATTAGCTTTACGCCTGCAAAATAAATCCTGTAAGAGTTGTACCTTCTAGCGGCAGGACGTTTTCGTTGCAAAACAAAATTTGTTCGCGCACTTATCATGTACTCTTCACAAAAAACAAATTTTACACACAAAAAGACCACCTTTTTAGCGGGTCACCGGTGTCAACGTGCAAATGTTCTCAATTTCTCAAACGACATCTTACTGACGTGAACCAAGGGGGGAAGTGACTTAGGATGCCTTCAGGTCAGCTTTGTGGTTCGAAGCTGCGTTAACTTCGTTTATGTATTGGCGTGGTTCATAGCGGTAAAGATAATGCTTTTTAGCAACTGATGTTTAACGTGCATTGAAATTGGCCAGCACACGAAAGCCATGCATTTCTTTGTGATAGAAAAGTGGCCCTGCGGCCCACATGCGACCCGGCGGCCTTCGGTTCAGTAGTGTAGCACCCTAAGCAGGCAGCCACTGCGTCGTGGCTATAGGGCCATTTGTTTAGCCTACACCAGTTACACCAGTGTAGCAAATCTCTTATGCTTCTACTGTTTTTTGCTACGCTAGTGTAGCTTGTGTAAGCAAAAAAAAATTCCTCTTTATCTGTTAGTGCCATCGCTGCTGCTTTTGTCAGCACAATCATGTACGCAGGTAGGACACCAAAAGACTCTTGTGGGCCAAGGTGTCATTTTGATAGGATGTGTTGTGGCGGTTCGGTGTGAGTACATCTTGCTATTCAATGACTTCACAACGCTATCATTTTAACCTCAGTAACTGATTTTCTTCTCATAGAGCGGCACCCGTTAATTTGGCAGAAATGTATAGAACGGAATATATGGCTTATTTCATGCTATAGTGGCCTCCGTTTTGGCAATTAAGTTCACCTAAGCATTTTTCTTGAAAAAAAGTTTGTTACCGGAAACGCAATATGATACTTCCGTGAATAGGGAAATGATTGAGACAAAGTAAGTAATAACTTTTGTTTAAATGTATTTTTCTTACAGTTAGGGAAACAGATTTTATGGACTGAAGAGTAGGACGTTTATTCCCAATTCACTGGGTCACTAAAAATCCACTACATTTAGCTTCTTCAACGCTTTTAAAATATTCTGAATGAAGATCCAGCCGAAACCACCCATACGTTTTCACTTCTCAATGTAGTTCAAATAAACCATGGTTTAAGCTCGTTCAACGCAGCAGTATTTAAAGGAATATGTTACCGACCTCGAAAAACCTATCTCTTAAACTTTCTAGCATGCATGTGAAATCAAGGCCCTCTAAATAAAACCTACAATTGCTCAGTGTACACACCAACGTCTTAAGTATGGATGTAGAAGATTTCGTGCTGAAAATTTTGTTTAACGACTGAAGCTTTCACTGAAGATCATAACAGGCCAGCGGCAGGCCCAACGGAACTGGGACATCAGTGCAGAAATCGTGCTATCGCTCTGAATATATGTTGCAGCGAACGAGCACGTGGCTATAGAGCTTTAAGGGCGCATGATGGTGTCGACAGGCAGTACACTTAACAACGAAGTCGAAAGCATCTTGTAGCCAGCAGTCACGATTACACCCCCACGTTTGTCTGCTCAAAACAATCGTAGAGGGTAAAGCCTTGTCCGCATGCGGCGTTTTGAGCACTCCTCATTCGCACTGCGTGTCGAAAGCAAGCTACCGTGCCAGAAATTTGCTTCACCGAGAGTGCAAGTTGCGGTCATGATAAACAGCCATCAAACAAAGAAATCAATCACGCCACGCTATTTGCACTATCGCAAAAGCGTTGTCATGCAGGGGTCAGTGCTCCTATGTTGCTTCGACAGCACTGAACAGTTTTGCACTGCATATGTTTAAAATATTATGACTGCATAGTTGGTTTTGCTTTACTGGAGATCGCAGCGCAGTAGCAGCACGGACGAGACTAGAAGAACACAAACTGCAGCGCTGGCTAGCTGAGTTTATTGCACTGAACCAGATTATTTAAACATTAGGTAGAGAAAGAACCAAACGAATGACCATCATATCACTTCAGGCATCTGTGACACTATTATCGGCCTAGTCTTCCATTCCTCCAATTCTTCATCTGATCATTGGAGTTCAAAAATGACATTTTTTTAGCTTAGGCGCAGAGAGGGGTTACTGACGCATTTATCTGCGCATTTTGAGATCACCTGAGTCCCTACTATCACCATTGTTGTGTTGTCTCGACACTCGCGAAGAATAGCACTCCTTTTTCAGACAGGAGTGCAGCTCTCGCATTCGCTACGATGCAAGGCAAGTTCCACTGGTTTGAGCCCCATAAATTCCTTTCATGTTCTTTGAATTTAGTGGTCAGGTACCTCCCTGTTCGGCCTGTGTAGACGTTTCTACACGATAGCGGAATTGAATATATTGCATCGTTTTCGCAACCTACGAGACGCCGATGGTACCTCGTCAGACATTCTGGCTCCCGTGTGGTATCAAAATTCATACCTTTGCACAAATGTTTCTGTTGTTTTGGGGTCGAGAAGAAAATATCGACCCCCACTTCATTTCCTATATTTTTCAATAGGCGTGGTATGGCATATAAGTATGGTATTACAGCTACCTTTCGCCGACCTTCAATTCTGGTGGATCCCTTTTCAGATTCCTTAAGTATGCCATCTGCAACAGCAATTAGGAGATGTGCTGAATATCCGGCATTCTTCAGACAATGCACTTGCCGCTGGAACTCTTCTTTGTCTTGCCTAAGTAACTTATCAAAAGCGCACGCGAAGCACGAGTTCATAATGTCTCGCTTTACTACCTTCTGGTGAGCCTAGGCATACGTGTCATCAATGTGCAGCTGCTCGTCTTGCTACGATTCCGCCGCAATAATAGAAACATCCGACATCTTTTGATCGAATCAAGAAAGTCCTCTAAACGAATCTGTTAATAAACAACTGCAGACCAAATGGCATCTCTGTGCAAAATTTGTGCTGCAGGAGATCAGATGTTTAGCTCAAAGAAGCATTCTACAGAACACAGGGGTTATTGCAACGCGATCTATATTGCGGTACCGGACATCACGGCATACATCGCTCAGGATGGGCATGACACAAGAACCAATTCAAATTGAGAAACATTGTGGCCTCTGGCCTGTGCAAAAGTAGTGTTCACGTAAGATCGAAGCAGCTCCAAGAAGCAGTTAGCTTCCATGTTTGATGCATTTTGTAATTAACGGAACCATGGAACTCGATACAGCCTGTAACATTGCTTAACAGGTCGTCATGCGGAATAGAAGAATACGAGTCTTATATCTACAGATGGGCCGTAAAAGAGCCGGTCAGTTAGGTCTGCAGTCACATGCTAGGAATATATCACCTGAAAAGGTTCGTCAATATTGATCACTTTCAGGTGAGCCTGCTTGCACAAGCCTTTCTACGGGCTTTCTGCCTTGGCTCATTCTCCAAAAACAAAAAGAAAATGGAGTGGGAAGTCAGGTTTGTGAGTCGTTCCATATTAATTCTATTTAGGCAGACCCTTTCACCACTGATGCTCCGATCAAGCTTGATCAAGTTTAAACTTCTACACAGCGTGACGTACCACTTTGCGCAACAACACTGTCGTGCCTGTCATGGACTGACTGCAGTACGTCAGAAGTTGGCGATTTTTATTCTTGGCCTGACATAACTACAAATCCAACCTCTTTGTATGCCGGTAACACGTTCAGAGATCTTCCCTTAGACATCAACACCCCTTCTAAGCGAGGGGTCCCTTTATTACCCACTGCGATGCCATAGTACATCAACACATTCCAAGGCGGACATTTCTATCTATATATTAGGCACCAGCCATGTGATTTGTCTCACCATCGCCAGCTGTTCTGCCGCGTTCGTCTTCGGCTCAGCGAACTTTGAGTCATGGCTAGGTAGCTGGTCGACTTCCGCAGGCAACTGCACGTCTCCAACGTTATGCACTGATTTTATGGACAGTGTGCAATTTTGTGGAATGTGTTGCCGCAGTTCGTGCAGTATCTGTTGACAGATGACCTTACCCTTACAAAAATGGTCGTGAACAGTCTTTAGAATCTGTATTAACACCTTATTGACTCTATCAATATTATACGTACTTTTAATCTGTATGAACATGCGTAAATACGAAGTTCATACACGGTTACTTTTGTGTATTTAAATCAGTTCATATAAAGTTTGTACATAGCAAGTTGTTAGGTGAATATACTTCTCTGTATACACTCCTATCAATATACAGCAGGGGCGTAGCCAGGGCTCTGTTTTGATGTCAGAAACCCTTCCGAAAGTTTTTGAACTCCTTCTTTCGGCCGTTTTTGCAATTTTTTTTTATCGATGCCGTATAACGCCCTCGAAAATTATTTCTGGTTATACCACTCATACACAGCTATTAAAATATATTGAAGCAATTTGGCATGTCAGAAAAAATGTTCAAATTGAAAGTATATAGTCCAAATTAACTGACCGAGTGCATGCTATTCATTGCAACTCATATTTGAATTACATTTTTTATTATGAATAGCATCTGTTAAAAAAGAAATGGAAGCGGAAAATTGATGCGATCAATTTGCATGAATTATAGATAAAAACGTATAAGCTTATATTTTGAAAATTTAACTGGTTACAATTTCGCTCTTTCTTCATCGCGCATTTCTTAGTCAAGCGTCCGCTCTTGTTGAGGACGCACTGAGTCCTTTTATCAAGCTCGCTCGCACAATTAAATACAAAAACATCACAAATGGAAGATAAACGCACCGCGCCGCCGACTTTATAGTGTAGAATGCGCGCTGCGGGTGTTGTCGGGTTACATCACGCGATGCTGAGACTGAACTCTCGGATCCACGTAGCTCATCCCTCAGAAGCTATATGGGCGAAACTTACAGTAAGCTACCGAACGAGCCCCCCCCCCTTCTCCGCTTTCCTTCTCACGCGCCGAAATTACTGGAAAATGGAGGGTGCATTTCCCTGGCAAGGACCAAATTTTCATCCGAAAAAAAAATGAATTTGTATTTTTTTTTCTTTATGGACCCGACCGTGTTTAGAAGTGTGCTCCCAGACGCATCCGAGCCACCCCGCTGTGCATACGCCCCTGTCCACCACTTATGAAAACAAATCGGCGCCCGCCGCCGACATTTTCTCTCGCCGCGCTCAGTATGTTAGCGATTGTCTTATTCTCTTATTCACTTCTGCGCCGCCGCTCCCTTGAAGGCAGCGGCCATATCTTAGCCCATCTGCTCCTGACCGCGCGCATCGTATGTTTCGCTCGCGGAGGTTATCCGACACCACCCAGCAGCCTTTGGACATGTGCGTCAACCGAGCGAGCGCTCTACAGGTTCTGCCTTTGTTTGTTATGTTTTTGCTGGAGGTGGTGTCTGGGTGAGGTGCGAGCTTAGGGCAAGGTTAGGGTAAGGAAGCGCGCTAGTGGTAAGGGTAGAGGGGGGGGGGAGAAGGCGCGGCGGCTGGGGAGGGGGGGGGGGCGGCGAACTAACACACATAACGGCACAGAATGCGCCAGCAGAAACACGCATATACGCTCGCAGCCTTCGCATAGCGTTCATGCAGCCTCGTGAACTGTATCAGCGCGCAACCTGCGGTCCGCGGCACCGACCTCTGTAAATCAATTAAGCGCCCTTACGGCACAATTAACACGCACTTGACCCGAACCACGGAATATCGACCAGCTGTAGCTGAACATATTCATCCTTCCGCTGTGATCCATTGGGAACGTTATGCTAGTTCTAGTCGCAACCACCCTCTCGAGAGGTTGGCTGCAAGCTGTCCTTCAAATCCAATGCGCGGGAAGGATGCAAGGAGGCGCTTGACCATCAGAGCGCGGCTTCGAGCTGGAGGAGGGGGGGCGTCTAGCCACCCTGCGAGCAAAGCACACAGCAGTGCGCACGCATGCACGCATTCTTTTTTTTTCCTAGAAGTGCGGGAGGTATGAAAGGAGAAGCGCGCAGGCTAGCCAACGTAGACAGCGCGCGGTATCAAACCTGTGACGGTTTCATTTACGCGCCCTTGAATCAATCAATCAATCAATCAATTTTTTGTTTTCAAATCCAGAGGACGGGGGGGGGGGCACCTCAGCGGGAAAGCAGTTGCACACTGCTTGAGAGTGCCGAGGACCCTCGCAAACATCAGCAGGTGACAGCTCAACAGGAAGCTAGTTTACATGGAACACATAACAGGCATAAACACAGGCATAAACATTGCAGACATTACAGAGATGAACAGCAGCAAAAGCAAAAAAATGAAAGAAAAGGAAAACATATGTGTTCACCGAATAACAGCGCAATTTCACGGTATTACCGCAGTGATGTCATCGATACAGCAAAAAGGATGGGTTTAAAGTTTCACAAAATATTCACAGAGCAAAGTTGTCTCCGAGTAACAGTAATGAAATCAGCAATCAGTTTTTCGTGTTTATTTAGCACAAATGTATGATGCTCTCAGCCTTGAGAGCTATTTCTTTTTCGCCTCTGCTAAGTTGCATGTGTGTGAGCGCGCGTGCGTGCAAATAACTCATGCGCAGGCACTCAATATGTGCGGCTCCGCATACGGTAAGAACTCAAGTTTTCATTACAATGAAGGAAGCAAACACACGATCGCTGAAGTGGGCTCGCCACACCGAGTCTCTGCGTCGCCTCGAATACCAGCCACCCCACAAGACAACCGGAAGAAAAAGAACGAAAGCAAAAGATAGCGAACGTACAGAATTGACGCTCGCTCGGCGTTCCACTAATCCCACCTTTCGTCTGAGCAGCGCGGCGCGACAGCGCGACTGGAAAAAAAAAAGAAAGCGAACTCCACAAGACACGCGATGGAGCAGCGCGGCGTGGCAGCGCGACTGGAAAAAAAAGAAAGAAAGAAAGAAAGCGAATTCCACTAAACACGTGATGCAGCTTCATGTGTCACGTGATTGCGCACCGACGATCTGCAAAAACTCCCGTGACTGAGAGGCGGCGTTTGGCTGTTTGGCGACGTCGAGCGGGGAAAATAGTTATTTCTGCCAGAAATCTTCAATGTAAGTTGACAAACTTTTTCATTCCTTTCTTATAAACGCTTTGCGCATACTCGCGGAAAATTTTGTGTTTCAGAAGTGAGCAGTTTTTACATTACAAGCGTTTACCCATTTTTTACTTTGCTGCATATTGCACGACCAATGCTCTAGGAAAATTTTTCTTTGTTTAGCGCTTTTATCACCTAGTTAAGTTTTAAAAAGTGATCCTCGATTGTCCGCGGCCTCTTTCCGATCATTTTGCAACATAGTTCAGATCTTTAAGGCGTTTTTTTGCGGACTTATTACTAATTCTTCAAAGGTAAACAACCGCTTGGCCTCGCAGCCACAACCGTAAAATTTCAAATATTGAGAGAGGCCTTGTACTGCGTAAAAGCTATGTAGACGTATAAAACCTGTCATTTTTAAATTCCATCAGATGTGTGCGATCGCTCGCTACCTATGTGTTTTATTTATAGCGTTTCTTCGTTGAGCTATTTGCACATGGAGCCGGTAATTCGAGGTTAAAGCGCTAACCGCATGAGGCGACAATTCGCGGCGACATGCCGCGCGACGCCGTCGCGGGACGGGCTGAGGGCCGCCAAAGCATTGCCGCTCGTCGCCGTCGCTCGGTTTCTGGGTTTTTAGAAAATTTCGCGTGTCGCCCGGAAGCAGCTCGCGAGGCAGCCAATCGCAGAGGGCTTTAGGGTGCTCAACTTCCGTTCTGGCTTTTTTTTTTTTTCATTTTATTCCGTGTGAAGTTAGTTTTCCTAGTCCGGTTTGGGCGAAGAACCTGGTGCCTTCACGCGCTCACTTCGTCTGATCCATGTATATATGTGAGTGCATCGAGATAATTCAGTAAAAACTTGGATGGGTAATAAAAGAAAGAAAAAGGTTAGCGTGGCTTGATATTGTTAATTTATGAAAGGAGCAGGAGAAAGTCGCTGCTTGCAATGCAAGTCGGCATCGCAGTGTATAGTAACGCACCGCTGCGCTGTGACCCTTTAAAATACGATGCGTTACAAGAAATTTCATCAGTGTTTTATCGTACTTCATGCTGTTTAGTGTTAAAAATGGGATATAGCGTGATTGCATTCCCCTTGACCGAATGACGAGGCGGCGGTAACAGAGCAACGCTGAAAACGCGCCTCTGTCGCTGAGCGCCGTCGCTCCGTGCGGTATGCACCAGCGACAGGAGTTGGCGGCGGCGTCGCGCGACGGATCGCTAGGGGTTGTCGCCTCATGCGGTTACCGCTTTATTGGAACAGTCCATAAGCAACGACTTTCCCCGTAAAATTAGGTTTTTAAGCTTTCCTTTAGAGTAAGCACAGATGGGGGGGGGGGTGATATATAATTTTATTTATAACAATTCGCAGACTTCAACGCAGTAATAGTTATATTTATATTGCCGCAATATCATCGTACTGGCGCCGCCATGTGGCGAGCTTGGGAGACTGGCACGCGCTCGTCTTCTTCGCTCTCGGTGCTCGCCCGCCAGTCGGTTCCGTGCCTGATCTTGCCGGTGCTTTTTCTTAATCCTAAGTAAACCTGCTGAACCAGTTTCACTGGCTTCTGTGACATTTTTGGTGGAGGTGCTGGGTAGATCCCATGTACGAAGAGCCTCTGGCTGCCCCCTACGCCAATCTACACACCGTGGACACGACACCTGTGCACAAGGCGAGCCGTCGCTTGAGAGGCTTAGCACCCGAGTGTGGTCCTCTTGTTTCCCCACCGCGAACCACGATGACTACAGCGGCAATTCAGACCACCACTCAGTTTCCCGTGAGTGCCCAGCAGCTGATCTGCCATACTCCACGTATGCCCATGCCGTTTCATGGCGACAAGTTCGAAGACGTTGAGGACTGGCTGACCAGCTACGACCGGGTCGCTGTGTTTAATGCGTGGGACGAGGAGCGAAAATTGCAGAATGTTTATTTCGCACTAGAAGACGCCGCCAAGATGTGGTTCGAAAACCATGAGGCTACCATTTCCACCTGGCAGGATTTCCGGCGGCAGCTGCTCGCAACATTCGGCAACGATGCAAGAAAAGAGATGGCCGAACTCGCTCTACAGTCCCGAGCACAGCGGCCTAATGAAAGCGTCGCCATGTTTGTGGAAGAAATGACTCGGCTTTTCAACCGGGCGGACCCGTCCATGTCGGAGGTAAAGAAGTTGCGCTACCTTATGCAAGGCGTCAAGGAGCAGCTGTTCGTTGGCCTTGTACGTGATCCTACACGTACTGTTGCTGACTTTACGAGAGAAGCAACAAGCATCGAGCGTGCCTTGAATCAGCGATTTGTACATTTCGATCGCTCTGCGAACATTGCTGCTGTAGACTTCCGCTTGCCAATGGCCGGAAACGACAGGGAAGCCCTTCGCGAGCTTATCCGAAGCATCGTGCGCGAAGAGCTGCAAAAGCTGCCCTCTCTCGGACAACATCCACGTGTTGGGGGCATCTCGGATATTGTGCGCGAAGAGCTCCGTCAAGCAGTGCCATCAGTGCCATCAGTACCATCACCCCAGCCGCCTGCGCCACAGATCATGACGTACAGCGACGGGTTGCGTACCCCTGCGCCTGAACAATTGGCACCCAGCAACCCTGCTCCTCCCGCACGTCCTCCACCGCAATATCCAGTTTCGACTGGTGTGCCTGAACCTCGACCACCCGTTCGCAAAGCACACGCGTGGCGCACGCCGAACAATCTGCCTTTGTGCTTCCACTGCGGCGAAGCCGGTCACGTTCTGCGCCACTGCCCGTACCGTCGGATGGGCTTGCGCGGATTTTCCCCGGATGCCCCTCGGCCGCGCTATGGCGAACGACCACGGGATATCGACCAATACCTCAGCGACCACGTCCCACCTGCGTCCCTCCAGCGACGCCAGTCCAGGTCACCACCGCCGAGACAGTTTTCCACCAGCCGCCGTTCTTTCCTCAGGCAGTCCCCAAGTCCGCACCGGGAAAACTGAAGACGGCGACCCTCGGGGGTAGGGCCGCCGTCGATGGACACTACGACCAACATCCTCCGCTCACCGATTCGATCACACAGACCGACCTCCGACCCTTCGCTCCGACCAACAGTCCGACCACTTTTCGACGATCGCCGAAGTTTTCCTCCGACGCCCCCAATCGACGCACCGCACGACCAACGAGTCCGACGACCTCCCGACGATCACAGAAGCTTACCTTCGACGCCGTAATTCGACGCAACGAACGACCCGTCAGCCCGACGATCCCTGGCACGCCGCACTTTGTCGACGGTGAGCTACATTCCGCCGAAATACCGATCGTCGTTGATAACCACAACACGACTGCCCTTGTAGATACCGGCGCTGATTTTTGCGTTATGAGTCATGGCCTTGCTACCATTCTGCGAAAAGTCCTGACTCCTTGGCACGGAGCCCCAATAAAGACAGCCGGAGGGCACGTGGTAACGCCGCTCGGAGTGTGCACCGCTCGCGTCGAGATTCACCACGTAACTTTCTCGTGCTGCTTTGTTGTGCTAGCAGAGTGCTCCAAGGACCTGATTCTCGGCCTTGATTTTCTTAGAGAAAACGAAGCAATCATCGACCTCCGTGACTTCATGGTGACGTTTTCCACTCACCGCGCAATTTCCGACTAGTACAGACAGCACAACGACGACTACACAGACAGGCCAGTTTTCCGAGTGTGCGACGACCATGTCACTCTACCTCCACGCACCAGCTTGTTTGTTACAGTGCAGTGCGACAACCCTCCCGCCTTGCAAGGCCTCGCGGAAACGAACGTGAATTTATTGTTGAGCCTACAAGTCTGCGTCGCTCGGGGGATCTTTGCCTTGAGAAATAAACGAACTGAACTGCTTTTAACGAACTTTAGTGCCGAATACCGCCACTTACCGCAAGGTACAGCTATCGCTTATTTTGACGAAGTCAGTGCGCCATCCGCCCATTGCGCCCTTTCGCTGGCCAACGAGAACCCTTCCGAGAGCACTGGACATGCTGTTCAAACTGACGTGAACCCAGCTTTGTCTCTTACCCAGAAACGCCGCCTTCAAGCAATTCTGGACACTTACCGTGACTGCTTTGCCGTCACTTCCAAAGTGAAGCAGACGTCAGTAACCAAACATCGAATTATAGTTGATCCCACCGAGCGCCCTATCCGCCAACACCCCTACCGAGTATCGCCGAAAGAACGAGAGGCTATTCGGGCGCAAGTTGATGAAATGCTCCGCGATGATGTCATCCAGCCGTCCACAAGTCCATGGGCCTCACCAGTTGTGCTGGTCGCTAAAAAGGACGGAGCACTCAGATTCTGCGTCGACTATAGGAGGCTTAACAAAATTACGAAAAAGGACGTCTACCCATTGCCTCGAATCGATGACTCGTTCGACCGACTTCGCCACGCCCGATACTTTTCATCGCTCGACCTACGCAGCGGGTACTGGCAGATCGAAGTCGATGAACGTGATCGAGAGAAAACCGCATTCATTACTCCTGACGGACTGTACGAATTTAAGGTGCTTCCATTCGGTTTGTGTTCCGCTCCCGCAACCTTTCAAAGAATGATGGACACTGTCCTAGCCGGCCTGAAATGGCAGACGTGCCTTGTCTACCTTGACGATGTTGTCATTTTCTCTGCGACTTACGAAGAGCACCTCAAACGATTGACGGCCGTGCTAAATGCCATCCGCGGGGCCGGACTCTTACTAAAACCAGAAAAATGCCACTTTGCATTCCAACAGCTCAAGTTCCTGGGTCACGTCGTGAGTGCTGAGGGAATTAGCCCTGATCCAGAGAAGACGGCTGCCGTAGCTGCTTTCCCGACCCCCACTGATAAAAGCTCCGTGCGTCGGTTTTTGGGCCTCTGTGCATATTACAGGAGATTTGTGCACGACTTCTCCCGAATAGCGGAACCATTGACTCGTCTAGCAAAGGACGACCAGCCTTTCATCTGGGCCGACGAGCAGCAAAGGGCCTTCGAGGAGCTTCGCAAGCGCCTACAAACAACGCCCGTACTTGGCCACTTCGACGAGGAGGCCGACACAGAACAGCATACCGACGCCAGTAACGTTGGCCTCGGTGCAGTTCTCGTTCAGTGGCAAGAAGGCGTTGAGCGGGTGATTGCTTACGCCAGCCGCACCCTGTCTCATTCCGAAGCGAATTATTCTACTACCGAAAAGGAGTGCCTTGCAGTTGTGTGGGCGGTAACAAAATTTCGGCCGTATTTGTATGGTCGGCCGTTTAGAGTGGTAAGCGACCACCACTCACTCTGTTGGTTAGCGAACCTTAAAGATCCTTCAGGCAGGTTAGCCCGCTGGAGTCTCCGCTTACAGGAGTTCGACGTCACTATTGTGTACAAGTCCGGCAAGAAACACAGTGACGCTGACTGCCTATCCCGAAACCCTATCCCGTGCTCTTCAAGTGAAACAGATGACTCCGTCTTTCTCGGCGCTCTCTCGACGCCAGATCTCGCTCAACAGCAGCGAGACGACACCGAACTGCGGCCCCTCATCGATTACCTCGAAGGAACCGCCTCATCGCTTCCTCGCCTTTTCACGCGTGGCCTATCGTCATTCTGCTTGCGTGACGGCGTCCTCTACAAGAAAAACTACGCTTCCACAGACATTCAGTGTCTGCTGGTTGTCCCAACGCCGCTCCGTACCGACGTTTTGCAGGCATGCCACGACGAGCTTTCTGCCGGACATCTCGGTTTTTCGCGCACCTTGGCACGAGTACGACAAAAGTACTACTGGCCCAAGCTTGCCGCTATGGTTCAGCGCTATGTTAGGACGTGCCG
>JAJIZL010024718.1:403586-525753 GCA_023969395.1 Amblyomma maculatum
CGAATGGCCTTACTGAGCGACTCAATAAAACCATCGCCGATATGCTTTCTATGTACGTCAACGAAGATCATAAGAACTGGGACCAAATACTACCGTATGCAACATTTGCTTATAACACCGCCGTCCAGGAAACGACCCGCTTTACACCGTTTCGTTTGGTGTACGGTCGCGAAGCTGTTACCATGCTGGATGCAATGCTACTGCCAGATGGTGCCCAACCATCGATTGCCGGTGCCGAGGCCGCTCGCCAGCTGGCTAGACTGAGAGTCCGGACACAGCAAGGTAAAGATGCTCGACGGTATAACCTTCGTCACAGGGAGGTAATTTACAACCCTGGCGATCAGGTTTGGGTGTGGACACCTGTTCGCCAGCGGGGTCGCTCCGAGAAGCTTCTGCGCCGCTACTTCGGCCCGTACGAAGTACAACGCAAACTCAGCGACGTCACCTACAAAGTGACCCCGCGAGGAACTGTTCGCTCATCCCGACGGCAAGCACAATCGGAAGTCGTACATGTCGCCAGGATGAAGCCCTTCTACTCCCGCTAGGTCAAGCTGCATGTTTTTTTTTTCTTTGCTTCCTTTAACTACTTGATGTGAACGCGCATCCTCGCCGACTACGGTTATACTCAACCTCGCCACTCGGCATCGGGACGATGCCTTTTCCACCGGGAGGGGCAATGCCGCAATATCATCGTACTGGCGCCGCCATGTGGCGAGCTTGGGAGACTGGCACGCGCTCGTCTTCTTCGCTCTCGGTGCTCGCCCGCCAGTCGGTTCCGTGCCTGATCTTGCCGGTGCTTTTACTTAATCCTAAGTAAACCTGCTGAACCAGTTTCACTGGCTTCTGTGACAATATCCTTAGTAGGTCAGTACGTATTATTTTAGTACAGGCCCAGTGTTCGTTTTCTTTTTTTTTTTAATGGAGGCGTAGCAAGTTATTTGGGTCAAGCTAACAATTGGCTGTGAATTAAGCGATTAGAGCTTTCAAACTTAGTCTTCTGTTTTGTTTAATTTCTAAGAACTTTTAAGCTCACAGAGAAACAGCATATTTTGAAAAGTGAATTTCAACTATGGACGTTCTTCGTTTATTAATGTTTGACATTGCTGACAAGGGTCAGAATTGAAACAGATGATAGGATCGAGTTTTTTGGTAACTTATGGCATGTGACCTAGAGCTGCTAGGAATTCATTTTCTGAGACAGCTTTTCTTTAGTAGTGTAGGGAATGTAATGGTATGTTATGGGTTTTGAGAAGCATCGATTTAATGAAGTCTTTCTTTTACTGCGTTTACGGCTTGTTTGGCAATAATGCTTGCAGTCCAGCTGATGCAATTGTATTGTCACACTGCTTTTGCAGCAGATTTCATCTGCCATCGAGGGAGGGCTGCCTGAATATGAAGCAGACAGCGTCATGAATCTGTTGAGGCAGTTTATTCTATCAGCCATGGGTGCCCTGTCCTAAAGCATCCTTCCTGTAAAGGAGACATTGAATTGGTAGGTATCACATGCTGATGTTTTTTGCATTCATGCGTTTGCTTTATAACTGTAAAATTTTTACTGGTTCATGCTTTGCATTTATTGTTTTCTTTTGAGAGTATAAAGGGCGGATGTGTAACAGGCTTCATTAAAGCAAAGCTTGAAACCAGCTCGGTGTTGTTATATGATTCTTGCTGTATTTTTAGCGCAAGACTGACATGTTGGTGAATCTTGCTCATAGTCTGCACTAAAGAAAATTTTTCATGGCCTCTTCAGAGCTTTAAAACAGGAGATATACTTAGCTGTTTTATTGCAGTAGTACCTACTATTTCTAGTTGAGGCAAAACTGAGTAAACCTGTGTTTTAATAGCTCAGTGACAAACATAATTTCATAATATAGCTGACTGCACTGTGCATATGTGTGCATGTTCATGCTGACATTCAGTTACTGTTTATTTAGACTGCCTCAGCATATGTACACATACAGTGATGTTTCACTTGAACAAAGTTCAAGGGACCTTAGGAAAAAGTTTGTTGAAATGAAAGTTCATTGGACTGAAATAAATGCGTGGAAGATTGTTTTCATTAGCTTCAAGAAATATTCAGTTCAGTCGTTCAGTCGTGTCCGACTCTTTGTGACCCTATGGACCATGTCACGCCACGCTTTCTGGTTTCTCACTATCTTCCTAGCATCACATAACTTCATCTGCAGTGCCTCGAGGATACCATCTAACCATCCCGTTCGCTGCCTACCCCTTCTCCAGCGACCCTCAACCTTTCCCAACATCAAATCTTTCTCCAGCAACTCCTCTCTTCTCATCAGATAACCAAAGTAGCTGAGCTTTAACTTTAGAATTTGACCCTCCAATGAGCAGTAAGGGTTTATGGTCGACAATATCGACTGATTTGATCTTCTGGCAGTCCAAGGAACTCTCAAGAGTCTTCGCCAGCACCACAATTCAAACGCGTCAATTCTTCGGCGGTCAGCCTTTTTCACAGTCCAACTCTCGCATCCGTACATCACAACTTGAAAGACCATAGAACGAGTTATATGGATCTTGGTTGGCAGACTAATATCTCTGTTCTTTACTAGGCGGTCAAGGCTAACCATTGCTCTCTTTCCCAGAGGCAGGCGTCTCCTAATTTCGTGGCTACAGTCTCCTTCCGAGGTAATCTTGGAGCCCAAGAAGAGAAAATCTGTCACAGATTTTTAGGTTGTTCAAATCTTATCTGAGCCCATTTATTTGTCACTGCGCTGATTTGCAAGTGAAGAATGCGTAACTTTTTGCAGCACTTTTGAAAGGACTACAGTGGTTTTGAACTCGATTACTGTGCAAGCTCCTGAGAATCTTGCCTATCACAACGGCCTGCTGAGGAGACAAGGCTTTCATTTTCTCCAAGTAGATCATGGTTAACCAAAATGCACACATTTGCAATTCTTGGAGCTAAAGGGCCTGGTAGGGCTGAAGATCTGGCTTTGACTGGCTATGACTGTACAGCTAAGCGTGCAGACAGCTATGGATTCGTCTGGTTACAAGCTAGTTTAGACAGCCAATTCACTTTAAAGCTAAATAACGGCCACTTTTCTTCACGTGATAATGAAGAGTGGTTCTTAACATAAAAATATGCTACAAAGAGTGCGGACTGTGCTTTTTCAAGCGCTCAGTATGACTTTGAAGACACAGGATAGCACCGCGGAAAATGTTCGTTGAACTGAAATGAGCAATAACTGAAGTTGAAGCATTTTACATTGCTAAAGCCGAGGACAAGTGTGTGGCTAAGGCGTCTGTTAGCCTTCATTGTAAGGAATTTCATCAATTAGAAAAGTCGTTAGTTAGGCCTTGACTTGGAATTGGCTTTGAATTTTCTCCTTCATCTTCTTCCCAATTTCCTGCCATTCCACCTGTTGGGTTGTGCGCGAGCTTTTCGGAAGGAGTCTTCGTTGTTTTCTTCTTATCAATAACATTCAGTTGATAGTCCAGCCTTGTCCTGTCCTCCTCTTTGCTGTGTCTCGTCTTTTGGCTGGTGCAGTATAAACCCATACCAACGTGCCCAGTCGTCAACCTTGTTGTATTCCTATAGTACCGTATGCATGCACAATAGATAAACGTAACCCCTTGCATATATCACTGAATCTTCCACTCTAGAAGAGAATTTTGTGCACAAGCATTTTACTGTAGTTTGCCTCTGTGGAGCATTGTATTTCTAATTCTGTGCTTCTCTTTTTATGCTGTTACTCAGCAACATATGAAGTATTCCTTGTTTGTTTCTGTTACTTGTGCACTTGACTTTTCTTTTTTTTATTATTTAAATAACTTTCTTCCTGCTGTTCTGACTAGTGTTTTCGTATGCATATGCAGTCCTCTTGATGCTTCATTGAGCCATATCTGGAGACTCCCTGTTGCCGTGGTCTGTGCCGACAAGTAAAAACTAGGCAACCTGACTTCCGGGACAAGTAGCAGTGGGACGTAGCTGCATGGTTTCTTCAGCATCCATGTGGATTTCTTATAAAAGACAGGTATTTCTCCTATATTTGACTTTCATATGTGATCAAGATTTTACCTTGGTGACAAGCTCTTGAAGGAGAGGATAGACATGAATGGCACTTTCTCAATTTCTTACTCTCGGGAATACACTATTACGACTTGTTAACTGCATATGTAGCAAAAATTATGTGTGACTGCATATTCCAGCAGTAAGCTGCATGATTTTTTAAGGATGAAATAATTTAGCTCCTGTTGTCGGTAGCCTACTATTGACGAGCCAAAGCAGGCAATATTAGGTACCAAAGTGATTATGCGGGGCCGGGTGGGTTTTAATGAGACAAGCTCTCCACGTTTTAAGCCTTTGTACAGGGCCAACGTGTCTCCCTGAATGTGTCTGGGTCACATGCAAGTCTTGTATCCTCAAAAGGACCTTGTCTAAATTTAAATAAAAGTAGTGCCAACCTATTTTGAGTACGACCAGTTCAGCAGTAAGCTCAAAATTGAAGCAAAAAGGCATTCATGTCCTGTGCGATGTCAGTGCACGTTAAAGAGCCCCAGCTCATCAAACACTCTGAAGTCCTCCCCTACAGCATCTCTCATAGCCTGGGTTGCTTTGGGATGTTAAACCACATAAACCAAACCAGTCATTTTTTACCACCCCATCTGACTTGTCTTTCCACGTATCTCCAGAAGATAGTGCCTACATAACACTTGCCACTATTCCTGAGATTACCTAGATTATTATGTATTTATGTATTTTATGAATATGTATATTCCTCAGTGGAGCATTGCATTTTCAATTCTGGGCTTTTCATGCTGTCACTCAGCAACCATATGAAATACTCCTCCTATGTTTCTTTTACTTGTGCATTTGACTTTTCCTTTATTATTCAAAAAATCTTTCTTCCTGCTGTTCTGACTAGTGTTCTCATATGTACATGCAGTCCTCTTGTTGCTTCATTCAACCATATCTGGAGACACCCTGTTGCCGTGGTCTGTGCCGACAAGCGACAAGGCAACCTGACTTTCTGGACAAGTAGCAGTGGGACGTAGCAGCATCCATGTGGACTTCTTATAAAAGAAAGGTGTTCTAAATTTTGCTTTCATATGTGATAAAGATTTTACCTTGGTGACAAGCTCTTGAAAGGAAAAGATGGGCATGAGTGGCACTTTCTTATTTTCTTACTCTCTGGGAATACACTATTGAGACTTGTTACCTGCATATGTAGCAAAAAGTATGTGTGACTGCATATTGTAGGCTAACTATAATATACTTCATCATTCTCTATTATCGCTCCTGTGTTCCCCTAGGTGCTTGGTGTAGCTGGTCTCCTTCAGTAATTACTTATGTGTGTGTGTCATCTGCTATGGCAAACATAGCCATCACTCAGGAAAAATGGGAGCAAACAGGCATAGTGGCATCACTTGCTGGTAGCATGCACCAAAATGTATGTATACATACTGATATGTTGCCACTCAACATGTGTATTTGCTTGATGTAGCAAATGGCAGAGGAGAGAGTTTATCTGATGAGCAAGCATACTGGCATGTAAATTTCACTCCTTTGTTTCCTGGGCCCCTATTGTGATAAACTAATGTCGAATGATATAGAGGATCAAAAGGAATACAACTAAACACAGCAATAGTCTTTATCTCCTGAGGGTGTTTTGCAGGTACTAGCTTGTACAGAAAGTAGTTGGAAACCAGTTAGCATATTTTGAGGAAAAACAGGCAGCATCTGAGTGAAGAGAGACGTGTGTGATGCTAGCACAAAGCGTGCGAAATTGGCAGAAACATTTTGAGCATGTATATTTCTTTTCTAGGTGACACCATGATAAATTTTGATATGGCTGGTACATCAAACACACAATGTCGTTGCCGTCGGAAACCAAGTGTTTCTGTGTCAAAGGTTTGTGCAATAAATGAAGGTATGAATTTGCATCTGTTTCTTTCGTCACTCTCACTTTTCACGAAATATTACATGCATGTGAATAGTGAGTAAAATACACGTTATTATTGGGCACTTGAAATATAGTTAGCATAACACAAGGTATTTATACTTTGTATGAACACGATTCTTTAAAATAACGGTGGCTAATTATTGGAACACAGTCGTTACAGTGTCCATATACACTATCAATAGGCTAATCATAGGAGGTATAAATACGTTCTATGTAGATACATTCTATTCAATCACGGTGACCAATTGTCGGAAGGGAGATCATACATAGATCATACGTGTTCTAAAGACTTTCTTTTGATGGTCGATAGCTTCTATGATCATATTGTCTAAAGACATCGCATAAAGTGATCATAGACATTTTTGTAAGGGTAGTGCCCCTGTCGATGACGCAGAAAACTTGTCTGCACCACACTGCACTAGCCACGCTTTGGAAGCAGTTGAGACGCAGATGAAGGTTATCCTTGTAGATGCGTGTTTACCACAGCAACCCGAATCACGGAAATTTTACAGATACGAATGCGATAATTTTCAGCACAATTTCATCGCAGTTTCATTACGTTAGGTGCAAGCTTTCGACGCTTGAAGTTCAGTGCCCGAACTCCATTAAGCATTCAGGTTATTCATGTAACATGAATTGCCTTAGTAAATATAAGATTTCAGAAAGAATGCCTTTCTGAAGTGTATAAAATTACACTTTCACTACATTACTCCCCGTAGTCCAATTTCGAGGTATCATTTTTTATTACATGTTTTCGTCGTCACTGGTCGCTGGCCATCAGTGAAATAAGCGCATATACTCTTAAAAAGCTTGATTGGCATGAGCAGACGAAGGCAGCTGCACTGATTTACAGGTTTTTCAAGTCTTTTGCACTGCGATGGTAAATAATGTGAAACTAGGACCGTGCGGGCCCGTCCGCTAGATATTGGAGTGAATTGCTGATGCAATGATGTATTTGTTAGATATTAATGATTTTTGCTAACAGTGGTAATTGTTACGTATGGCTGTCACATGTAAGAGGCCAAATACAAAGGCTTTTTGCGTAAGCAAAGAAGATGATGACGGCGAAAAGTATTACGTGGAAGCCTGAGAAGTGGAGGCTCCTGGAGCTGAGGGACGCCTTGGCTGGGAGTGAGCAAAGCCGGCTGCTGGACCGGTGCCCTTATGTTCTACGGCACTGCACCGTAGACTCCCTGCTGTTCTCAAACCGGTTCCGGGGATTGAGCGACTACTCAGTCTCCTGCTACGTCCAGGGGCACCTCCAAAGCTTGTACCAACGTCCACCTGCTTCGCCCAGGAGGTTCACCTCAACGCCGCCACGAACGCCAACGTTGCTTCAGCCCACGCTTCAACGGGAGATCGTTGTTTGCGGCCACCAAGACTAGCTAACTGAAAGCCGAATGCCGTCTCGACGCCGGCGACATTGCCTGGACCCACGAAACGCGTCGCCCGCTTCGAACTGTAAGCTCGAACGCTGTCTCTTAGGGTGAAAGTGGAACGCTATATCTTAGTATGAAGCATCGTGTCTATTATTAGTGTCTTTAGGTTGTGCTAGGTTTTTGATAATGTTGTTTCCGTGTTAACGTCTGTGTGTGTGTGTGTGTATTAAATGTGCGCCCGTGTGGGCACGGTTCAACGTTTATAGATGTACGGCTGGTGTCTAGTTCATGCTTTCGCCTGAGCGTTCTCCGGAGATCCGTACAATGACTACCATAGGGAACTCGAAGGCAGTTATCATTTGCAAATATTTTTAGCACCTTAGCAGACGGAAACTTCAAAGTTCTGTACGCTATTAAGTCATAGCATAACATGACCTTTTTTGAGTTACTGCAATCATGGCAATACTTTAGCAAGAATGCATCTTCGCACAAATGTCAGTGCCTCTGCAGCATCCAATGCACTTTACATTTTAAGCATACAGAAATCGTTTTCTGATGTTAAAATAATGCTCCTCTCAATAACGCAAATGTTCAACAAGATATTTTGACCTTTAACAGGCGACGCATTGTCAGAAAAAAAAATGTTTTTTTATTTCCTTCTAACTTCACTTTTCTGAGTCTCCAAGTATGTTTCTTTGAAATATCGTCATGAAGAAGGTACATTACGGTCTACAGCAGCTTGAAGAAGTTTATTTGAAGCCTGCATTTATCGAATAATAGCATGTATGAGCGGGCTTCTGGTGAAAAATGCGAACCATATAAGAATTAGAGCGCGTGTTCGCTGGCGCAAAGATTCTTTCTCGGCAACATGGGATATAAGCGGATCTGGGGAAGAGGAAAAGGTGGCGGGATGTCTGATGTGTGAAGGTGGGTCATTTTATCCACGTGGATAATATTTAGATCGTGAGCATGGCCACGAATCCAGTGTATACGCACATACCAGGGATACTTTTAACAGAGCTGGTGAATGGATTGTGTAATTCTGAATGTGCGTCGAACAGCCTCAAGCTGCTTAAGGGTGACTAGGCAGTCAACGTAAATGCGAACAGTATCAAATGTGGGTTCGAGTGGGAGGAAACTAATTGCATTGTGTATCGCCCGAAGCTTCAATGCAATGGGGGTGCATGTATCTACGCCGTACATTGCGCGAGAGTTAAGATGAGAATGGGAGGAACTGTACACAGCGGTAACTCCCTGCAGAGCTGTAAGTGATGCATTAGTGTATACTATGCACCTTGGAGGCAAATGCGCGTCTAATATCTGCGGTGAAGCAGTGGAGCTATTGTCTGTGAGTTGACAGTACGACCAAGGAGGAAGAGTGTGTAAGCGATGGAACTGAAGCGAAGTTTTCCGTGCTCTGCTTGTCTCACGCTGTTCGATGAGTTCAGCTTGTGTATTAAGTTGAGCATACTCTTGCAGAACGGGTATGGGTGTAAGACGAAGGAGATGGGTTATGGCGCGCATAGTTTCGCGATTGATAGCTTAAAGGGAGTCCCATTGACGACAGGTGAGGCGCTGAAATTTTGCCTGGTACTCTATCGGCGGCTGAAGGATGGAGCACACGAGCGACAAACAGTACCAGAATGCGCTCCACCTGAGCGCATAACAAGTGCAGCGTGAGCCGATTTAAGGGTACCGTTTAGCCAAGATGTTCCAGTCCCAGATGTATGAAGATAAAGCACACGAAACCTTTCTACTTGACGAATTTGAGAATTACCAGCGTTGCACCTAAACATCCGTTCCATGAAGTAAAAACATGAAATGCTTGCAGACCTCTTGAATGAGCTCCCGCAATATTTCGACTGCTACATGTTTAGTGAAACGTGGTGTCAAGAAAAAAGCGATTTTATTCATTTGGACCTCTTCTCACTCTACTACATAAACAGGCAGTCACGAGGAGGAGGTGCTGCCATATACATAAAGACTTGCTATGCATGTGAAATTGTTGAAGACTTTACGACCGTGACAAATCAGTATGAAATGTTAACATTGCGCCATAACAAATACATCATATCCGGTACCTACCGACCTCCAAACGGAAACTATGACCTTTTTTTAATACTTCAACAAACTTGTAGAATTCTTCTCTTTAAACAGGTATAGCTTAGTTTTGGGTGGAGACTTCAATATTAATATGCACGAGGAGAGCACCACATCTTTAACATGCTGCAGTATCATTGAATCGAATGGATTTATCAATGTGATCTCTTCACCAACATGAAATACGCCATCCAGCTTGAGCATCATTGACTTCTTCACCGTTAATGTCGACTCAAGTGTTCACTGCGCTGGCACTATGTCCTGTGATATTAGTGGTCACTGTCCAATTTTTGTATCGGTAAAAAAAGCGGTTATGCACTACATATCCATTTATAAAATTTAAATCTTTCAGTAATGAAAACCTAATTGAATTCAGACAAACAAGGGAAAACTTGGATTGGTCAGATGTCTGCAACTATGCTTGCATTAATGACGCTTACACGACATTTATTGAAAAGTTTAAAACTGTCTACAATTCTCATTTTCCTTGGAAAATAAAGAGAAAGCACAAAAATAAGGAAACCAAGGATAACCCCCGAGCTTTTTCAGAGGATCAGAACCAAATATACACTATATCAAAAGCTCACATTAAGTAGGAAGAAAGATGAAATAATGGCTTTCAAAAAGCTTAGGAACTCATTGAATGCTGAGCTACGCAAGGCACGAAGAGGTTATTTTGAACAACTATTTCGAAAAACAAGAGTGACAATCCGAAAATAATGTGGCGCGCCGTGAATGAGGTAATCAACAGCCGTAATCAAAACAATGGCATCATTGACCTAATAATAGACGGATCGCCAGTAACGGGAGCCGGGCTAGCGGACCGCTTCAACCAGTACTTTATCAATCTTTGCAATACTACTTACAACAAAGATGCAGCTTGCTCAGTTATGAAGCATGTAACTAATTTCTTATTTTTCCACCCTACTGATCCATCTGAAGTATTCTCTACGTTTATGGCACTGAGTAACAGTCCTAGCTCCGACATTGAAGGTCTCAAAATTAAGCCAATTATGTTTGTTGCCGATCTTCTTGCGCCTCACTTATCCCACATTTTCAACCTATAAATCTCAGCCAGTGTATTTGCAAATAAATGAAGCAGGCGAAAGTTATTGTTCTTCACAAAGGTGGTTCAAAGCATGAAATGAGCAATTACCGCCCAGTATCGATTCTTCCCATATTCTCGAAGACACTGGGAAAAATTTTGCTTAAGCGTCTAGAACGCTTCTCTAACAGACACTCCCTTATCGATGGCGCTCAGTTTGGTTTCCGCCCGTGCTTATCAACTGAGTCTGCTTTACTCAGACAAAAAGAACTAATTTTAAAAATATAGAAGGCAAGCTACTAACTTTAGGTATACTTTTTGATTTTAGTAAAGCTTTTGAATGTATTAATCACAATATTCTAGAAGATAAGCTGCGTAGATATGGAGTCAAAGAAAATGCTTTGCAGCTAATTGCATCATACCTCAACAAACGCGAACAATGTATTAGCATTAATGGCTTGTGCTCATCTTTTTAACGTGTAAAATGTGGTGCTCCGCAGGGTAGTATATTAGGCCTTTTTCTGTTTAATTTATATATTAATGACCTTAAGAAAATTACAGATGTGGCGAAATCTATAATTTACGCCGATGACGCTAGCCTGTTTTTTTCCAGCAGATATTCATATGAATTACTGGCTACTGGAAATGCAATTTTAGAAAAATTGCTACATTGGTCTAATCTTAACTCCTTACACGTGAACACCAAAAAATCCAAAGCAATAATTTTTCGTCCTGCAAACCGCGTAACACTCAACCTCTGTCGCTAACTCTTGGAGTCGATAACGTTAAAGTCGTTAAGAAGCATAAAATTCTAGGAGTAATTTTTGACGAGCATCTAAAGGGGTCTCACCATATTCAACACATCACTCGTAATTTAGCAAAAACAGTAGGTGTGCTGTGTCGATGTCGTGATATGCTGCCAATGGAAATGAAGAAAATGATATACCATGCATTATTTCACTCACAAATCAACTATTGCCATTTCGTCTGGGGAACTGCTGCCCGTACAAATATAAACCAACTTCTTCGTATGCAAAAAAAAAGCGATTCGTTTTATTTCATCTGCAGATTACCTAGCACATACACCACCGTTATTTGTTCAACGCAATATTTCACCAGTGAACAAAATACTGAAATATAACGTTTTGCTTCTAATGAAATCTAAGGTTTCGCACCGGAGTAACTTCCTTCGCAAATTAGCATCCTTAAAACAAACAGACCAACCTAGAGATACACGCCAAAAACTCAAATGAACAGTACCTCAGCTACGTACTAATTATGGGAAACAAATGATGAAGTTCTTAATACCGGCTACATTGAATGCAAATGAATGGTGGCATGAAAATACCGGTCTCAAGAAGAACATATTGTTGAGAAATTTCCTGAAATATATCATGAATAATAATAATTTTTCTCTTGAGTATCTAATGTTTTGTTTTTCTGCCGTTGCTCCGTTTGCTGTCTGTGTTATCTCAGAAATAATATATGCTTACAAGCGTAGCGTAGTTTGTTTTCGTCCTCATGGATTCTGCGAGAGCTGAGTGGTAGTGTGTTCTGGATTTTTATATTTGATATTTGCCTGTCTGTATCTGTTTCATCTCTTTTTATTACTTGTTCCATTGTTCCCACTTTCAAATCCTTTCTGCTGGTGAAAATTGTTCACATGTTTATATTTTTGTATTTATTGACCATGAAGTCTCTTCTTTATTTATGTTGCGTAAACACTTATGAATGCTGTATGCTGTATGTTGCCCTGAAGAAGGCTCCGGGCCCAGTCAAGCTACTTTGTAAGTAGCTATTTGCCTGGGGGCCTTTTTCTCTCTGAGAGAAATAAATTAAGCTTTGAAATTGAAATTGAAAAGTGAAAGGGGCTGCTTTCCGTAGGCCAGATTTGTTTCCGACGCGAATAAAACAATGTATTACACGATATGGATAGACCCAAACCGGGGAGTTGAGATGGTAAAACAATAAGCACGTGCTGGAGCGCCGCCTGTTGTACGGAGGAATCGGATGACAGGACCACAAGGTCGCGTCATCGGCATACGCAAAAACGCGTACCGAAGGCATGTTTTCTAGGGCTCGGAGAAGAGAAATTGTGAGGTGAGGACGGAGACCTGGGTTACCCCCCAGTTGGAGGTATAGTGCCCAAAAGGCTTCCCATGGACACGAATACTAAAGATTCTATTTGTTAAAAAGGAGTGAATTGGGACAAGAAAGCGATTCGAGAGACCGAGATCCTGAAGGGTGCCAAGAAGTGCAGAGTGAAGGACGTTGTCATGTGCCTTTGCGATGTCTGTAGTGATCACAGTACGAACCAAATGACTCTGGGGAGAATGGTTAAGTACATCAGCAGCGAACATTGCAAGGTCGTCTTCTGTTACAATTTGAGGACGGAACCCGATTTGAGATTCTGGATAACAAGCATTTGATTCCAACTACCATGTCAAGCGAGCTGCTAGAATGTGTTCGTAAAGAATTGTTCTTTTTAATTTTTATAAATGACATTGTTTAAGAAATTCCTGTCAAAATCAAGCTGTTTGCCGACGACTGTGTATTATATCATGAAATACGAACTCCTGCTGACCAGCTTCTTCTTAATGACGCCTTGGCTAAAATTCATGATTGGTGCTCAACGTGGCAGATGAGTATTAATACTAAAAAAAACAGTTTCAATGTCTATTACGCGGAAGAAGCGGCCATTAAGTTTTGCCTATACTATTAATAACGATCCCCTGTCTACCGTGGACAGCTACAAGTATTTGGGATTAACGATTAGCTCTGACCAACGGTGGAACAAACACATTTCTAATATTAAAAATAAAGCTATGAAAAGACTTGGCTTTTTAAGAATATCTCTCCGGTACTCTACGCAGGAAATTAGGTTACTAGCTTACAAAACTTATATCCGACCTGTTTTAGAATACGCCTCTGTTGTGTGGGACCCTTATACTAAAGAAAACATTAAAACACTCGAAAATATTCAAAGAAAGTCAGTGCGATTTATTTACAACTCATACACCTGGCAGACGTCCCCTACCATGCTACTTGAGAAAGCAAATTTGGATTCTTTGCAGCTCAGGAGATACCGCGAGAGGGTTAAATATATGTTCATGATTGTTCACAACAAATTAGGAATTAACAGCAGCAAGACATTGAGCTCGTCCCGGGTCGTTCGACACGATCCTACCATTCTTTAAAAGTGAAGGAATACTCATGCCGCACTGAAACATACAAGAATTATTTCTTCCCCCGTACTGTGCCGGAATGGAATGTCCTCAAAGCGAATATTGCAGAGGCTTCTACTGTGGAGTCATTTACGGAGTGGCTTAGGAATTTGTAACAATTTTGCAGCATTCAACATTTTCATTTTTTCCCCAGTGCTCATTTTGACGCCAGGCGTCGTCTAATGTTGTATAATGTTGTTTCTTTCGGTATTGTGTGCTGAGTTGCGTGTACCTCAGGGAGGTTTTCTTTTTGTCAAAGTGTATTCTACACCCACTCCTGCTTAAGGCTTTGCAATGAAGCCAGCAGTCTTCTGTAAATCAATAAATAAATAAAAATAAAGCTTACTGACAGTAGGTGTAAGGAAAATAGGGTGGATGGCCTTTACAGGAACTGGCGATTGACCTGATTTTCCTTCTCCCGCATCGTCACCCATCATGATCTTCTTTCTTTTCTCCTTCCCCTTCCCCAGCGCAAAGTAGCAGGCTACATTTGAATTATTCCGGCCAACCTCTCTGCCTTTTCCAATAATCATCATCATCATCATCATCATCATCATCATCATCAGCCTGAATATACCCACTGCAGGGCGAAGGCCTCTCCCATATTTCTCCACTTAACCCGGTTGTGTGCTAGCTGCATCCACTTGACCCCTGCAAACTTCTTAATCTCATCCGGCCACCTAACTTTCTGCCGTCCCCTGCTACGCTTTCCTTCCCTTGGAATCCAGTTTGTTACCCTCAGCGACCATCGGTTATCCTCTCTTCGAGCTACATGTCCTGCCCATGTCCATTTCTTCTTAATTTCCACTAGAATGTCGGTAACTTGAGTTATTTCTCTGACCCACTCTGCACGCTTTCTATCTCTTAATGTTATCCCTACCATTTTTCGTTCCATAGCCCTCTGGGTTGTCCTCAACTTAAGTAGAACTCTCTTGGTTAGTCTCGACGTTTCAGAGCCATAGGTCAGTACAGGCAAGATGCAACTGTTGTATACTTTCCTCTTGAGCGATACCGGTAAGCTGCTAGTCATAATCTGCGAGTGCTTGCCAAATGCGCTCCATCCCAATCTTATCCTTCTTGTTATTTCCTTTTCATGGTCCGGATCTGCGTTTACTACCTGTCCTAAGTAGACATATTCGCCTACTGCTTCCAGTATTTCGCTACCTAATGTAAACTGCTGTTCCTTCCCGAGGCTGTTGAACATTACCTTAGTCTTCTGCATATTGATTTTCAAGCCTACCTTTCTACTTTTTCTGTCTAGGTCATCAATCATAATTTGCAGTTCATCCCCCGAGTTGCTTAGCAAGGCAATGTCATCAGCAAATCGCAGATTACTGAGGTATTCTCCATCTACCCTTATCCCTAACTGCTCCCATTCCAAGTCTCTGAATACTTCCTCTAAACAAGCTGTGAATAGTACTGGGGAGATTGTGTCTTCTTACCTAACACCTTTCTTTATGGGAATTTTGTTACTTTCTTTATGCAGAACTATGGTTGCTGTGCAGCCACTATATATATTTTCCAGCACTTTCACGTATGGGTCGTCTACCCCCTGATTTTGCAATGCCTGCATCACCGTTGATGTTTCAACTGAGTCAAATGCTTTTTCGTAATCAATCAATGCTATGTATAAGGGCTGGTTATATTCCGAGCATTTTTCTATCACCTGATTGATGGTATGGATATGATCGATAGTAGAGTACCGTTTCCGAAACCCTGCTTGATCTTTTGCTTGATTGCAGTCTAAGGTTGTCCTGATTCTATTAGCGATTACCTTAGTAAATACCTTATACGTAACAGACAGTAAGCTGATTGGTCTGTAATTTTTAAGGTCCTTAGAATCGCCCTTCTTGTGAGTGAGGATAATGTTTGCATTCTTCCATGCTTCCGGTACCGTTGATGACACCAGGCACTGCGTATACAGGGTGGCCAGTTTTCTAGCACGATATATCCCCCGTCCTTCAGCAAATCTGTAGTTATTTGATCCTCTCCAGCTGATTTCCCCCTTTTCATAGTTTCTAGTGCTTTCTTGACCTCGTCCTTCGTCACTGGTGGAACGTCTGACTGTTTTTCCCTACCGCCAATCTCATTACGGTCCTGACCACTTTGGCTACTGTAGAGATCTGTGTAGAACTCCTCGGCTACTTTGACTATCTTGTCCATATTAGTGATGACGTTGTCCGCCTTGTTCCTTATCGCATACATCTGGTTTTTGCCTATGCCCAATTTCTTCTTTACCGCTTTAAGGCTCCCCCCGTTCTTTACAGCATGCTCAATTTTCGCCATGTTATTCTTCCTTATATCGGCCACCTTGCGCTTATTGATTAGCTTTGATATCTCGGCCAATTCGATCTGGTCTGTTGGATTGGAAGCTTTCATACTCTGGCGTTTCTTAATCAAATCTTTCATCTCCTTAGACAGCTTACCTGTATCCTCTCTCACTATACTACCACCTACTTCTACCGCGCACTCAGTAATGATATCTCTGAAATTATTGTTCCTTGCCTCTAGGGTAATGTCGCCATCCTAAGTTAGAGCTGAATACCTATTCTGTAGCGAGATCCTGAACTCTTCTGCCCTCCCCCTCACTACTAGTTCGTTGATGGGTTTCTTTCTTACTAATCTGTTGCGTTCTTTCTTCCGATTTAGGCTAATTCGGGACCTCACCATCCTGTGGTCACTGCATCGCACTTTCCCGATTACCTCTACATCCTGCACAATGGCGGAGGTTGAACACATTATGAAGTCGACTTCATTTTTAGTCTCTTCATTAGGACTTTTCCATGTCCATTTCCGGTTCTTCTGTTTGCTGTAGAAGGTATTCATGATTCGTAAGTTATTGCGCTCTGCAAACTCAACTAGTAACTCCCCCCTGCTATTCCTAGAACCAATGCCATAGTCACCTACTGCCTTGTCTCCTGCCTGTTTTTTCCCTACCTTGGCATTGAAGTCGCCCATGAGTACAGTATACTGCGTTTTTACTTTTCGCATTGCCGATTCTACATCTTCATAGAAGCTTTCAACTGCCTGGTCATCATAACTACATGTAGGTGCATAGGCCTGTACAACCTTCAGTTTATACCGCTTATTAAACCTAATTACGATGCCTGCAACCCTCTCATTACTACTATAGAATTCGTCTATATTACCCGCTAATACTTATTGACAAGGAAACCTACTCCTAGTTGTCGCCTCTCTGGTAAACCTCGATAACACAGTGCATGCCCATCCTTCAGTACAGTATGTGCCTCATTCGGCCTCCTAACCTCACTAAGCCCTATGACATCCCATTTCATGCCCTCTAGTTCCTCTAACAGCACTGCCAAACTAGCTTCACTAGCTAGGGTTCTAGCATTAAATGTTGCCAGGGTCAGTTTCCAATGGCGGCCTGTCCAGCGGAGCCAGGCTTTCTTAGCACCCCCTGCTGCGTCGCAGGTCTGACCGCCGCCGTGGTCAGTTGTTCCGCAGCCGCTGGTGACTGAGGGCCGGGGTTTTATGGAGCTTATCATAGGAGGTTGTGGCCAATTACTGCACCAGGGTGGCCAACTCCTGTTCTGGTGAGGGAGTGCGTTGCCGGAGGTGTTCACCGGCATCAGGTCGCACCCCAAACCTGTTTATGCAATTCTATCGACACGCGGTTTTCTTTTTTTTGTCATTCTGTGGAGAATTGCGCGGCACCGGGATTTGAACCCCGGTCCTCTTGCATGCGAGGCGGATGTTCTACCGCTACGCCACCGCAGCCATAATAAATTCATCTATCTATGACCTGACATTGGTATTGTTGTTGCGGCGCGCGTCTTTCGCTCCTTCTCCGTTTTCTTTCTTCTCTATTTACTCTTCTGTCCGCATGAGGCAGCGGAGGTGACTCAACATCAGAGCCAGTAGCAGGCCCGTGCATTTTCTTTTCCTTCTCCCTACAGCCAAACAACAACAGCTATGCTGTGCAATCTCAGCACACGTTATTAATCCCCACGTGGTCAAAATTACTCTCCGTTACGATTCCTATTCCTCTATTTCCACTTTCACTTCCACCTTCCTCCCTTCCCTTAGTGCGCTGTTCAGGAGTCCACTGAAACAAAGGTGACACGGTGTCATTCCCTTCCTATGAACCAATTAATATTGACGTAAAGCTAAAGTAAACATTTGCAGTGGCTTAGCTCAACTATGCCAGGTTATACGTAGCGAGAGATACTACGTTTCATTGCTGTAGCCTTTTGCTGTCGTTCGTGTATGCAGACAATAACAGTCTTCACTCACGCCACCATAGGAGTAAGACAGCTTTATTTGTGCCATAGAGTTCCTGACACGAACTAGAGGGAAAGCTGAGGGCGCTGCACTTCAGCCACCATGGGCGCGCTAAGAGTCATGGGCCGGTGTGCTACTTGTTGCGGGACAGTCGGTTTTTCTCGGGTACGTGGAGTGGCGTTACTGCGGTGTTTCTTTTTCGTCATCATCATCATTTCAAGGTGCGTACATAGACCACGAAAGCCATAGTAGCGAAGGCGCAAAAACAGACGTCGCCAATAAATGGTTTTTGTTTCCCGAAATGCCACTAAAAACTTCGTTAAGTGATTGCGCAACCATAAATATTTTCATAGCGTTTTTTAATTTCAAAGTTTGCCTATTAAGTGCTAAATATTGGTATTTGGGCTGCTCAAAACTAAGCCAATGGGAGAAAGAGCCATCGCTTATATTGGATAAATGTCACACTGACAAGCTGTTTCTCTCTCTTTTTGTAATTTATAGTCACAATATTCAATCATAGGACATTATTTACGGTAGAACAACGTTTACCTTTGCATTAGTTTTGGGAAAAAGTTGTAGTTCTGCACTCGGTAGCTCTCCGGCCCATGATGCTTTGAGCGCCCATGGTGGCTGAAATGACCGTCTGGAAACTCCATGTAAACTCACATAGACGGCAGCACAGCTTTCCCTCTAGGTAAGAGTAAGAAACTATATGATTTATGCCATAGGAAGCAGTTTAGACCACTTATGTGGTATGAGGTGAAGCATCCGAGCCTCTCCCTATAGGAAGGAAGTTCTCAGGAAGGGGTCTGTGGCCTTTCAGAACAAAACAACGCTCCTGGTGCCCTGGTGCCGCCAGGTGCCCACCGGTATTCAATAGGTAGCAGTTTTCCCTCGGTCGGATGGTGGGCTCTTCTGAGGTGAAATGCTTGGAAAACGAGTCATTGACCGAAACCTTGCACAAAGGGGCTACTGCTACACGAGGGGGACTTATAGTATGCCGCTGGCGGATCAAAAATTAAACATTTTCGCTCTCCTAAGATCTTACCTCTATTCAGGCTTTGCTATATTTATTGATCGCTATTTCATTTGAGCACGAGGAATAGCTGTAGGCTTGTGCCTGGTCTGCCAACCAAGATCCGTATAACTCGTGCTATGGTCTTTCCAGTTGTGATGTATGGATGCGAGAGTTGGACTGTGAAAAAGGCTGACCGCCGAAGAATTGACGCGTTTGAATTGTGGTGCTGGCGAAGACTCTTGAGAATTCCTTGGACTGCCAGAAGATCAAATCAGTCAATATTGTCGACCATAAACCCTGACTGCTCATTGAAGGGTCAAATTCTAAAGTTAAAGCTCAGCTACTTTGGTCATTTGATGAGAAGAGAGGAGTCGCTGGAGAAAGATTTGATGTTGGGAAAGGTTGAGGGTCGCCGGAGAAGGGGTAGGCAGCGAGCGCGATGGTTAGATGGCATCCTCGGGGCACTGCAGATGAAATTATGTGATGTTAGGAAGATAGTGAGAGACCGGAAAGCGTGGCGTGACATGGTCAATAGGGTCACGAAGAGTCGGACACGACTGAACGACTGAACTGAACTACTGTGCCTGGTACCATATTTAAAAGGAAATATCTCTATCTGTGAATAAAAACATTTTCAAGTGTCTTTTCAACTCAAGCGTGCAAAAGTTTTTAGGTATGTATACATAACCTAGTGGTAGC
The DNA here is from genome assembly GCA_023969395.1 of Amblyomma maculatum. Taxonomy (NCBI): domain Eukaryota; kingdom Metazoa; phylum Arthropoda; class Arachnida; order Ixodida; family Ixodidae; genus Amblyomma; species Amblyomma maculatum. Next base: position 423,218 of record JAJIZL010024718.1, read on the forward strand.
AAACATAACCGATGCTCAGTTTAGAGCCTAGTGGTAGTAAACATAACCGATGCTCAGTTTAGAGGTATTGCTGTGAAAGCATTGCTGAACTTTTTTCTTACGACGTGTTTGGCATGAAGTACACTCAAGAATGAAAGCAATAATGTGACGCCCAGTTTCTTGATGGGTGCTTTATAACGAAAGGCTTGTTTGCTGGCAGTACAACCCATGGTCAAAAAAGCTACTTCCTAATTACGAACTGCCTCAATCCAAGCTCGTGCAAAGAACTATAGAAGCAAATGTGTTTCCTGTGCTCTTGCCAAGTCGTGCTATAGTCTATTCCTTGATGGCGTCAATGCCTAACTAAGGCGAAGGACTGCTTGAGTCGCCTCAATAGCTACAGTACCACAGTAGAATTGGTAGAGGTCATTTAAGTGACCACATTCCTTATTGCTCGCATGAGCCAGCACGCAAGATGTTTTAGAAAAACGCTCGAGTGCCGCAGACGTACAACGCAAAACAGAGCCGAGAAAAGTTTGAAGCATGCGGTACATCTAATGAAAAAGAGAAATATTTCAGCGGCCCTGCATGCGCTACGACAGCAAAAGAGACTATCTTAATCCTAAAGTGTTCGGTAAGCGATATAGAGACTATCTTAATCCTAAAGTGTTCGGTAAGCGTGGTAGGCGATATAGATATGTGTTGGTAAGTTGAAAGCGAGAGATATGGCATTGAGGGTGATTTGTTCTGCTTGCAATGAAAATTTTCATCTTGTTGGGCCGTAAGTTTCAGCCGCAGGATCCACTAGCGGGCAACTGAATGCATAAAAAGCTTATTATTTAAAGTAGTGATTTGTGAGGTTTAACGTCTCAATGCGACTCAGGCTATGAGAGACGCTGTAGTGGAGGACGCCGGAAATTTTGACCACTTGGGTTCTTTAGTGTGCACTGACATCGCACAGCACACGGGCGCCTTGCTTTTCGCTTCCATCGAAAAGCGGCCGCCGAGGCCGGGATTCGATCCCGCGTCCTTGGGAACAGTAGTAGAGCGCCGTAACCACTGCACCACCCCGGCGGGGCAGCCTATTATTTAAATAAACACCAGTTGAAGTTCAGAGTTTGTGGTGCCTGCTCTGTCTTCATCCATGAGTTGTTTGTGCGCTGGAATAACGTCGCGTAACTCTGTGCAAAAGCAACTAGTTGAGCTCTTTACTATTCACGAAGCATAAAACGCACACACCATGTCCATTTGGCAGATGAAACCGGAAAGAAATCATTACCCTGTCAGAGTTGAACTTGGATGTACCGATCTAATATAGCTCTCAAACTGAAGAGACCGCCACCAGTTTAGAGATTATTTCCGGCCTACTGGTCCTGATTAAAACTAGTGAAGGAAAAGCAACGGGTTTCTAGTCTTACACGGACAGATGTACAGGGTGGGCACTCTTGGTATAGAAGACTAGTATCTTTAATTAGCGTTTAGAGAAAAGCGCTCTCATGCGGAGCATATGCAATTCATATCAAAACATTGCGACTTCGTGAGTTCGTGCTTTCCTTCACAAATAACGTAATGTTATGAGGCCACCGAACTGTACCGTCGAGCTACCATGTGAATGTATCGCATTTATTTGTTGAGAGCTTTCTCTCATTTAAAGCTGTGTTGAGTGTGACGGAAACATCTTAGAAGCGAATTTTGGCGCTGCTGTTTCAGTTATGCGCTTGAAGCTAGACGGCACAATTGGAATAAAAGATGCCGGTTCAGATCTATATGTGGGTCATAAGGATGGCGACAAAACAGCCAACACTGGTAAAATCGAATATTTTGAGGTGTGCCTGTAAAACAGCAACACATAATGAGGTTGCTGGACACTGCGGAAACCATGGGCCACCTCCCAAATAAATTCAGCGTCCATAGAGACCAATTGAGGAACGACCAAGATGTGAGGACTTTGGAGAAAGTTACCAAGAACGAAATTGAGCTGCTTCTAAACTGAGAGCAAAGCGAAGTGTTCAGCGTTTATCAAATTCTTTTAGTGGCTAGCATGCTGACCAGGGGTGCATATGTTGTTTGAATCCTGTGAAGAATTCAAATTATCTCACAAATTTTTACATTAGGCAGTTTGTTTTATACGTGTAGTTTCGTTCGTGGGCGCCTTTTTATAACTTCTATCTAGTACCCCCCAGGGGGATCGCAAATGACACTTTCACCTTCTTTCATGGCGGTACACTCTATAGAATACAGGGGTATGCCTTCTCTTTCATAACATTGATATAAGATTTTTAAGTAGGCAGCCCCTAGATAGATGGCCATGGAATCTGGCGAATATTTTTATTGAAGCCCCAAACTGATGATTTTAATTTCGCCACTCAATACGAGAAGTGCTACTTTTCTGACAAATTCATTTCTCAGCGCGTCAGTCCAGTTATTTCTTAAATGGTGGCCTCTACGTTGTCGCGTTAAAAAATGTTTCGACGTTCGTCCACGAAACAATAATTTTCTATGTGCTGAATGCTTACTACTGCGCGTTGCTTCAAATTCGAACTTAAAGTATTCCTGCCAAACTCCCCTGCTTTTTTTAAGAGGGCGTCATAAATATGCGTTCTTAACATACAAAAACCCCCGTTGTGCGTAAAGGAGAAAACCATTTACCCGCTGCGATATCCTGGATGGCAACTGATTCTCTGTCTTAATTGTCATTGTTCAAACGCCTTGCCATTCCATTCTGTCTTTCTTTGTACAGAACTGCGTATCACAATAGTGTCTGTGGGCCCTTCTTTCAGTTTCATGCCGCAAAATGTTGTTGCGATTACATTCTAGTGTGAAGGGGATGGACCATGACAGACGTTACATATCTGTGATATCTATATTATCTATATCGCTTACCATTGCTCGTTGACTTTGTATCCACGTTCAAGAAAGTACTGGTATCCTTCATTCGGCTGATTGGTTTCTAAATACATACATTTTACGTCAGCCCTGTACATCTCGTCTTTTGTTCGAAGATACAGGTAAATTTTTTCGGTGGTGTTTAGAGCCTGCAAGCAATATAACATGCATTATTCCCTGAAATCTTTCGTTATTGCCTTTATGTATCAATTTAACACATTCTGTATAAAAGAGCAGGCACACTCGCCGGCACTAGTTCCTTATTCGTTTACGGTGCTTCAAAAGTGCTGCCTGCATTTCAGAAGATGTGTACACATGTGCATAAAAACTACATACACGCACGTAAACTCTGCTTGTGGCTGCCTGTAGCAATGCGCAGTCAAGTGGATACTGATATTTATACGGTTAGCGAACTCTCGGGTTGACCGACTACAGCAAGCTTCCTTGAAAAACATAATGCTAGTAGGATGTTGCAATTTCTCTATTAAACTTTACAAGATTACCCAAATATGTTACAAAGTTCCGCCCCTCTGTTTATTGCACATCACTTGCCAAAGCCCCTAATTAAGCATATTTAGCTCGACCTCCTTGAGAGACACTATTCAAAACATTATTCTATGTAAGGTTTGTTAGGGTGTAGCCCCAGAAGAATTACGAACGAAATTACAAAGTGTTTAATGTTATTAAATATTTTAGGGTCCCAGTAACAGTACAGTAAGAGTACAGCTTGAGCATAGAATTCATGTTTACAACGTCCAAATAAATGCATAATAACAAGGGTGTCTGAATAAATAATGCAACAATGTATGTGCTGACGAGCTTAGGAGTATTTTGTATCGGAAAGCAAGCTAGTTTCTCAAATTTGTGAGAATCTTCCTTTTGACCTACTTCAGCTAAGATTGTTGAAGTGAGCGGCTTCTCCGCAGTATAAACCGCCGATGAAGAAGCTTATGTTAGCGGGCGATGCCTTCAGTGACCCCATCGCCAAGGCGAATATGCTAATAGAACGGCGGCTGCTACATTTGAAACATTTTGCATGGATATAGATTTTTGAAGTAAAAAATGGCGCTTAACCAACAACGAAACTGTTGGCAGGCGTTCACAGCTGAACTAAAAACGTACTAACGTTGATTTCAAAAAATGATTGCTAGTGCCAAGGTGAGTGCAACAACAAACTAAAAAGAGGCCTTCGTCCTGAACTCGTCCTGGGAAGAATGTTGTGATCCTGCCGGACTCATATCATCACCTGAGAAGAGCTTGTTCACCAAATTTCTATTCCAATGCTTGGCTTACCCCAGCGTAAGGAAGGCTGAAGATAGGGCAAACGATAAAATAAGGCCCTTAATGTTAGCCCTCATTATCAGCCTATATACACCCATCACAGGGGAACGCCTATCCAGTATCCAGCAAATCACCCTGCTCTGTCTCAGCAGCGGGGAGTCAATTACGCTAATTATTTATTCTTTTAAAATAGTATAGTTTGACCTTCCTTGTTCAAGAGTCTTTTTGTGGTGTGTTAGACATCAAAATAAGGCCCAGGTAGCACAAAGTGGGCTATGACGTGGGGGCCCGTGTTGGGCCAGTAGGGGCAGCCCATACGGGCCCCATGCGAGATTTGCAATACGTACCCAGAGGGGCCCCGAGTGGCTGCCCAATTTTGCCGCGATTGATACCAATCTGTATCCGTGTGGGCAGCCCAGATAGGGCTGCCCGCATTCAGCCCAGATAGCCGATTGTGGGCAGCATACACGAATCATTAATGGGTCCTACGTTTGTGCAGGCAGTGCCGCCCTATTGATCAGTTTTATTCATTAAGTCAATTAATTCCTCCAATACTCGAGTTGTACCGGCACGAGCTTTGCAAAGGCCAGTCCGTTTTGGGCTGGCCCACGGGCAGCCCTCATGGGTTGAATCTGGCATTCCCGGGGCTGCCCAAGTCCCATTAATCATCAAGAGTGAAACATTGAGCACTATTTCATTACCTTGTATTCGACACTAATTAACATAAAAGAAATTTATTCCCAACACTACAATAATGTGGGCTGGCCAATATCACCCCTAAATGTTGGTCTGTATATTTATTTCGATGTTGAGTGTAGAATATTAATGGCGCAGGAAAACTTTTGAGGCTGTTCGGTACATACTCGCAAAGCGGAACAGTTACTGTTGCATATTTTCCGTCAATACTGCGTCATTAACGTGGTTTTTAGAGTAAAATTAGATAGTTTTAATTCATGGCATTCATATGCATAAAATAGTTATGTGAAAAATCCAGAAGATGCAATTAGCGGCCCTCCCCCGTATAAGATGAATTACATAAATAAAATTGTGCCTGAAAGATAGGGTGAAGGCGTTTCAAAGCGGTAAGCCCGCCTACGGCCAATTTGGGGCCCACTGCGGTCTTTCATGGGCAGCCCCATTAGGACGTATCCTATTTTTAGCGTATGGAGTATGAATATATAATGCATTTGGCCGCAATTAACCCAAGAAATACCCGTGTGGGCAGCGTGGAGGCATGTCCACTTTTCAGCCCGGATGCAAACCATGCGGACCTATTCAGTTTTTGAGTGGACAGCCCCATTTGGGGGCTAGCCCGTCTACTATTCTCTTTAGGCCCACATTTGCATCGAAAGTGCCCCACAAGACCGATGCGGGCAGAAGCGGGAAGGAGCACTTTTCTGCCCGGCTACAGGGGATGCGGAAATTATCTAGGTTTATGGTGGACAGCCCCATTTGGGGCAGCCAGGAATTTTCTGCATGAATCCTACATTTACGTTTGACCTTCCCTCGAAAACACCTCAAGGGTCCCATGTATGCAATGCGTGGGCATGCCCGTATTCAGCCCCGCCGCGGCCGATGCGAGACTTATTGCGCTTTTCAGTGGGCAGCCCCAATTAGATTAGCCCAGGCTTTTTCTACACAGAGCCCAAATTTTCTTTTCATCAGCCATAATATTAACAAAAGCGGTACCCTTGAGGGCCAGATGTGGGAATATGTACTCAGTTAGCCCTTTCCACGCCTATATGATGCCCAGGTTAAGAGCCGGGCAAGCCCAATTTGGGCTAACCCGCTTGATACCTAAGGGGGTCCTCATGGGTGTTATTGTGGTTTCCTAAGCCCAACTTGCCCATACGGGCCTCAGGTGCATGGGCCACGTGATGTGTGCTACTTGGGGGGAATCAACCATCAGTAGTGTTTTAAGACCTCCATTTAGGCTTTATTTGAATTTATCTTCAAATAATATTTGATTTCCAAATACTGAATTATGGTTTGATAATAAATGGTTCTTCAGGTTTGGTTCATGTTTTTAAGGCGTGGTAATAAGATCAATAGAAAAGCTAGTATTCGGTCATGCTTCAATGCATCATCACTGGCAGCATAATTGAAGCCATGGAGTGACAACAGACCGAATCAAGATTTCGATTCTTCGAATAACATCGACAATATTAGTATAAAAGCGATTGTTCAGTCCTTGAAACTTCAACCCCAAGGAAAAAAATCGGATATGAATTTGGCTCCCTCATTTCAGCGAATAGTTGATTCTGACGATGCGGGAGCATTTCAATGGAGGTGAAAGGGAAATAACCTTAAGGGAAATAATTCATTCACAATGTCAGCTTCCGTCACTTAAGAACGTTAATCCCTGTTAGTTTTTGGATATAATTAGTTTAGGCTGTAGTAGCCAGATCCAGAATTATTAAATTGGACAACAATTCTGTCCTGCGCACGTCATGGAGGTAAATTTATTTCTCTGTGAGTATTTCATATGGGTGGTACAAGTGCGACTAAGTATCATTAAACAGCCATAAAAATCCATAGGCTAGCGGAATATACAGATGTTTGTCATTCATCTTTTTATAAATACTGTAGCTAATCTGGGTTGACATAAGCATGAGAATTCATATCCCAAACCCGAGAAACGGAGCACCTCGAGATACACAAGAAGAATATGTCACGCGTCTTTATCTTGTTATAGGACTCAAAAATAAATCCTTGGATTCGCGATTTTTGTATCAATACACCAGAGTAGCGTGCACAACCCCCATACATTGCACTAGACCTGAAAGTAGCGACGATAATAACACTTTTTAGTGGCGTTTTGAAGTATACCTCGAGCCAGAATTGCATCCTAAAACCACATGGCTGCTTCGCTCAGCATAAAGGCGCACGATGTCCGTAACTCAAGATTTATCTCACTTGCTCAATATTTAATAGAGCTGCATTCAGCGTAAACTGCGATATGTATGATTTATTGCGCTTATGTATACCACAAGCTCGTCTAATTCAATATGCAGTAGAATTATATACAGTTGCATACAAATTCACTGAGTGATCCAATATTTTCAAAGAAGTACATTGAATTATAAAATACGTTTTTATTTTTAACTAGCCTCTTTTATTAGCGTAGTCTATATCTGCGATTATTATCTGCCCATAAGTATCGGTGCTTCATTACCATTTTCAGCGCCTCTTTACTTTTCTTCACCTTAAAATTTCTCTTAGTCTATACAGCACAATTCTAGTTTCCTTGGTACAAATTTTAGCCTCGTATTTGGTATAGTATGTCAATATCATCGGGCAACCTTTCGAATTGTGCCCTGAAGTGCTTATGAAGACATTGTCATCAACACTTTTTTCAGTACCGGCATTTTCTGCATTAACGCCTACATGCAATTTTTCAAATTTATGAATCTGCTTGTTATTCCGCAGCTTGAAAATTATAGGAAGTTGGTGTGTGTTATCCAGCACACTACCTTGATCGGTGTGGAGCACTATGGTACGGTGTGGTGGCTAAAACTTTCTAGTTATATCTTATGTGGCAATCCTACACCCTCAATCTGCAGTGCTTACTTTGCTGCTCTGATGTCAATGACTAAAACTGCCCGCCTGCCCGCTTACCCACCTGCCCGCCTGCCCGCCAGCCTGCCTGCCCGCCAGGCCACCTGCCTGCCTGGCGGACGTAATGGGAACAAATAGTTATATGCCCTGCTAAAAGTAGCGATGACGTAGGCGAGTATATTTTTTCAGGAATCCAGCATGGGCGCACTGTGGGTCATCGCGATAGCTCGCTCAAATGACTGATCTCAGAAGTCGGGGAATATTGAGCAGCCATTGTAGGACTTCAGGGATGGGCGCACTGTGCATCATCGTGATAGCTCGCTCAAAAGACTGATCTCAGAAGTCGGGTAATATTGAGCAGCCATTTTTGGCCTTCAGGGAGATAGTTTCTGCAGTAAAGGAGGTTGTCACGATAGTAAACTGATGGGCTTGACGTCGGAGCGCTCGAAGGGTAGCACTGTGATTGGTTGGCCAAAACGCTAATGAGTGAAACAATCCCAGGGTGCTTGCGCTGAAAATATGTAATATGCGTTGTTTCAAGGTAGAAAGGAGTGAGGCCAGCGACAGCGTGCGGTTCAGAGTCAGAAGTCACAGGGGAGCGTGAAAGGGCGTCGGCGTCGGAGGGCTTGCAACCAAGGCGATAAAGTACATGAATGTCATACTCTTGTAAACGGAGGGCCCGGCGGGCGAGGCGACTGGAAGGATCTTTGAGGAACGAAAGCCAGCACAGAGCATGGTGATTGGTTATGACATCGAATGGCCGACCATATTGCCATGTAGTGGTGACAAGGCCGTACCCACGAAAAGAAGACACAGGCGTGATAGTACTGAAAGTAACTCTTTATTGAGCTGATTTGTGCCCGCAAAAGAAGCAAGCAACTCGGCGGCGGTGATAGCAACAAACGTGCTCGTCGATAGTGAAGCTGAAAATGCCTGTCGCACACATCAACGCTCAATTTAAAGGCGGCTCAGAACCAACTAGATAACGTCGCAAACTATCATTAGCACAACCTGGAACATTGTAGGCACACACCCGAATGGCCCGGAACCTTCGAGACAGATCTCGGCGCATCGTGCGCGACAAAGGAACTGATAAATGTGCGTCTCGCGACATCGAGCATTAAAAACAATGAATACAGAATTGATACGCGTGCAAAAATCAGAGTGATAAGGCCGCATGCCGGCGGCTGCTAAAAAGAAAAATGCAGTTTTGGAGGTTTCGCGGCATTACTCCCCCTTAAAAAAAACATCACCTCGATGTTCCAAAATAAACAAAGCAACTTAAACATAAACATTACAAAGTTAAAACACGACGGATTCTTTAACGAGCATAATACGGCTTCAGACGAACAACAGGAGTGATTTCTGGTTGCGAGCGTCGCCGTTGTGATGCTGTCGCACCGTCCGGAATGAGTTCATAGTTCAATTGTCCTAGTCGGCGAAGCACCTAATACGGGCCGAAGTATCGGAGTAAAAGCTTATCGCTCAGTCCGCGGCGGCGAATCGACGTCCAAACACAGACTTCATCTCCCGCATTGTACTCAGCATCGCGTCGTCGTAGGTTGTAACGTCGGGCGCCCGTTCGCTGCTTATTTTTAATGCGCATTCGGTCAAGTCTTCGGAATTCCTCTGAAAGTTGAAGATAGGCGACGACGTCCAGATTCTCCTCGTCGGTTGCGTGCGGCATCATTCCGTCAATCATCGTCGTGGGCTCCCAGCCGTACACAAGGCTGAACGGTGTCGACTTGGTTATCTCCTGGACGGCGGTATTATAAGCGAAGATGACGTAAGGTACAGTGGCATCCCATGTCTCGTGTTCGGCATCGACGTACTACATTGCAATTATGTCCGCAATAGTTTTATTGAGACGCTCCGCAAGTCCATTTGTCTGAGGATAGTACGCACTAGTTCCTCGATGGCTTCTATGACTGTATTCCATGATGACTTGCGTCAGCAGGGCCGTAAATAAAGTTGCCTGTCCATGATGAGGATTTCTAGGGCACTGTATCGTAAGAGATTTTTTTCGACAGAAAACTTTGCCACTTCTGCCGCAGTATAACTGGGCAGTGCTTTTGCTTCCACGTAGCCGGTAAGGTAGTCGATGGCCACGAGGATCCACTTGTTACCCGCCGATGAAGACGGAAAGGGGTCGAGGAGATTCATCCCAATTTGTTGAAGGGACACGGTTTGGGGCGGTATCGGATACAGTAGCTCAGCTGGTCTATTCGGCGGCGTCTTGCGTCGCACTTACTCTCTGCACGTTTTCACGCAAGAGGCAACGTCGGCAAGCATTCGCGGCCAGTAGAACTTCTCTTATATTCGATGCAACGTGCGCGAAAAACCGAAATGCCCTGTTTTTGGCACGTCGTACAACGAAGAATTTCATTCCTGAGGCATTTAGGCACGACAAGAAGCTACGCTGCCTTTTTTGGGAGCGAAGTTCTTTATAATGATGACATTGCTTAAGGCGAATGACAACAACTGATGCCTAAACACAACAGGAGCGGTAACTTTCTTGCCTTCCAAGTAATCTGCTAAGTCTTTCAGCTGAGGATCTGATCGCTGCTTTTGTGCAAACCTGCTGGTGCTTCCTGGTCCCAGAAAGACGTCGTCATCATCGTTATTCATGGGCGCGTCGACGGGAGCGCGCGATAAGCAGTCTGCGTCGGAATGCTTGCGGCCAGACGTATAGACTACAGTCACGTCAAATTCTTGAAGTAGGAGGCATCTGGCAAGGCGGCTGGAGGGGTCTCAAATTAGCCAGCCAGGAGAGCGCATGGTGGTCGCTTTTCACTTTGAATGGTCGACCGTATAGGTATGGACGGAACTTAGAAGTGGCTCAGATGATGGTGAGGCACTCCTCGGTCGTAGAGCAATTGACTTCAGCTTTTCTGAGGCACTGCTAGCGTATGCAAATACTTTCTCCAGTCCGGCACTCTTCTGAAGAGAACGGCTCCTAGGCCCATACAGCTCGCGTAGGTATGAAATTCGTCTCAGCGTTTTCATCAAAGTGGCCAAGGACAGGAGGAGACTGCAGGTGGCGCTTAAGTTCGTCGAAGGCTTCTCCTTACTGCGCTTTCCATTTAAAAGGTACGTCAGCCTTTGTAAGCTGCGTCAACGGTTTGGTGATGCGCGAACGATTTCTGCCAAATCGTCCAAAATAAGCGTAAAAACCAAGGAATCTGCGCAAAGCTTTCTTGCCGGCAAGTGGGGAAAATTGTGCAATTGCAGCTGTTTTCTCCGAGTCTCTGGGAATATCATCCTTGCTAACGATGTGAGCTAGGAACCGCGGTTCCTCGTAGGCGAAGTGGCAATTCTCTGGTTTTAACGTTAGTCCCGATGACTTGATGGCTTCCAGCACTGTCTGCAGCCGTTTCAGGTGATCCTAAAAGTTTCACGACATGACAACGACGTGGTCCAAGTATACCAAACAACATTGCAACTTCAAGCCAGCCAGAACTGTGCCCATTACCCGTTGAAACATGGCTGGTGCGGAGCAGAGGCCACACGGCATCACCTTGAACTCAAATAAGCCATCTGGTGTGATGAATGTGGTCTTCTCACGATCTCTCTCGTCGACCTCAATTTGCCAGGAGCCGCTCATCAGGTCCATCGATGAGAAGTATCTTGCATTGCAGAGCCGGTCCAGCGTGTCATCGACGCGAGGGAGAGTGTACACATCCTTCTTCGTTATGCTGTTTATGCGGCGGTAATCGAAACAGAAACGAAGAGTCCTGTTTTTTTTCACCAAAACGACTGGTGCCGCCCAGGGGCTCCTCGATGGCTGAATAACGTCATCTTGAAGCATTTCTTGAACTTGATCGCGTATGGCCTGGCATTTTCGAGGCGATAAACGGTAGAGGCTTTCACGTAGGGGTCGAGCATGTTCGTCCGTGATGATGCGATGCTTTCCCAACGAAGTTTTTCCGCACCTTCGAAGCTGAAGAAAAGTAGTCGCTGTAGCTTTGAAAAAGCACTGGGAGCACTGGGTTGATGACGAAATTGGGCTGATTGGCTCAGTTGGGTGCGTCGTCTTCAAGTTGGCTAGGGAGGGCGAAGACTTCTCGGGTGTCCGCTATTTCTTCAAGAAAAACAATCGTCATACCCTTCTTCAAGTGCAGGTATTCTTTGGTGAAGTTCAAGAAGAGCACTTCAGCTTGTGCATGATGGAAATGAGCGACGCCTCTTGCGCCTCCTAATCCGCGCTCCAATAGCAACTACGCGTTTTTTCGACGACACCTTCAGCAGTTTGGATGTCGCTGGTAAGACGACTATGCTTGATCGGGGCCAGTATACGCAATACTTCCTCAAAGACGGTTATAGCGATGTGTTGCGTCGAAGTCATCAAGCAAAGTTTTGCTTTGTCCGTGGAGAGCTTGATGAACTTTGAGCGGTGATCGATGGTCGACCTATGTTCGTTCAGAAAATTTATGCCCAGAATCACGTCGCAGGAACACTGCTGTAGAACAACGAATTTGGCAGGGTAGGTACGCCCATTTACTGTAACCCTTGCGGTGCATCGCCCCGACGGCGTAATAAGGTCACCACCAGCAGTGCGGATTAGTGGGCCATCACAAGTGGTCGTCACTTTCTTGAGCTGGGCGGAAAAACTCCACTGATAGAGTAGTCAGCTCTGGTGTCTACTAGGCCGGTAACCGTGCGTCCATCGACAGTAACGGCGAGTTCACATGTTCGTCCCTTGTAGTGTATGTTGGCTTCGGTGTTCGATCACCAATTCGTAGTTTGCTCAGGTCACGGTCAGGACATCCTGTTGTCACTTCACTGGGCGGTGGCGTTAGTTTAACGTGTGGTCGCGTCGTCGTCGATGTTTTCGTCGTGCTTATCGGCAGAGTCTTGGTTGAAGCATCGTCACTCGTCGTCAGTAGTGGAGTGTCTTCATTCTTTCGCCGCTTGACAACCTCGCCCCCAAAAGTTGCTTCCTTTAATTTCCCCTACGGTGGCTAGGGGACAGTCCTTCCACGTACCCGCGACCCGGGGACACCAATCGGGCATTGCACAGTGATGGGAAGTGGGAGAGACGTCCTTGCGACGCGTGCTCTTCACTGCGCAGGAAGTCGTTGATTTTCTGTGGCCCCTCGCAAGGACGGGGTCGTGGGGCGTCGACAGCGAAACCACGGAGGTGAATCTGTTTGTATGGGCAATGACGGAGGATATGTGTCCTGCCTAAGCACAATGGAAGAAAAGCGGTCGGTTGTTAGACGTCCTCCAGTCGTCGCATTTCCTGTGCCTTAAAGATCATTGGTATATTTAGCGCGCGGTGGCCAAGGGGCGGCTTTTGGGAGCAGGAAGGTAGCGAGGAGGGTTTGGGTGGTCGCGTCAGGGTGCAGGATGATGCAATGCAGCAGCATAGTTCATCGGCGCTGCTTCTTGCACTGGGGCCGTCGGAGCTGTCGCTTGAGGACTGCCCAGTGCTTGCTGGACTTCTTGACGGGCGACGTCCGCGAGCGTTGCCACCTGTGGTTGTTGTGATGATGGCAGCAAACAGCGGAGGTCCTGTGACACGAACTCCTGGATGAGGTCCCTAAGTTTCTCTGCACTTGCAGATGCCCTGGGTTAGTGGTTTGTGTCGTCCGGTTAAAGTGGTCGCTCGTAGTGGCCCATCCGTTTGTACAACGTCCTCTCGGTGCTAGAGGCTTCTGTTTCGAATTCCGCCACAGTTTTTGGTGGATTTCGGACAAGACTGCAAAACGCAATTCTTAACTGCCTCGCGTTTATAATTTTACTCTCTCACCTTCGTCATGGTACAGTCGGCGCGGCGAAAGAGTCGTTTCATCTCCTCAGCGTACGCCAGGAAAAGCTCGTTAATTATTTGAAATCTTCATTGAAGGAGGGCCTGTGCTCTTTCCTTTCAGCGACACGCGAAAAAGCAGTCAAAAGCTCTTTCTTGAGAATCTCCCAATCCTTCAAAGCCGCCTCATGATTTTCTAACCATATTTCAACAGATCCTTCAAGAGAAAAGTAGACTTGCCTGAGCTTCGTTTCGTCGTTCCATGCGTTGAAAGTTGCCACGCGTGCGAACAGGTTGAGCCAGTCTTCCGCATCCTCGTTCGGTCATCTATGGAAGCAATGTGACTCACGGGGTTCGACGAAAACAACCGGTGCTGTAGGCTGGGCCATTGTCAACGTTGACGCCTTCCGAGATAGAACGGGGTCCGGCAACAGGCTGTGTTCAATTTGGAGCCCTTGAAGACGGCGGCTGGTTCGCTGGCCTATTGGATGATCCCCAGGATGAGAGGTGTCGGTTTGAGGAGTAAACCGGGACTCGAAGGACGGCATCTCTACCATATTGTCACGTAGTAGTGACAAGGCCATACACACGAAAAGAAGACACAGGCGTGATAATACTGAAAGTAACTCTTTATTGGGCTGACTTGCGCCAGCAAAAGAAGTAAGCAACTCAGCGGCGGCGATAGCAACAGACGTACTTGTCGATCTTCGAACTACGAATGCCTGCCGCACTTATCAACGCTCAATTTAAAGGCGGCTCAGAATCACCTAGATAACGTCGCAAGATGTCCCTAGCACAAACTGGAACTTTGTAGAAACATACGGGAATGGCCGGAATCTTCAAGACAGGTCTTGGTGCATCTTGCCCGACAAAAGGAACTGACAAAGGTACGTCTTGCGACATCGAGCATTAACCAACAATGAATGCAGAATTGATACGCGCGCCAATATCTGATTGATAAGGCCGCATGACGGCACTGCTAAAAATCAACAAATACAGTATTGAAGGTTTCGCGTCAATATAAGTAAGGACGAAACTTATGATGGACCAAACAATCGCCAAACATTCTTTTTCTGTTACTGTATAGCTGGTCTCTGCTTTGGTCTGGGCCCGACTGGCGTACGCTACGACGCACTCAGGGAAACCTGGTTTGCGCTGAGCAAGAATGGCATGGTACCGATGCCGCTGGCGTCCGTGTGGAGCGCAGTAATAGCGCACGGGTCGAAGTCAGGTAGTATCGGTGGGGGTGTCAGAAGTCTGCGGTCAGTGGCAAAAACTTCATCACATTCAGGTCACCAGGTCGACAAGTATAGGCTTCCAGCAAGCAGCTGGGTCAAGGGGGGAGTAAGTTCGTCAAAATTTGTGACGAAGCGGCGGAAATACAAGCGAAGCCCTATAAAGCTGTGCTGATTTTTCATTGAAGCGGGCCCGGGAAATTCCGCCACTGCATGAGGATTAGCAGAGACCGGCAGAACTCCGTCCTTGTACACAACATGGCCAAGTATCGCCAGCTGTTGAGCACCAAATCGACACTTCTTCAAGTTTAGCTGCAAATCTGCGTCGCTCAGACATCGAAGAACATTCCCAAGGCGAAGATGATGAAATGGAAAGTCCTTCGTGAAGATGACATCATCTAGGTCGCAGAGACATATGTGCCATTTCATCCCGCGGAGGATGTCTTCCATAAAGAGCTCAAATGTGGCTGGCGCGCTGCGCAAACCAAAAGGCATTACATTAAATTCATACAAACTGTCTGGCGGTCAGCTTCAGTCATTGGCACCTGCCAATAGCCAAAGTGGAGGTCCAACGAAGAAACTTATTCAGCTCCCTGCAAACAGTCAAGGCCGCCGTCGATGCGTTGGAAGTCCTGTTGAGACGGTGGTAGCCGGCGCAGAACCGAATGGAGCCGTTGTTTTGCTTTAGTAGCACAACGGATGAAGCCCACAGGCTGTGAGATGGCTGGATCACTCCGCTGTCGAGCATGTCACTCACTTGGTCAAAGATGACGCGACGTTCAGCGGCTGCGACTCGGTAGGCGCGCTGGCGCGTGGTGCTTGAAGGCCGGTGTCGATATAATGGCGAACCGCGGTTGTGCGAACCAACGAAGTTTATTGAGAGTCGAAGGAGGCGCTGAATCGTTGAAGCAAGATGACGAGCTCGTCGCGTTGGGTAGGCGGCAACAATGTGTAGGCAGAACTGTCGAAAATGTCAGATGTGGTCGAGTCGATTACTGCAGTGGGAGGAGTGAGGGCGGTAATATGATGCACTATAGGGTCTGCAGTAACACTAGAGGCACCAGCGGGATCAATGATATCGACAGTGCCAAGCGATTCTCCGCGAAGTGAAGTCTTTGGAATAGGCAACAGGTTGGTTACGTATAGAGTCCTAATACCACGAAAAAAAAGTGTTCGCATGGTATGCGGGAGCAGCACATATTTGCAATGAGCACAACGGATGGACAGTGTGTGCACTTCTGTAACGTCATTGATTGCGTCACAATCCACAGGCACAAGAACAGAAAAGGAAGCAGGGACAGCGGTGTCGTCGGAAGCGAAAATGGGAGCAGCTGGAGCAGGGGCTGCGTCTACAAGAGTGTCACAAAGCGACAACAAATCCATGTGAGCACGTGCGCAGTCGATGATGGCTTGATGCTTGGACAAAAAAGTCCCAACGGAGGATGAATTCATGAGAATAATGAGCGAGAACCATGAATTCAGTAATGTAAAAGAGCCCTTGTATGATGAGCCGTGCGGTGCACGCCGCAAGTGGCCGAATCTTTTCGGCGCTCGAGGTGCGCAGTGAAATATCGGGGATGGGCATCGTCACTTTCCGGAGTTTGGGGCACAAGTTAAAACTAATCAGGGACACCGCAGCACCAGTGTCAACAAGCGCATCAACAGCAGCGACTTCAACAGAAAATCTCAATAATGTTTACAGGTCTTGCCTTAGTTCGTGCCTCCGGAACTGTGGCGCCTAGTTTTCAGGCTGAAGGAGTGGTGATCGGCGGGTCATAGCATAGCGGGACCGACAGCTGAGACATGGCGACTGGTGGGCATATGAATCGGAACGTTGAGGAGAGGGACGTGAATGCGCACGACCGGACTCAGATTCGGAAAAAGGTGCGTCGTAGGCTGGAGCGCGCCCGTATTTATGAAAACTAGATCCACGTGCACGGCACCACCGTTACACATGGCCAGCTATACCGCACACGAAGCGTATCGGGCGATTATCTTGTGTGCGTCACGGATTCGGATTATCAGGATCGGTGCGAGGCCGAGCAGGCTGCGTAGGTTGCAGTGAATGCACGGGCAGCCGGCCATTGAAGATGTGGTTGGGGACTCGTACGTTGGCGTTTCGGGTAAAAGCTGGGCGGCTTGCGATTTCGGCATACGTCAGCGTAGCAGCCACCATAGGGGGTGGTTTGGTACTTGGCAGGATCTCCATAGAGAAACATACCTACGTAAAGAGCGGACACTCGAGCCTTTTCGCGGCCGAGCAAGCAAGGGTCTGACCACCCGCGAGGCGGCGTAGCGATGTTTGCTTCCACTACACCTCAAAGTTAGATAGCTTATACGTACACTGGCTTGCATCAAAGCGTATGCTTTCTTTGCTCTTTCCATATAAACATTGATGCTGAGCCGGTCATGTGCCGCCGGTTACGCCCACCTCACCGTGCTTTTCAATGCATCACCTCGTTTGGCCGGTAACTTATTCCCTTTTGTCTGCAGAAATAATTTTGCTCTTTTTTAAGCTAAGAACGCTTTTAGCAAGTCGTTTGTTGCGCAACGTGACCTTATTTTGCACGTGTAACATAGAATAGGAGTCGTGACACACTTCTAGTGTGCAGTTACTGTATGTTTTTGGATCGTGTTTTTCTGAAGAAATTGTGCATTACTTCGATTGCATACTTTTTTAAGGCAGCTTTAAGACAAAGAATTTTTTGGTTACTCCGATGTATCTTAACACAAACTTTTATTCGGCAGTACAGGAACTGTGTGTTGCGCATTTGGGATCGTTTTGTGAGTGATGTTTACTTCGCTGTGTTTGCAAAATGCATGGGTTTTTTTCGCTTCGTGAGCACCATTTTTACATGCCGAATTCCTTGTCATGGCTAAAGCATTCTCGTTGGGGTCTAAAAAGCGCTGCTGCCTGTTCAGGGCCTGCATTTTGACGACATCTACTGCTCTTAGTCGCTAATAGTGTATTCCCTGTAATACTTTGCCATATGGGCAGAGGGCAATTTTGTCCGCGATCATGGGTATAAGCATAGCATTGGGTTACTTTTATGTATTCAGTGTGGTGTGTTTAAATTTGTGAACAGCCTACTGATCAAGGCTGATTTATAGAAATTCCGCGCGGGCTGTGCCTGCATTTTTTCCTCCTTACTTGTGTCTAGCAGTTCACAGCTCCTTTTCTGTTGTTCTCACGGGTGATGTTTTAGAAGAAAAACAAACAGCCGGTATGCAAAATTTCTTCATCGTAACACTATTCCGCGTGCTTCACCATACCTTCAGTCTTGTTGCTCTTTGTAATATGATGTATTTTATAAAGTGTGTGATCCAGTATTCTTCCTGTGCCATTCAATATGTGAGCAAGAAAAACTTTTTTGTATGGAACCACTGCCTCCTTGTGTGCCACTGAGAAAAGCGCCTCAATAACGGCAAAAAAAATACGATAACAACAGCTCTGATCGCATTATTCTAACCTGCATGAACTAATTCAGCCACGCTTATGTTCTGTGAGAACCTTGCCGGTATTTCCAGTAAATTGGTTGCGATCCGCTATTTTAATACGTCCGTATGCATTACATCGTTAAAACACTTACGCGCAACTCCAGACAATGTAGTTTAATATTTTAACACCTCAAGGTAAGTCAGAACTGAAAGCATTTCCATCGAAAGCGAAACCGAAACAGCAAATCACGTGCCGAAAATCTCGGAGGACGAAATTAGCGGTCTGACCAGCCGCTCGGGGCGCTGGCGCTGCTCGGCCGCAGGGCCCTATGGAAGTGTCCGCTCTTTACGTAAGTATGTTTCTCTATGGGATCTCGGCAACTTGCTCCTTGATTACACGCTGTAGAGGAGGCGACCGAGATGGAGAATCGGGCTGCCATGTAACCAGGAACAACTGTCTAGCCACCTCCTTCCGCAAAAACTGTTTCATTTGCTGGTGAAGTGCGGGTGATCCTGAGTAGCACCGGGAAGATCCAGTGTCGATAGTGCTTCACCTGAGGAAATGGTACGTCGCGTCATGAGACGCTGTTTGCGGAGCTTGTCATAACTCTGGCACCAATACATGACGCCAGAAATGTTTTGGGAAGTTTTGGCGGAGAGCATGTGGAATGCGTCCACTTCCTTTGAGGCCATGCTTGAGCTTCTGTGCTTCAGTCATAGATCGATCAAGACGTTTACACAGGTCGACAATATCCACAATATAGCTTGTGAACTTTTCGCCTTTCTGCTGCACGCGAGATCCCAACCGTTATTCGACGCGAAGTTTCCGAGCAGCGGGGCGGCCGAATACCTCCATGAGACTAGTTTTGAGCGCTGCCATCACTTAAATAGACGGTGACGATGGTACGCTTAACGTTGTTATCCCACTTATTGTACGTACTCTCACTCTCGTATGAAGTCACCAGCCCTCTACGTCGGTGTCGTCCGTATCGGTCAATATGGGTGGGTTGCGCTGCCGCACTGGTCCCTACAGATGATAGCGCTGTGAACAAGCGGGCGAGACTGGGTCGTGGCGTCTGTCATGATGGTAGAGCGCGGCAAGGTTCTACTGCTAAGCTCCAGGTTGGGAACAAGCGACACTTCCACCAACTGTAATGCCGTGGTTCAGATGGTTTGCACAGCAATGTATTTATCTTATCGTAGCTGCTACGATAAGATAGCTTCGTACGATACGATACGATGAGATAACTTCGTCCGCTTTGTCGTCTTCACAACTTTATCGCCTTCGGCGCGTGACGTCTCTGTTTTCCTCTTTCTGCTTTCTTACAGGTTAGGCATCTTCCTTACAATATATATATATATATCAATTTATTTACGCATATCTATATCAATTAGAGTGTAGATATCTTCTATTGTGTTGTAGGTTTTACCATAGCCTGAGGCATTCGCTTATTCTAGTTTAAATCGGTATTGTTTATAGCACTTCCCTCCATATTGAGCCATAATAATTTCTAGAAGCTAAGCAGCCTCCTTTTCTCATTTCATCGAAGTTCGTTTTCTTGGGAATTAGGATATTGTCACACTTCAGACATCCCTATATAATGAAAATCATCAGGCTTATTGAGCAAAAGGGGACCAGTTTTTGTATGCACGATCACTGTCAGTCTTTCCAAAGGCCAATCTTTCCCTGGTTGCACTAAAATGGTTTGAGATCCTATGTTTCTTTAAAGCTTTCTCTACTTCTCTTTATAATTAGCAATTTGTGATTAATGTTATGGCTACTGTGTCTACTGTATAGATCTATGCAAAACCATTTGCCCGCATGCGTAGCATAGATGTAGCTGGAATTTTTTAGCTATATCTGTGCTTTTGTAAGCCTATCTTTTCTAACCGTCTTTCATGGTAAAATTGTTCTTTAGAGTATGCTCTTTTTTGTAAATATGAAATGCGTCCGTAGATGAGGTATCCTGCGCCTATTCCCAATTTGAAAGCTGTATCAGTTCCCTTCTCTGCGATAGGTTCGATACCCAACTTCCATATTTGATATTCAGATGTTTTTCATTTGAGTTGTTCTATTTAATTTCCCTAATTATTTCGCAGCCTACTTTTGCCTCGCAATCCAAACAGTATCACATATATTACTTTTGTGTTAACGCAAACACCTTAAAGGGGCAGAACACTGACCAAAATACTTAAACAATAAATTGGAAATGAAATGCTCTTGCCTCGTGTAATTGCGATTGAGCACTACAACATGCAAGAAACGAGATTATATAGCTAATTTGGCACTGAAAGTTGCATAAAAAGGGGTTACGGGGCCCTTAGTGGCGAAGTGCTGTATTTTTAACAGTAGTTATCCACGTGACCACACCACAGAAGAAATGTTACTGGTTTTGCCATGGGCAAAGTGTTCTCTATTTTTTGAACAGTGCTCGCGTTGTTTTATGATATCTTGTAATCGTTCCGCTGCGCTCTTCAACAAAAACCAAGTTCCTTGCACATCGCCTCTTATGTGGTTTTCTTGTTTTACGCTACATGGCGTGACAGTGTTTTTAATTTTTTGCACCAAATGGTAATCATGGCCGCTAAAACATCTCTGGATGATGGATGATGCATGCTTTCCTGGGCCAGGACCCTTGGGTGTAAAACTATAAGTCAGGCTACTGTATATTAAGTATGTATAACCACTCTGTGGTGGCTGAAATTTTGATACTTTTTGGTACAACAATTTTTCGGATGCGCAATCACCGTCGTGGTCACTACTTACTGTTTCTAGCATCGGACTACTTAAAAACGGTCACATGCACTGATAAAAAAATTCTAACTGTTTGTTAAGAGGCTCCCTCGCCCACATATTATGGGAGCGCCCATTCTCCCCAGAGAGTGGCGTAAATATAGACAACAAAAGAACCCGGAAGATCCTGCTGCGCAGCTGAGGCCCTGAGACCCAGAATGCAGAGATCCAACTGGCCGAGAAACAACGCATCTCGGCCAGCATCTGTCTAAAGGCCCCTTGATCCGACGTGTGAAGAAGCTGCGCGCCATTTCTATTAAAAGAAAAAGTCTATACCATGCACCTCCTCTTCGGTATTTCCAAGGCTTTTCTGGTAAAATCGGTACGGATGTTTTAACAATGACACACTTAGAGTTCAGTTTTTTTCCCCTTCAAGTTTAATGCCATTCATGCAATGGGATCCTTTCCAATCAACCAGTAGCGCTTTCAAGGTTTAGAATACGAGCTCTCCGGTAAGCAAAAGTCGCATACCTGAATATGATTGACATATGGGTTATGGATATGGGTCAATCGGCTGTTATGTGACATGACCGAGCCCCCATTACTGCGATTAATGTCTAGAATATGAATAGCACACTGCCGAAAGGATGAGAAAATCTTGCAACTGGGATTCTTCTTTATAGGTGGAGAATGAACGACGAATTATAGTAAGGCCACGTGGATGGAGAGCATGAACTTCTATACAAGGATGCAGTTAAAGTGTCCAGTAACCGCCACGTGCAATATCTCCGTTAGGTGACTGAAAGCAGTCTGCTGTTAAAATTATCACTACCGAAATATAAGTCTAACTATGATAACAAACTATACACTCGACCTTAATGCCCGTGGCTTTGCTGCCACTTTATTCGCCCCATTGCCACGGATGGCATAAGGTGAGGAAGGGCCAGAGTGCAAAAGAAAAAAAACAAATAGATACAGGTGCATCACCACTTTACCTCTATAACTGATAAAAGAAATAAAGACTGGCCAACAAAAAGTTGAGAACATAACGCATCAATCATGTCGCCAAAAGTTCACCGAAAAGTAGTGTTTCATTAAAGGCTAAACCGAGTTTTGACATACAAAGCATGGTTTAATTTGATTTCGATGCTGGTCGGTATGTGCTTTTTTCTCTAAGTTACGATTTTGCTACGCTCTAGTATATAAGCACATTAGGCGACATGTTCACGTCTGCGGCGTCTTCTCTCCTGTTAAAAGTTAACCCACCGGACACGACACGCTTCTTCGGCCGAGGAAGTTAAATGCTGCGGCTCTCTTGCCACCTTGGCGTTGTTCGACTAGCACTAAAAGTTGTGCGGGGCCCATATGTAGGCAATCATAGCGCGCAGTAAGTTGTTAGTCGCATCACGTCGGGGCTGAGTCACTGTCGGCTCGATACGCACGAGACAACCCTGTTGTTCGGCTAATCTGATATTCACCCCTGTCCCGAGACGTGACGGAGCGTCAGCGTCCGTCGACACACCTATTAAACACGCCCGGTGCGCGGCATCTCCCCACCTCTCTTTCAGCAGCCCTTTTTCGCCCACCGTGTACCCCTCAATTTGCTCTTGACTCTGGATGAGCTATAGCTGATTGGTTTGGCAATGTCAGACTCAACATCAAACACAAGGTCAAGCCACGCACAATCTAAGGGGACGGTTAGATAATGTGAAATAGTGCTTTTCGCACTAACAATGAAATAATAACAATAACAACATAGAGGCATTGTTGCCGTTTGTAACAATGGTGGCCACATGTTCAGGTAACTGATTCTCATTCGCGATCATTCGGCGATAATGACAAAGTATGTAATAATAATAATAATATTACTATAATAATAATAATATGACTATTAACAATATTAAAGTATTTCACCAACATTGAGTGAGTGAAAATAACTTGCATGCCAAAGCCTTATAGGACATGCGCGGCAGAGCCGACAGTCAGCGGAAACACGCACGTATAAGCAAAGCACGGTTAAACATTAACATAAGTTAAAAGGATAAGGTGTGTATCATAACTTTGAGAAGCAAAAGAAACAAACACACAAATTGTATAAAACTTCATACCGGAGTGAACGCTTTTCATGTTCGCGCAATTAAAGCACAGACCGTTAGAACATGCATATATTTGAAACATGAAACAAATCTTAATAATATAAAAACTTTTGTAACATACTGTCACGGTGTTGGCAACTGGGGCTAGGTAAACAGAGCCGGTACAGGTGGGATTACACGGTCCAAGGTTTAAGTACGTCCTGCAAGTCCAGAGCCGATTCACTTAAACGTCGTTTTCACTCTGAGCGCCCCCTGGCATTCCTCCTTCCTTAAGCGTAACGCACACAGTCACGTACAAAGAAACCCTCCCCCCCGCCAAAAAAAAAAAAAACGTTTCTAGATGTAGTTTGTCAGTCACCGTCAAATTACGGCTTCAATCGTAAGACATGAACTGTCTCTGGACGAGGTAGCCGACGACCTGTGTGCTCTGATCCATCCGGGAGCACCTCGTAATTGACGCTACTGATGCATCGCACGATTTTATACGGTCCGAAGTAGCGGCAAATTAGCTTGCCTGAAGGCCGCGGCGTCGAACAGGAGTCCACATCCATACCTTGGCCACGGTCTTGTAGGAAGCTTGTCTGTGGCGGAGGTTGTACCGGCGTGAATCCGTGTCCTGTTGCTGGGTGGTGTAGACGCGAGCTAGTTGGCGTGCTTGCTCAGCATCTTGGGCAAACTGCTCGGCGTCAGAACAAAGTTCGGTACCTGTTTCGCAAGTGAGCATTGCGTCCAGCATCGTCAAAACCTCCCTGCCGTAAACGAGGCGAAACGGCGTGAAACGTGTAGTCTCTTGGACTGCCGTATTGTATGGGAACGTCACATATGGTGGGACTGCATCCCAAGTCTTGTGCTGGGCGTCGACGTACATCGCCAGCATATCCGCGATAGTTTTATTCAGCCTTTCCGTCAGCCCATTGGTCTGCGGATGGTAAGCAGTAGCTTTTCGATGCGCCGTACCGCTGAGATGAAAGACTTCGGACATCAGTTTTGAAGTAAAGGCAGTCCCTCTATAAGTAATAATACAATTAGGAGCACGATGCCGTAGTATGATCTGGTGTACAAAATAATAGACAACTTCAGACGCTGTGCCACTAGGTAACGTTTTGGTCTCGGAATAGCGAGTCAGATAGTCTGTGGCGATGATTATCCAACGGTTGCCACCATAGGACCGAGGGAAAGGACCGAGAAGGTCCATGCCGACTTGATCAAATGGTGCTCGTGGTGGTATTATGGGCATGAGGAGGCCTGCAGGCTTTGATTGCGGAACCTTCCAACGCTTACATTGCCGACAGCTCTTGACATAGCGCTTAACAACAGTGGCAAGGTGGGTCTGTAGAATGTCTGTCTTATCCTAGCAAGTGTGCGAGAATAGCCCAAGTGCAAGACGTTGGTTCATCGTGGCACGCGGAAAGGATTTCTTCTCTCAGAGCTGTGGGTACCACGAGGAGGTGGGTTCTCGACTCGGATCTAGAGTTCTGCTTATAAAGCACACCACCTCACAGCCAGAATGTTGAGAGGCTCCGAGAAAATCACTTAGGTATGGTGGCTGGCTGACATTCTAAATAATCAATCAGTGCTCGTAAATCTGGATAGGCACGCTGCTGATGAGACATATCTGAAGCATCAACAGCTCCGAGGAAGCTGCCAGCGTCATCCGTGTCTGGTGAAGCGAGCTCGACAGGCGCACGGGAGAGCGCGGCAGCATCTTCATGCTTATGTCCGGACTTATAAACAATAGTGAGATCGAACTCCTGAAGGCGAAGGCTCCATCGCGCCAGGCGGCCGCATGGGTCACTCAGGTTGGCCAGCCAACAAAAAGAATGGTGGTTAGTGACAACTTTAAATGGGCGACCACAAAGGTAGGGGCAAAATTTCGCAGCAGCCCAAATAATGGCGAGGCATTCCTTTTCAGTAGTTAAATAGTGCGTCTCGGTGCGGGATAAAGTACGGCTGGCATAGGCGATGACTCGTTCAACACCCTCTTGACGTTGCACGATAACCGCCCCAAGGCCAATGTTACTGGCGTCGGTGTGTATTTCTGTCTCCCCCTGCTCATCGAAATGGGCTAGAACAGGCGGCGATTATCGAACCCCACAAGCGAACACACCAGCGCAGCCATGCAGCCATTGCTAACGCAATTTATCAGACAACCAGAGCTAAGCCACTGCCATTTTTTTCATATTCTTCATATAATTCAGCAACAGCGTTGATAGAGGACATCCTTGCCTTAGTCTTTTCGATACCTCGACATTAGACGTACTTCTTAACACCTCCTCTACAAACTCAACCTTATTATTCATGCATATTTTCTTTAGTTATTCAATTACGTCTATACCAATGCCTTCAGTTTCGAGTATGTTCTACAGATGTACATAGCTGACGCTGTCATATGGAGCACTTATGTCCAGAAAGGCTAAATACAGCGGTCTGTTTACCGTCATGGCCATTTCTATGAATTCGATTATTACAAAACTGCCATCGTCTATCGCCTGCCATTCCTGAGCCCATTTTTCAGTTTGTGCAGTACAATATTACCCTCTTAGTGTGCCTGTAGTTTCAACTTCACTGCCTCTATTGCCAACCTATACGTCACTGACGTTATCGTCATTGGTGCAAATAATTTATTGTTCTTTCTGTCTGCGTTACCATTATAGATTTAGTTCATTCAATCCAGCCGCCAGCTGGCGGGACTCACTTTGTCTGTTATGAATGTTTTCATTGCCTTTATTAACGTGCCGTTGCGTCTTGCACCAAACCTATCATTTAGCTTTCTTGAAATTTCGTCTATTCATATGACTGTACACACAGAAAAATTTGTCCCTGGTTTCTTTCAGGTAAGATTTCGCAGTCATGAGCTCCTTTCCTTCATGGTGTCTGACGCTATGTTTTTTTTTTTTTCATTTGAGGAAATTACCTCAAACTATACCTAAATGAATTGGCAATAATTGATGTAATATATCGTAGGCCGTCATCCCCCTCTAGATATTTTTCCTCTGCCTCCTGAATCTGTTCTGGCTTGCTATAATGTCTCTCACCCAGGCTACTTATATGGCCCCAGAATTTTTTGCTGCCTCTTTGGTCGATTTGCGCACTCAAGTCATCCAGCGATCTGTGTAAAAACAATATTTTGCTCTGCACCTGTATCTTCGCTTCGTGTTCCTTTTGAGAAAAGATTTTCATTGTCTCCCTGCTTTCGCTTGAGATAATTGCGCCTTCTTTGATTTTCTTTGTTCTCTACACGCCACCTATTTTCGTGCGATCACCTGCTTAATTTCACTATTACACCAGTTAAGAGGAGTCCTCCTGCCTTTTCACCTTTTCGACTCTATTACTTGTCCAATTTTTATGTGTTAGTTGTGCTAGCTTCCTATACCCAAATTCCCTCATGGGGTATATTTCGTTTTCCCAATGCTCGATGCTATTGACCCTACGCGTTGCCGGTTAAATTTGCTGTCCTTCGCTGTGCTTCCCGATATTTCCTATCGGCCAGGTGTTCCATCTGTATTCTCTTACGTTTATGGTCACTTCCAAGGTGCAACCCGTTAATAATTATGTGTTAATAAACTATGCGCCACTAACAGAGCGCACACTTCCAGACGCCCTTAGAATGAGAGGGGTAGTGTCTCGGCCTCAAGGAAGATGCCCTCGACTTGCGTGAAAAGCTCAGCCGCAATTCAACTACCTTGTAGTGACAGAAGGGGGCGGCCGTTTGGTGCCCAGCTTTCGCCGGTTCAAGCCAGAGTAAGGGTTGGAGTCAGACGTAACAAACAAAACACACTTCATACACAGTATGAGACAATACAGAGGAATACACAAGAACACTTAAAAATGGGCAGACGAGGGGTTCACAGAAAACAACGCTAAGCATGCAACTACAGAGTTATTCAATAACACAGAGGCTTACAACACAGATCAAACTCGAGAGAGTGACATAAACGAACACCTAATTGTTCATCGGGCACTGTTGCAGTCCGACGCCTCGATAGTCACGGTGTGGCCGGCATGCAAGACGAGCGCCGCTCCCTCGCAGTTCCGTGGGCCTGCCAGCAGCGGGTGATCCCCGGCTGTCCAGCCGAAGCATTTGCGAACACACCGCAATCACTCACTGACTCATAGACTAACTACACAGCCGCGCGGCCTCTATAAATAGGACGCGCCGCGTCTGTCTGTTAAGGCGCGCTAAGGCTAGCGCGCACACACACTTAGCTTCGCTGGTTAGAGCCGTTCCTTTTCCTCGCGTCGAGCCGCGCGTCGTCATTGGCTAGGTCCCTTAGAATTTTTTGGAGACTTCTGGCATCTTCTGGACTGATGAATCACCGTCACCTCCGGGTGATGAGAAAGAGGGTGATGGCGACGCGTACAAAGCTACGCGCTCTCTCGCGCGGGGAAGGAGGTTTTTCTCGAACCTTATGGAAATTTCGATGCGCCGCCGCACAGGCCTCGCGCCGCGCCAGCATAATAATATGTGCGCCGATTTCGTGACAGTGACACAACACCATCATGACACTCAGTTTCGTGCGCAGTGAGTGCAGGGCGAGAACAACGACAAGAACAAGGCACCTGACATCCGTGTTAAGTTCTGTAGCGGGGGAAATGTCTAAATCCGGAAGTTCAACGAGAACGTGGAAAGACGGCGTAGCTTAGAAGCTTGCGAAACATTTTTCACCGGCGCGTACTGACGCCCAGTAGAGGCTCCCGAAGTGGGTCTGTTCAACTCTTGAGGAAGGAGTGGTATTAGTTGAAGGCCATCTAGACCTCTGGAAGTCTATCATGGAAGATACTTGAGAAGTTTACCCACAGCACAGACATCCTGGAGGCCATCCTGCTACCGACCGTAGCCTAGGATAATTACCTGTTGTACATTAAAATTCCACTTTGTAAAATATAGCTGGAAGCCTGCGTCGCCTAAACATTGAAGAATGCTCTGATGGGGACTACTATGCTTTAGGATATCCATAAAAAAGTATCTAGTTTTCCGATGACGACTCTAAATGATTACGCAGAATGCCATGTTTGGCTCGACAGCGGCTATAGCGCAGCCTCTTATAAGATGTATGGTACTGGCAACGCCTAATCATTGGGGATGAGTTATTTACCATGCAGTTTCGTTACGCTACCGCATTTAAGCTGATACACCATGGACCCAAATAACGTGGGAGATGTGGCATTTCCGCATGCTGCAAATGTCCAACGGTAGTCGCCGGTGCGAGAGTGAGAGAGCGTTTCATATGGTCCCATTATCTCCTGCATGATGAGACAGCCGACAATATTATCAACATAGAACACTGAGCTGGAGGAGTTTAGAATGAGACGTTTAAAGACTGCTACTGCATTGCCCATCGAAGCAGAAGAGAGCCGCAGCAGGTAAAGATGGGTACGCGCGCTTTCGAATGTTTGGCTTCACTTTCCCTGTGGTGTCTGCATTAATAGCCCCTCTTTTACATGCCCTCCGAGTTATCTTTTTCCTTGCGACTTCTTGTAGCCTGCCCTCTAATGCTTGGATTTCGTAACAACCATTTCCCTCCCCCTTTGAATTAAAAATGCTTGCAACCGCTTTTCAGATGATATATTTTCGAAAACTCGCATCTTAAGCGCCGCTTTCAGCAAAGTCCGTCAGTTACGGAAGTGCGACTTAGATTTCTTTGCAACGCTTGAGGTGGAAAACAAAACAGCGGCGGTATTCGCAACGCAGGCTTAACAAAGGGAGGTTACATGATACTAACTTTGTGATTAAGACTGTGGCAGTGTTGGCGGTGCTCAGGGTGCAAGTTATTCGGAGGAGCCCATTGTTTTAGGTACACAGCAAAACTTTTCAGAGCCATAGACCTCAGAGTAACGACACTTTCAAAATTCTTAATTCCAGAATACTTTTATTAAATTATAGGCTAATGGTTCGAATTGAAATCTGAATCCATGAAATAATATCAGAAAGCTAACTTGCAGATAATATGTGGTTCTGCATTATCGCAAATGCATAAAACTGCAATAAGTGCTAACGCTGAGCAGTCCCGGTCCTTGCCCTTTTGTTTCCTCCGCCAGCGAACCGACTGCCTCCTCGGAGTGGTTATGGGGTAAAATGCCGCTCCCCTGATATGCCACACCAAGCTGATGCCGACAGGCAGGATTTGCAATGTAAGACATTTTTAACGTGGCTGCGTCACGTCTGTGATTTCCAAATAACAGATTTGCGTTTTGTACTTCCTTTATGTGGATTTGAAATATTTTAACTCTAGAACTCTGGTTACCTACACGTATACCTTTCTTTCCGAGCGCGACTACGACTTACCATAACGATAATAAATTTTCTATTATCAAAACGCTGTACTTTAAAAACTACAACAAATTGTTTTGATTTCATTCAATTTTTGCTTCAACAAAGATATAAGAGGTGCCGTGCATCTCAAACAATAACGAAGGTCATTTTGAAGACTATAGATAGTAGCTTATTTTAGTATATTCGAGAAACTTATATACTCCCAATTTACACTTAAAGAGAGTCATATTTGTAGAAGTACCTGCACACCTACACTTACGAATTATAGTCTTTGATTTGTTACATTTCGATTCGTCTTTTCAACATCCACACTGTAAGAAATGTGTAATCACCCTTTACGTACACTACTGCAGTTGGTTTACCCCAGCTTCATTTTGGAAAATATACTATGCAGCATACTGCTCAATGATATTCAGTACTAAATTAGAGTGCGCTAAGAATAATATTTGTGGAGGACATTTAAAGTAGGAGAAAGTCTGTAATTCTTCAATAATAGCAAGCGATATATAAATTTCCTTTATCTCTTCACTAAGTATTACGATTCATCTCACCTTCTCTAGGTGCACAAGCGTGACTGCATCCGTACTGATGGCAACCATCATAATTATATGAATTTGAAACAAGCGCATGGTGATATAAAACTTTATATTATAGGGCGCTGTTAAAATAATGCAAGCTGATTCCAAGGGGACCACTTATATACGCTGTCTTGCAGCATAGCTTGCGAAACTGTCATTGAAAATCTTTTTTCATCACCATCAAAAGAATTGATGTTTATGCAAAGATAAAGGAGGATTCTCGGAAAAACTAACTTTGCCATGGCCAGAATCCATGAAATATTATTACGCCTCACATATGAAGAAGGTCATGGAAAAATATTTTGCGTTACATTATAATAGTGGAGGGATAACACAGCAGGAAAGAGATTGAAAAACATGAGCACTCAGCACGCTAGCAAGCATTAATTCCGCTCCGCCGCTAGACGAAAGAATAACTGCGAGTCCTGGCCATAATTGGAGTGCACCGCAAGTTTGAGAGTTGGCTTGACAGATTCCACATAATGCGATCACACAAACGAATTGCCTAGATTTGGTTATCGAAAACAAAACAGTAACATCATGTTAGACACACAAGCGGATTACTTTTTGTATCAATAGCTGTTCAGATATAAAACGGGACTCCGGTTCGGGACAACTCTCACATTGGCGGGTCTGCGAAAGACGAACCGAGTAGGCTGTATCATTCGAGAGCGTGAAGGTAGAATATATGTGACAAACTTCCTCATATATTGTCATGTAGTGGTGACGAGGTTGACGACACAAATGAAGGGGGGTCGATGATTGCACTAAAGAAACTCTTTATTTGGGCTGACTTGCGCCCGCAAAAGAACTAAGCAACTCGGCGGCGGCGATAGAAACAAACATGCTCGCCGATAGTCGAACAAAGAATGCCCGTCACACTCGTCAACGCTCAATTTAAAGGCTGCACAGAAAAATCTAGATAACGTCGCAAACAGCTACCAGCACGGGCTAGAACATTGTGGAAAGACACCCGAGTGACCGGAACATTCGAGACAGATCTCGGTGCATCTTGCGCTACAACAAAACTGATAAAGGTGTGACTCGCAAAATCGAGCATTAACAAACAAAGATTACGGAACTGACACGCGGTCCAGAGTGATAAGCCTGTATGCCGGCGGCTGTTAAAAACACAACAAATACTGTTTTGAAGGTTTCGCGGCATTATATAGATAATTTGATATTGATATTTAGGTCCATCTGGTTTTCAATGTAATTTTTGCCTCAGCCATAGCTTCACAATCGCAGTTTTATTGTCAAGCTCGGAATCGTGCCCCGGCGCAAAAAATAGGAGGCAAATTGCAAAGCGAACAAATCAGTGTTATTTGAAGCAGTGATTTCTGGTGAAAGCGCTGTAAAAGTAAATGAGGTACTCTGGAAGAACTATGAATTATGTTTTCATGTTTCCATGAATTATACGTTTTTATTAAAATGGCAACACCACCTTCTCTGGGCGATTTGTCGCCACGGAACACTCGATAAAGTGAAGAGAAGGTATCTTCATCATCAGTCCCGCAAGGGCACCTTGTGTAAACTAGGTGTTGGTGCTTGGTGCCACCATGGACCCTGAGCCCCCATACCGAAGCTGTAATCCGTACCGTGGCGCTAGGTTGAGAGGTGGAGGGAAGAAACCTTGAACGGTGGCGGTCGAGGCCATGGACAAGCCTCGGCCGATGGGCTCCTCGCCTGTCCACCAGGCGAGGGGCTCCGGGACCTTCCTCTGCGTATAAGGGTGAACCAGAGGCGACATATATTAGGACCCCTTAAAACAATCCATACTGCATGGAAAAACTACCTTTAAAAAAACCTGATCGACCCCCGAAAAGGAGTCGCACCGAAGTGACGCAAAAAATCAGTACACCAACTGAGAACTTTCCAAAATTTCTTGTCTTGCACTCTGTAACCGAATCTCAACCAGTAAATGCACTGTCAGTCTTTCTGATTGCCAACTATCTGAAGGCCATCATTGGGGCAAACTACAAAGCGAAAAAACTAGGATCTGGTGACCTGCTAATAGAGGTATCAGACAAAAGTCAATCTGACAACCTTCTCATAACAAAAACGTTTGCTCACCTTGACGTTCAGGTATCACCCCACCGCAGTCTTAACAGCTGCCAGGGAGTTGTCTCTGAGCGAGACCTCCTAAACGAAACAGAATCAGATCTCCTTGAGGGCCTACAGAACCAAGGTGTAACAGCAGTACGAAGAATAACAATCAATGCGAAAGAACGAAGAAATAAAAACGAAACATATTGTTCTCACCTTCAACCAGAGCACACTTCCTGAATTTGTCAATGTGGAATTTATCCGATGCAAAGTTAGCCCGTACATACCAAGCCCCCGCAGGTGCTTCAAGCGTCAGCGGTACGGGCATGGTAGCCAGACATGTCGAGGACGCCTTACCTGTGCAAAATGCAGCGCGCAAGACCATGCAACCGATAAATGCAGTGCACCTGACTACAAATGTGTGAACTGTGAGGGCACCCACCCTGCATACTCACGGTCCTGTGCAGCCTTTCAGGCCGAAAAAGAAGTAATCAATATACAGATAACTGAGAAGATAACATACGGAGAGGCCCGAAAAAAGCACAGAATGCTTTCCTCCGCTCCCTATGCTAACGCAGCCCGCAGAGGGGCCAGGCCGCGTCTAGTAACGGTGGGCACGCAGTGCAATGCTGCTGACGTGCTCCCACCACGGCTCCTCACTATGCAGCCACCGGCTGCACCAATCTTTGCAATCCCGGAGGTCACTTTCCCCCAGACGTCCGGGACACCAAAGACATCTGAGAGGGACTTTGTTCCTCTTGAAAAACCTCCTGCCTCCATGCCTTCACCAGAGGCGATGGAGGTGAACACGGACTCCGCAGCGTCAGCGGCGCGTAGGGAGTCCGCCAATGAGAGTCGGGGCCTGCTGGACCGTCTCAATAAAAAAAAAACATACACCAGTTAAGCCCCCTGATAAGGGCGGCGAGTCCTAACCCTATTCTATATTCCTTCCACACCTACCAAAATGGCTACCGAGAGTATCCTTTATTGGAACTGTCGAGGACTCCTAAAAAATCTGGATGACGTATATGAAATCCTCGCCGAACACCAACCAAACATAGTTTGTCTGCGAGAAACGCATCTGAAACCAACAGACACAAGTTTTCTCAAGCAGTATCGTATATTCAGGAAAGATAGGCAAGGCAGTACTCACCCCTCCGGTGGCGTTGCCATTATAACACAAAAGTCAATCGCTTGTCGAAACATCTCGATTAACACAGACTTAGAGGCAGTGGCAATACAAGCCTTAATATTCGGTAAAATAACAACGGTATGTTCGCTGTATATTCCGCCAGATCATAGGCTATGCAACAAAAATTTTGAAAAGCTGATTGACCAACTCCCAGAACCATGGCTGCTGGTCGGAGACTTTAATGCCCACCACCCATTATGGGAATGTACAAGAACGGACTTCCGAGGTGCACTAATCGAAAAGTTCTTTTTGTCCTCAGGATCATGTTTACTCAAAACAGCCAACATACTACGGCTCAGCTCATAATACGTACAAAGCCATTGACTTAGCCATTGGCTCTCCGATGCTCTTGGCAGCTACAGAGTGGGTTGTTATTGACAATCTATATGGAAGCGACCATTTTCCCATCTCTGTGAAGTACACAGGCAATAAAAATGTAAATGCATCTAGTCCCAGGAAATTTAAAGAATATGTGGCCAACTGGGAGATGTTCAGGGAACACTCAGCTCTGCCCTGTTCATCAGTTACTGGCTTAGGCGTTGACGAATCTCAACTCTTGATCACGCTGCACATTATAGATGCTGCAGAAAAACACATTCCACAAACATCAAGTAAGCCACGAAACAAACGAAGGCCCTGGTGGAATGCAGAATGTAAAACTGCCCGTGAAACACAAAACAAGGCTTGGTCGAACTTACGCCGATACCCCATGGCTGAAAACCTAATAGAATTTAAGCGCGCAAGGCAAATGGCAAACGTGTTCGACGCATCTCCAAGCGAGAAAGCTGGTCATCATTCCTTTCTTCTGTGAACTCTTATTCTGATTCTCACAAAGTATACAACAGAATAAGAGCTCTCAAAGGAAATAACACTCTCCCAACACCCCTTGTCAGCACTAGTGGTGACTCTCTTGAACACCAAGCAGACACACTAGGGCAACACTTCGAATATGTATTCAGCTCAGCGCACTATACAGATTCTTTTTTGCGGCACAAGGTAACTGAGGAGAGGAAGCCTATATGTGATAAAAGACCGTGCACAGCAGGGTACAATAGCCCTTTCACCATGCGGGAGCTGAAGATTGCACTTGGCACATGTGGGAACACAGCACCAGGGCCTGACAGGGTCACATATGGAATGCTCAAACACCTGCATACGGGCACGCTTGAAACCTTACTTTGCCTGTATAATAAAATGTGGCCCACAGGACACTTTCCTAAAGCATGGAAGGAAGCGATCATAATCCCGATATTAAAACCCGGAAAAGAACCCACTCTTGCTGCCAGTTATCGGCCTATTACTCTAACCAGCTGCTTATGCAGGCTTTTTGAAAAAATGGCAAATCGCCGCCTCCTACATTTCCTTGAATACAATGGTCTTCTTCATCCAAACCAAGCTGGTTTTAGAGCTGGGCGGTCAACTGCTGATCATCTCATTGCATTCGAGTCTTATGCAAGGGATGCTTTTGTACATAAACAGCATTGTTTATCTGTCTTTTTCGATCTCGGAAAAGCATATGATACCACTTGGCGTTATGGTATCATCCGCGACCTCTTCTCTCTTGGCATCACAGGGAACATGTTGAATACAATTCGAAGTTACTTGTCTGAGCGGGCCTTCAAAGTTCGTGTTGGCAATGCATACTCAAAGCAGTACATACAGGAAAATGGTGTCCCTCAAGGTGGTGTTCTCAGTTGCACACTTTTCATAGTCAAAATGAACTCTTTAAAAAGTGTGTTGCCAAAAACCATTTCTTGCTCTGTATATGTTGATGACATCCAGATAAGCTTCAAATCTTGCAACTTGGCCATCTGTGAAAGACAGATTCAGCTAGGTGTTAACAAACTGTCCAGGTGGGCTGATGACAATGGGTTTAAATTTAACTCTGAAAAAAGTGTTTGTGTACTTTTCTCTAAGCAGCCCGGCATCACACCTGACCCCAACATTACACTGAATGGTCCGAGCCTTGCCTTTAAAAAGGAACATAAATTTCTTGGCGTAGTTGTTGACGAAAAACTCTCCTTCGTTGCCCACATAAAACAGTTGCGACTGAAGTGTCTCAAAGCAATGAATCTGCTAAAAATTCTCTCCCACCGGTCATGGGGTACAGATCGCGACTGCCTTCTGAGCCTTCTGAATAGTGTAGTTCTATCACGCATAGACTATGGCTCGATGGTCTATGGGTCAGCATCATCCTCTGCACTAAAATTACTCGATCCCGTGCACCACCTCGGCCTTCGCCTCGCTACGGGCGCTTTCCGAACTAGCCCAATTGCTAGCCTCTATGTCGAGGCGAACCGATGGTCACTGCAACGAAGGAGACAATTTACTTCTCTAACTTATGCTATGAAGGTACTAGCCAACTGGACCATCCATGTCGTCGGCTCCTGCTTGACAAAACTGGCACAGCACTTTTCTAAAAAAAACCATCTCTAACACCACGATATCCAATCAGAGTTGCCACGCATATTGAATATCTGAATGTTTCGGTTACCAGTCTTCATACAACTTCCATAAACGACCTAATTGCTCCTGGGAAAATGCACGGTGTTAATTGTGACCTGTCGTTTCTTAAAGTGGGCAAACATGCATCCCCTATTGCCATACAGCAGCACTTCATGTCACTTCAGGAGAAGTACACTTGTGATGAATATTACTCTGATGCTTCTAAGTCTGCTCAAGTCTCCTGTGCAGCACATGGACCACAGTTCTCACAGTCAAAAACCCTGAACAGTTATACTAGTATATTTACCGCTGAGTGCCATGGTATCCTTTTAGCTGTGAGACACATTATAGAAAATAAAATACAGACATCAGTCATCTACACAGACTCCCTCAGTGTTTTAACGTCCCTATCCTTTTGGAAATTGCATAATAAGAACCCAGTCCTGAACTCTTTTTATAACACCCTTATGCTTGCCCATGAACTAGAAATTAAAATTACACTGTGTTGGGTGCCAGGCCACCGCTGTATACCGGGTAATGAGGCAGCTGATAGGCTAGCTGCGTCAGCTGGCCTTCGAAATGGCACAGACATTGATAAGATAACTTATCATGACCTCAAACCACACATAAAAAACATGATTCGACAACAATGGCAAGAGGAATGGGACGCAGCATCAGAAAATAAACTACACACAATAAAGCCAAGGATAGGCAGATACACCAAGAAAAACAAGACAGATTTAAAGAAGTAGCCCTGTGCAGGCTGAGAACTGCTCGAGATGTGGTGATCGGCTCACTGTTATTCATGTTTTAATCATATGTGTACAACTGGAACAAGAAAGAAGACGTCATTTTCCCTCCTTGTTCAGTCATCAAATACCTGCACACCCATCCATTTTTATTGGCGACAACCCAATGTTTCCTTTAAAACAGGTGCTTAAATTTTTATCACAAGTAGGCTTTTTACATGAAATTTCTTATCGACGTGGGTCTCAGCCCGCTCCTCCTTAAGACGACGGATGAGATCCTTTAAAACATCTACTTATACATTGCACATTCATTATATATCGCAAATGAATTTTAGGCCCTATACACCATTGTTTTTAGCAATTTTACAGAGCGAATACATTTTTAGGCCCTATACACCACTGTTTTTTATTCTTTCATGAAAAATCACAACTATTCCATTATATAAACTTGAGTACATCGTTAACCTTGAGTCTGGCGCTCTTTGGCCTGAGTCGCCCTTGCGCCATTAAAAACCACCATCATCACCATCTTCATCATCAGTTTTCTTTTACAACCAAGTCTCAGCGATAAAAAAGATGTGGCACTGATAACCTAGAAGTATGGCTTCAAGGCGATCGCTCCTAAACGGAAGCTGAAAAGGTTTTCAAATTTGATGAAGTTCAGTGGCTGGAAAGAAGGGGTTTTGTTAATTATGTGCGTCATTTTTTTTTTTCAAATATGTCGATAAGAGAAACAGAAATCGCTTTTTAAAAACGCGTCGCGGTTCCCCCTCATCGCTGCCGGGAGCGGCGGGGACAGGGCGGCGAAAGTGGGTAACAGGCGGATGTGACGTCAATTTTAGAATGCCGGCAGCCCGTCTAGGCCGGCCGCGTGTTTTACACGCATGTTTCACTGCGTCGCGCTCTTTGGGAATGAACGGATCAGCGCAATCTGCTACTGGCGCCGTTTGCTTTCTCCAGTTCTATTTTTTGGTGCTGAACGTTCCTCGTGTTCAAAGATCCCATGAGGGCAACCAGCAGATACGCAGCTGTTGCGAAGTGGCCCTCCGCGCGGTTCGACGCCCTGCGACTACTGAGCCTCTTTTGCTCAGCCGTAACATGAACGTCGTTCAATGTTCGAAAATTGTTTCTTTTTGTTTTTTGCGGCATTTGAAAAAAAAAACATTCTTGTGAGTGCATGAAGTATTTGGTGGCTGTGAAGCCGGCTTTCTATTGTGCGCACATTTGGGGTCCAGGCGACATGGTGCTTTACAGTCTGTCAGAAGACAAGAAATATTCGGCGCTGTAGGCCTCTGTCATGAAAGGGAAAAAAAAATCTTGCCTTTGGAATCAGCTGTGTTTTGCGCTGATGATTTGCATGCCAATGACGATAATCGAATCTTGGCAGCGATTGCGGCCTTTTGGAATTCCAATTAAATCAGCACAACTGAAGTCCGCGCCCGTTCTGTCATTGTTCCCTAATCTAATTAGGTTAATATCGCTGCTGCATGGCTGAATTCATCATTGTTGCGCTTAACCGAGGATACTGAACTTAAAACGCGATTCGTGGCTCGCTGTTGCTACACAACACGCCGCCGTCCTCGGTACAGCAAACGAAATGCATACGATCGGTAGAACGAAGCTGCATTTGCAATAGTCATTTATAACCTGGCGTCTGGAGTGCCGTTCTGCTCGAGTGGCAAGAGCGCGCTCAAATCGAAAGCCGCACTGCCTTTATTTTTACCAGCCCTTTTCTTTCTCCCTATCGTCCACCTCTTTGATTTCCTCGACGTTTTTTTCGCTATCCCTTTATTTCCGCCGCCCTAGTTCAGGTGCTTCAGATATCAGATAGCAGATAATGGGGCTGGCTAACATCTTTTGTTTCCTTTTGTATATACAATAAATAACCACCACCACCACCACCACATGCCTCACCGGGCGCGCCTTGCGCAAGCTGTCCGTGGATGCCTTGTGCTAGTGTCGAGAAAGCGTGCTCAAATTTATTGCTGTCCTAAATAATACCCCATGGCATAACGGAATATTGTCACGTAGTGGTGACGAGGTCGACGACACAATTGAAGGGTCGATGATTGCACTAAAGAAACTTTATTTGGGCTGACTTGCGCCCGCAAAAGAACTAAGCAACTCGGCGGCGGCGATAGAAACAAACGTGCTCGTCGATCGTCGAACAAAGAATGCCCGTCACACTCGGCAACGCTCAATTTAAAGGCTGCACAGAACAATCTAGATAACGTCGCAAACAGCTACCAGCACGGGCTGGAACATTGTGGAAAGACACCCGAGTGGCCGGAACCTTCGAGACAGATCTCGGTGCATCTTGTGCTACAACAAAACTGATAAAGGTGTGACTCGCGACATCGAGCATTAACAAACAAAGATTACGGAACCGATACGCGGTCCAAAATAAGAGTGATAAGCCTGTATGCCGGCGGCCGCCAAAAAACAACAAATACTGTTTTGAAGGTTTCGCGGCATTACTCCCCCCTTAAAAAAACATCGCCTCGATGTTCCAAAACAAAGCAACTTAAACATAAACACTGCGAAGTTTAAACACCACAGATTGTTTAACGTGCGTAATAAGGCTTCAGTCGTACAACATGTACAATTTCTGGGCGTGCGCGTCGCCGTTGTGATGCTGAAGTTCCGTCGGGAATGACTTCATAGTCCAGTGGTCCGACGCGGCGAATGATTTTGTACGGCCCAAAGTATCGACGCACCAACTTTTCACTAAGTCCACGACGGCGAATTGGCGTCCAAACCTACACTTGGTCCCCTGGATTGTACTCTGCGTGGCGTCGTCGTAAATTGTATCGTCGGCTGTCGGTGCGCTGTTGGTCTTTAATACGCAGCCGTGCGAGTCGTCGGGCTTCCTCTGCACGCTGCAGGTAGGCGGCGACGTCAAGGTTGTCTTCGCTGGTTACGTGCGGCAGCATTGCGTCGAGCGTCGTCGTGGGCTCCCTGCCGTACACAAGCTTAAACGGGGTCGCTCTGGTCGTCTCCTGGACTGCCGTGTTATACGCGAAGATCACGTACGGCAAGATGGCGTCCCAGGTCTTGTGTTCAGCGTCGACGTACATAGCGATCATGTCCGCGATCGTTTTGTTCAGGCGCTCCGTAAGGCCATTGGTCTGGGGATGGTACGCAGTTGTTCGTCGATGGCTTGTGTGACTGTATTCCAGGATGGCTTGCGTCAACTCTGCCGTAAACGCTGTTCCCCTGTCCGTGATGCACTTCTGGGGCGCCGCGTCGCAAGAAAATTTGTTCGACAAAAAATTTGGCGACTTCTGCCGCGGTACCATTTGGTAGTGCTCTTGCTTCGGCGTAACGGGTAAGGTAGTCAGTGGCCACGATGATCCACTTGTTACCCATAGACGAAGATGGAAAGGGGGACAGCATTTACGGCAGAGTTGACGCAGAGTTGACGCGGCAATATCAAAAATTAATCCTTATTGAGGCTCGCTGATTCGTACCCAGATGATGGTAGGAGTTCTAACTGCGATACAAGCAAGTTTTTTTTTTTCACAGCTGAGTAGTGGCAGTCGCCGGTGTCGTCGCGGCTCATCCGATCGTCTTGTATGTGCGTATACATTAGCTCATCTTCTATGGAGGTGCCCTGATAAATAATATCTTCATTTCATTGTGAGACAAAGTGATTTACAGTAGGCAGTTCTACGCGTAGCCTGCTTACTTCAACGCTGCCGAATTTCCAAGCGTCCTCTGCTGTAGCGCCGATGCGAAACCATATAGGCCTACCGACGGCCAGGGAGTGCGCTCGTTGAAAGCGTCCGTCCGCCGCGATCGCTATCGACACTGTTCCCTTAAGCTCGTTTCATCCGGCGCTGCAGGCGCTGCGAACATGTCTGATTTCATGATGCGGCTTAAGCCAGAGCGTTGCGTTGAACAGCGCACCGCGCAAATTATAGCTGCAAAGGTACGACGGGTGCAGCTGCAGAACGCGTGCGTTTGTTGTTGCGCCGTTGGGCGATACTTGAATGTTGTGTTCACGCGCTGTCTACTATGAT
The DNA here is from genome assembly GCA_023969395.1 of Amblyomma maculatum. Lineage (NCBI taxonomy): Eukaryota > Metazoa > Arthropoda > Arachnida > Ixodida > Ixodidae > Amblyomma > Amblyomma maculatum. The sequence continues at coordinate 463,480 of JAJIZL010024718.1, forward strand.
TGCATCATATACAATGCTTATTCCTTTTGTTTCTACTGAAACGAGCTTTAATGTGTAAAGAGCAGGTGCAAAAGCGGGCCAGCTCTGGCACTTTGCGAATCGCGCAAAAGTGCTGAGTTTGCTTTTGCTGTCGACGTACTCGACAGCGACTTTCGTAGCGCTCTTTTTTTTTTTTTGAACTGCTGGTTGCTCGAATCCGTACGGTACATGTTCGAGGAGTTTTACATTGTTCGAATAATCAATAACATTTTAAATCGAGCTCTCAAGTCCCCTAAAGAGACGCGCGCGCAGCAACACTGCCGACGCCGGCCTGGCATAGTCAAACTTGATGTCATGATGGGACCGGCCAAGTACGGACACCAGCGGCGTTTGCTTGGAGGGCGATCCTACTGGTGCTTGTTTTCTAGTAAGAACTGCCGTTCGCGCTCCTCTCTGCCTTTTTAGGTGTGATATTCTCGTTCAGCGGAGGAAAAAGCTATAAAATGCCGCACATAGCGTTTCTTTGCGAAAGACATTTCAGCTTCCTTTTATGACCAAGCTGCACACATTTATTTTTTATGATTTACGAATCCTGCAACTGTTAGCATCTGGATCTAAAGTCTGTCGATTAAAGTAATTTTTTTTTGTAGCAGATTGCGTTTCTTGGCTTTCTCTCCATATATTTTAGTACTCTCTCATAAAAGCTACCTTATTCTTAAAGTTCTCAGTCAGTTCAGTCGTTCCGTCGTGTCCGACTGTTCGTGACCCTATGGACCATGTCACGCCACGCTTTCTTGTCTCTCACTATCTTCCTAACATCACATAACTTCATCTGCAATGCCTCGAGGATGCCATCGAGCCATCGCGTTCGCTGCCTACCCCTTCTCCGGCGACCCTCAACCTTTCCCAACATCAAATCTTTCTCCAGCGACTCCTCTCTTCCCATCAGATGACCAAATTAGCTGAGCTTTAACTTTAGAATTTGACCCTCCAATGAGCAGTCAGGGTTTATGGTCGACAATATCGACTGATTTGATCTTCTGGCAGTCCAAGGAACTATGAAGAGTCTTCGCAAGCACCACAATTCAAGCGCGTCAATTCCTAGGCGGTCAGCCTTTTTCAGTCCAACTCTCGCATCCATACATCACAACTGGAAAGACAGCACGAGTTATACGGATCTTGGTTGGCAGACTAATGTCTCTGCTCTTTACTAGGCGGTCAAGGTTAACCATTGCGCTCTTTCCCAGAAGCAGGCGTCTCCTGATTTCATGGCTGCAGTCTCCTTCCGAGGTAATCTTGGAGACCAAAAAGAGAAAATCTGTCACAGCTTCCACTTCTTGTTCATTGTTGCTCCAAGACTTGATAGGGCAAGACGCCATGAACTTTTTCTTTTTAATTTTCAGTTCAAGACCAAACTTCTCACTCTCTTCTTGTACGCGCATCAAAAGTTTCTTGAGTTCCACTTCACTTTCTGCGTGTATAGTGGTATCATCCGCATATCTAAGGTTGTTGATACGTTTTCCAGCAATCTTCACTCCAGCTGAAGACTCGCCCATGCCGGCCTTCCTCACGATGCACTCTGCATATAGGTTAAATAGGCAGGGCGACAGTATGCAGCCTTGCCTCACTCCTTTCTCAATCGGAAACCAATCAGTAACACCATGCCCAGTTGTGACTGTGGCCTCTTGTCCTTCATACAGGATCCTGAGGAGACAGATGAGGTGAATTCGAACTCCCATCTCTTGGAGAGCTTGCCACGATCTGCTGTGATCTACTCAGTCAAACGCTTTCGCATAATCAATAAAGCAGAAGAAGATGGGTTTCTGGAACTCTCTTGCTTTTTCCATGATCCAGCGAAGGTTGGCAATTGGTCCCTAGTTTCACTGCCCTTGCGAAACCCGCCTTGCACGTCCGGAAGCTCCCGATCCACATACTGCTGCAGCCTACCTTGAAGTTTTTCCAACATCACCTTACTAGCATGCGAAATAAGCGCGATCGTGCGGCAGTTGGAACAATCTTTGGCACTGCCTTTCTTTGGAATGGGGATGTAAACTGACCTCCTCCAATTCTGTGGCCACTGCAGGGTTGTCCAAATCTTCTGACATAATGTATGCAGAATGTTAACAGCATCATGGTTGAGGTTTTGAAGCAACTCAGCTGGAATGCCATCAATTCCGCTAGCTTTGTTCTTAGCAAGGCTGGGTAGGCCCATTCAACTTCACTCTTCAGGATGCCCGGCTCGAGATCAGTAATCACAAACGTCTTATGTTGGGTTTGCACATCCGGGTCCTTCTTGTACAGTTCTTCTGTGTATTCCTGCCACCTCTTCTTTATCTCAGAGGCTTCAGTGGGTTCCTTGCCTCGTTTGTCCTTTATCACGCCCAGCTTAGCACAGAAGCTTCGTTTGATATCTTTGATTGTCTTATACAAAGCTCTTGTGTTCCTTAAGTGGCTGTTGTCTTCATCTGTTTGGCACTGTATGTTCAGAAAGGCATTCTTATCTATTCTTGCGATTTTCTGAAAATCCGCATTAAGAGCCTTCTATCTTTCTTTTTCCCTCATAACGTTTTTCATCCTACTTTCCACAGCTATTTGAAAAGCCTCTTCATATAACCAGTTTGCTTTCTTGCATTTCTTTTGCTTTGGAACTACCTTAGTAGCAACTTCTTGTATTATATCACGAACATCAGTCCACATCTCTACGGGCTTTCTTTCTTCTAGGTCTAATTCTTGAAATCGATTGCTCACATCCACAGCATATTCTGCTGGAATTTGATCCAGATCATACCTGAAAGGCCTTCTAGTTTTCTGCGTTTTCCTCAATCGAAGCTTAATTTTGGCAACAAGACGCTGATGATCGGTGCCACAATCGGCCCCAGGCCTTGTTTTTACTGCTTGTATAGCGCTTCTTCATCTCTGCCGGCAAATATTATAATCGATCTGATTCCTGTACAGACCGTCCGGTGAAGTCCATGTGTACAGGCGCCTCTTGTGCTGTTGAAAATGAGTATTCGCTACGGTCAGGTTGTTTTCTTGACAAAACTGTACTAGCCTCTGCCCATCTTCATTTGGCTCACCAAGACCGAACTTGCCTGTAATTCCGGGTATTTCTTCACTCCCGATCGTAGCATTCCAGTCTCCTACGAGAAAAACGACGTCTGATGATGGGGTGCGGTCTAAAAGGCATTGTAGGTCCACATAAAATCTCTCAACGTCAGCCTTTTCAGCAGTAGTGGTCGGCGCATAGACTTGGATAACTGTTATGTTGAAAGGGTGACCTTGGATCCGAAGTGAAACCATTTGGTCGTTTTTGGGGTTGTGCCCTAGCACTGCTTTGCCTATTCTTCTGTTTACTGTGAGAGCGACCCCATTCCTTCTCTTAGATTCGTGCCCACAATAAAAGACATAATAGTCGCCGGAGTTAAATTCTCCCATTCCGGTCCACTTGAGCTCGCTGATGCCCAAGATATCAACGTTCAATCTGTCCATTTCTCGCTTGACGACATCCAGTTTACCTTGCGTCATAGATCTTACATTCCATGTTGCTAGGTGATATATCTCCTTGAAACATCGGACTTTCCGGTCGCTTCCCGACAGATTCACAACTGAGCGTCCGTTGGGCTTTAGCCCAGCCGCTTCATTCGTCCTGGAGCTACTAGGAATCGCCTTTTGTTCATCCCCAGTAATATGTGGGACGCCTTCCAATCTGGGGGGCTCATCTTCTGGCGCCATATCAATAATAGTATTGTGACTGACCATAGGGTTTTCTTAGCAGGAAGTACCGGAGTGGGTTGCCATTACCGTCTCCAGTGAATCACATTTTGTCAGAACTCTCTGCCGTGACCTGTCTATCTTGGGTGGCCCTACACAGCAGAGCTCACGACTTCATCGAGTTTCGCAAGCCCCTCCGCCACGACAAGTCAATGATCCATGAAGGCTAATTTTGCTTTCAAAAGTTTATGTTGTACGGTGTATTCAGTCAAAACATTTTGTTTTATCATTTTCTGCCCGTAATGCAGCTATTCTTTCGGTCAATGTTTGCCCATGAAGTAGCTGCATAAATACTTGCTTCGAGTTCACAAGGTTCGAGTCGAATTAGGGGCTTCGCTCAGCTTCAGATAACCGCACAAAACCAGTTGATATAAAAGGTACAAACAGCATGCAAATAGAAAGCACTATTTGGGCAAGGCTGAAGAAGGATACCACTAGAGTCGCTTCTGAACGCAAAGTCGTAGGTACTAACCTGGGTGATATAGAAGGAGGGTGCATAAAGCCATATGCCTTGGCCATGTCTCACTCAAGTAGGATTCGTGCGGTCATTTAAAGACATCTCCAGTGAGGTCACATGCTGATGCGGCGGCACTGCTGCGCACGTAGCCAGCAGCATGACGTCATGAAGTTCTGGACAATCGTTGGGCTGATACCACGCTCCGTCGTGATCAAGCAGAAAAACGTGGGTGAGACAGAAGAAGGGTGCATAAAGCCACATGTTCTTTACTTGTCTTGCGTGCCTATATTTTTGACAAGAATAGTTAAAACCATAGTGTGAAACATCTGAACCATTAGCATTCTTTGCTAGACATAGGCCCATGCAGGAAAAAGAAGAAACTGTAACTAGAGACAGTAGTTGAGGTATCTGATGCTTCGAAGCACATATTAATTTAAACTGTTCCATCTGCAGGCACGCGGCGAGGTTAATTTGCGAGTTGTAGAAAGTGTTTGTTTTGTTGACAGCAAGGGAAGATGTACCAAAACGTGTGGTGGAAGAAAGGAGAAAACGACATAATTCCACGCATTTTTTCATAAATATTGCCCCCAGGCGCCGCATAGAAGTGTTTAAAGGTGCTGATCCTTGCCTTTCATATATTTATAAAAAAAAATCTAACAAAAATGTAAAATTTCCGATGGCTTAACTAAGCTAAGCCAGAATATACAGAGCGAAAACACTACATGTCGTGGATAATACCGAACCCTTTCTTTATTGTTCTTCTGGCATCTTTTCCTTCACATTTTCGTCGACGCTTTGCAAGTCTCCCTTCTCGTTCTCCAGTAGTTTCTATCCCTCGTTTACCTCTCTCAGCTTCATTTTTCCTACTTGCCGTTTTTCATGGCCAGGATGAGTACAATCGGATTGTAGGCAAACCGTAAGGAGCGCTCCCACTCTGCGTTTTTGCCTTATTCATGGCATGAACTACAGACTCGCCGCAATTCTTAGACTAACATATACGCCTTGGCAAGCCAGCGGCTGCTCCATGGCCTATATCGCCCGCGGTGATGCAGCAGCTAGAGAGCACCTACATGCGAATGGCGCGCATTGCTATGTCATGACGCCATTCGCGGCGGTCGGCAGAGACTTTACCCTGTTATACTCACGTACTCACATACTTGATCATTACATAGGCCAACAGAAAAGCTACGTAAGCCGGCACCAAAGGCAGAGCAGTAGACTGGCGGAGATTACCAACCGGTACTTAATCAGTCAATATTGTCGACCATAAACCCTGACTGCTCATTGGAGGGTCAAATTCTAAAGTTAAGGCTCAGCTACTTTGGTCATCTGATGAGAAGAGAGGAGTCGCTGGAGAAAGATTTGATGTTGGGAAAGGTTGAGGGTCGCCGGAGAAGGGGTAGGCAGCGAACGCGATGGTTAGATGGCATCCTCGAGGCACTGCAGTTGAAATTATGTGATGTTAGGAAGATAGTGAGAGACCGGAAAGCGTGGCGTGACATGGTCAATAGGGTCACGAAGAGTCGGACACGACTGAACGACTGAACTGACTGAACTTATCCACACCACGGCAAACGATGCAATTTCCTTTCAGCAATATGTAGAAGAATGCCAGCAGTCTCACGGTAGGCGGGAACTAAATCATGGCAAATGGGCCTGTCCCAACGCATACTTCAGCCCCGTCATAGACGACCCCAAATATTGCCGCGAAACCTTCAAAACAGTATTTGTTGTTTTTACAGCTCCCGGCATACGGCCTTATCACTGTGATTCTGGATCGCATAGCAGTTTCGTATTCTTTGTTTGTTAATGCTGGATGTCGCGAGTCACATCTTTATCAGTTTTCATTGTAGCGCAAGATGCATCGAGATCTATGCCGAAGATTCCGGCCACTCGTGCGTCTTTCTACAATATTCCAGCCTGTGCTGGTAGCTGCATGCGACGTTATCTAGATTGTTCTGAGCAGCCTTTAAATTGAGCGTTGACGAGTGTGACGGGCATTCTTTTTTCGATGATCGACCAGCACGTTTGTTGCTATCGCCGCCGCCGAGTTGCTTAGTTCTTTTGCGGTCGCAAGTCAGCCCAATAAAGAGTTAATTTCAGCACCATCAAGCCTGTGTCTTCATTTGCGTCATTGGCCCTGATCACCACCACGTGACATCTGGTGGAGGTGCTGCCCTTCATCCTTCAAACGAAAACCTCACCCTTATTCCTGTCGCCCTGGAAGACCAACCTAGAAGTCACCGAGCCAGCCGCCGACTCCAAGGCCTACAACCCGAACACGGTCTGCTGCTCGACCTCATTCGATCTCGAAAGGCATCGACGCTGACAATGACCCAGCCCACAGCACCGGTTGTTTTCGTCCAGCCCCGTGTGCCCCTCTGCTTCCATGGACGACCGGATGAAGATGCGGGAGACTGGATGGTCCTTTTCGACCGTGTGGCAGAATTCAACGGTTGGAACGACGCTGCTAAACTCAGGCAGGTCTACTTTGTTCTTCAAGGACATGCCCGAGTTCGGTTTAAAAATCACGAAACTTCTTTCAAGGATTGGCAGGTATTCAAAGCACAGTTCTTGATGGCCTTTACAAGTTCTGTCCGAAAAGAAAGAGCTCAGGCCCTCCTCCAATCAAGAATTCAACTACCAAACGAACCCGTCCTGGACTATGTAGAGGAGATTAAACGCCTGTTTCGCCACGCCGACCCTAACATGACCGAAGGTGAGAGAGTGAAATTCCTAATGCGAGGCGTTAGAGAGTCTTTTTGCAGGGCTTGTCTGGAACCCGCCGAGAACTGTTGAAGAATTTGAAAGTGAAGCATCGACCATCGAGAAGACGTTGGACGCCCGGATGCGCCACAACGAGCGACCACTTCGACCAGACTACTCACGCCACTACCTCACCGCATCTGCAAGCAGAGAGAACCTTCGGGACCTCATCTGGCAGATCGTGCGAGAGGGGCTCCGCCGAATGCTGCCATCATGGCAACAACCCCAGGTGGCGACGCTCGCGGACGTCGTCCGTGAAGAAGTTCATCAGGCGCTGGGCGTTCCTAAGGCGACAACTAAGACGGCTCCTGAGCATGAATCAGCAGTGATGGACTAGGCAGCTGCATCATGTCGTCCTGCACCCCGACGCGACCTCCCAAGCCCCCGTCGCTACCATCCTGCTTCCGAAAGCCGCTCCTTGGACCCCGCCCGCCAAGTCTACCAACGATCTGCAAGCACCAGGAAATGCGACGCCTGGAGGACATCTAACAACCGACCGCTCTATTTCCATTGTGGTGTGGCAGGAGACATCCTCCGTCACCACCCGTACAGGCGGATCGGCCTCCGTGGTTTCGCTGTCGACGCTCCACTACCCCGTCCTGGCGAGCCACCACATAAAATCAATCACTTCCTGCGCAGCGGAGAGCACTCGTCGCCAAGGCGTCTGTTCCGCTTCCCATCACCGTACAATGCCCGATTCGCGTCGCCGGGCCGCAGTTACGTGCAAGGACGGTCTCCTAGCCCCCGTAGGGGAAACTAAAGGCAGCCAACTTTGGAGGTGAGGTTGCTCAACGGCGAAAAGACGGAGATCCTCCGCCGCCGACGACCACTAACGACGACCCAACCATTCATCTCCGCTCCACACGACGACATCGAAGACAACACGACCAGAGTGCAAGCAGACACCGCCGCCCAGCGAAGTAACAACGGCATGCCCCGGCCATGACCTGAAGAAACGACGCAGCCGAGATCGGACACCAAGGCCCACGTGCAATGGGAGGACGCGAACAAGCGACCTTGAAGTTGATGTCGATGGTCGCAAATTCATTGCCCTAGTAGACACCGGAGCTGACTATTCAGTCATCAGTGGATCGTTAGCCTCCCAGCTCAGGAAAGTTACGACCGCTTGGGATGGGCCGCTAATTCGCACCGCAGGTGGCAACCTGATTACGCCATCGGGACGATGTACTGCAAGAATAACCGTAAATGGGCGTACTTACCCCACTAGCTTTCTGGTCTTGCAGCAGTGTTCCCGCGACGTTATTTCAGGCATGGACTTCCAAAATGAAAATAGGGCTATCATATCTACCTCCGATCCAAACTCCATCAAGCTCTCTGCAGACAAAGTCATACATGCTACGACGACTTCGATGCAACACGTCGCTCTAAACGTCCTCGACGGAGAATTGACCATGCCGCCCCGATCCAGCGTCGCAGTCAGCGTAGGTAGCACAGACATTGAAACCGCTGAAGGCATCGTCGAAGGAAATATCCAGTTGCTCTTGGAACGAGGTGTCGGCATCGCAAGAGGCATCGCGAAATTCCGGAGAGGACAAGCTCTGGTGCTGCTAAGAAACTTGACTGAAGAATACCGGCATCTCAACAAGGGCACGACCATCGCTTTTCTCGACGAATTAGCGGACATCAAAGACGTATTCGCCCTCCACGACTATTCACTGGAAGACGCACCGGACCAATTCCGTCAGCCCACATTTGACATCAACACAGCATTGACCCACAGCAGGAAAAACCGGATTCGCAGTCTTCTTCGAAGCTACAGGGAGTGCTTCTCGTCATCATCAAAGGTATGACAAACACCACTGGCCAAGCACCGCATTATAACGGACGAACACGACCGACCTCTGCGCCAAAACCCTTATCGTGTATCGCCGCGAGAACGGCAGGCCATTCGCGATCAAGTTGAGGAAATGCTCCGTGATGACGTAATCCAGCCATCGAACAGCCCGTGGGCGGCACCAGCCGTTTTGGTCAAGACGAATGACAGCACACTTCGCTTCTGCATTGATTACCGCCGCTTGAATAGCATAACGAAAAAGGACGTCTACCCGCTTTCCCGCATCGACGACGCTCTGGACCGGCTCTGCAATGCAAAGTACTTCTCATCGATGGACCTGAAGGGCGGATATTGGCGAATTGAGGTCGACGAAAGAGTTTGCGAGAAGACCGCATTCATCACACCGGACGGCCTTTATGAGTTCGAGGTGATGCCATTTGGCCTCTGCTCTGCACCAGCCACGTTTCAACGAGTAATGGACACAGTCCTGGCAGGCTTGAAGTGGCAAATTTGTTTGGTATATTTGGACGACATTGTCTTCTCGTCAAACTTTGAAGACCACCTAACACGTCTAAAGACACTGCTTGAAGCCATCAAGTCATCGGCACTAACGCTAAAAGCAGAGAAGGGCCACTTCGCCTACGACGATTGCGGTTCCTAGGTCACATCGTTAGTAAGGATGGTGTTCGCCCAGACCCGAAAAAAACAGCTGCAATATCACAATTCCCACAGCCTGTCGACAAGAAAGCTGTGCGCCGATTCCTTGAGTTGTGCGCTTGTTATCGACAATTTGTCACAAACTTTTTGCGCATCGCCGAACCGTTGACGCAGCTTACAAAGGCTGACGTACCGTCTTTGCCAAAAGTAACCAGGCTGCTGCGAAGGCTGGCGGAGCAAGTGCGCGGCCGTATGGCGGCGTTGCGCTCCCTGTGTCTTATCGGTGCTTGTCAGCTCCGAGGGTACAACAGCTGACGTAACTTCGCACCCTCACTCCCGCCCGTTGGATGATAAAAACTAGGCGCGTATGATGTGCGGGCTACGGTTTCACGTGTGCGAAGCTTTGTTATTCCCAGCGAGGGCGCTCAGTATAGCGACGGGGCTATTCGCTCTTCTAGGCAACTGTCCTGAAGCAGATGTCGCGTTTCTCGCTATATAATTATACGTGCTTGTGTTCTGCAATCCGCTACTGAAACACACCAGCAGAATTGCGCTTTCCTGCGTGTTTCATGCGCCTGTACATAAAGAACGATAACGCACCTTGCAAATTCAACATGCTTTCTCCGAGGTGCCTTGCGTACTGCAATTTTACGGACCGTAACTCCGCTACAAAGTTATGGGAAAGCTTGTGAACCCTTCCAAGCCACTTTATCTCTCTTTTAGGCTTGCGAAATTGTGCTAGTCCCTTGGGGAGGCTGCAGTGTATAAGATCAATGTTTGATTCTAACAAATTCTTGCATGTGCTTGTCGGTAAGTTTTGGTATAGGTAACAAACAATAATGAAAGCTTCCTCACGCTTAGCCATTATATGCACATGACTGCTTTCTCGTTCGCGGAACCCTTAATACAGAGCAGCACTGTCTGGCAAATCTAGCACATATTCGTCCTGAAATGAACAAGAGCTCACCGTGTCTACTATCACCTGCTTTTCTGTTTTCCGCAGTTGCCGAGAAGAGATAATAGCCCCGTCGCTATACTGAGCGCCCTCGCCGGACACAACAAGGCTTCGCACGCGTGAAACCGCCACCCACACATCATACGCGCCTAGTTTTTATCATCCAACGGGCGAGAGTGAGGGTGCGAGATTACGTCAGCTGTTGTACCCTCGGAGCTGACGAGCACCGATAAGCCACAGCGAGCGCAACGCCGCCACACGGCCGCGCGCTTGCTCCGGCAGCCTTCGGAGCAGCCTGGTTACTTTTGGCAAAGACGGTACCTTTTAAATGGGAAGCGCCGCAAAGAGAAGCCTTCGACGAACTTAAGCGCTGCCTTGAGTGCCCTCCTGTACTTAGCCACTTTGATGATAACGCCGAGACCGAAATTCACACCGACGCGAGCAATGTGGGCCTAGGAGGCGTTCTCGTTCAGAGGAGTGCCGGACAGGAGAAAGTAATCACCAACGCTAGCAGGTCCCTCACAAAAACCGAAGTCACTCACGCTAGCAAGCATTAATTTCGCTCCGCCGCTAGACGAAAGAATGACTACGAGTCCCGGCCATAATTTGAGTGCACCGCAAGTTTGAGAGCTGGCTTGACAGATTCCACATAATGCGATCACACAAACGAAATGCGTAGATTTGGTTATCGAAAACAAAACAATAACATAATGATAGACAGACAAGCGGATTACTTTTTGTATCAATAGCTGTTCAGATATAAAACGGAACTCCGGTTCGGGACAACTCTCACATTGGCGGGTCTGCGAAAGACGAACCGAGTAGGCTGTATCATTCGATACCGTGATGGCAGAATATATGTGAAAAACTTCCTTATATATATAGATAATTTGATATTGATATTTACGTCCATCTCGTTTTCAATGTACTTTTTGCCTCAGTCATAGCTTCACCATCGCAGTTTTATTGTCAAGCTAGGAATCGTGCCCCATCGCAAAAAATAGGAGGCAAATTGCAAAGCGAACAAATCAGTGATATTTGAAGCAGTGGCTTCTGGTCAAAGCGCTGTATAAGTAAATGTGGTAGTCTGGAAGAACTATGAATTATGTTTTCATGTCTCCATGAATTATACGTTTTTATTGAAATGGCAATACCACCTTCTCTGGGAGATTTGTCACAACGGAACATTCGGTAAAGTGGAGAGAAGGCATCTTCATCATCAGTTTTCTCTTACAACAAAGTCTCAGCGATAAAAAAGATGTGGCACTGATAACCTAGAAGTATGGCTTCAAGGCGATCGCTCTAAAAGAGAAGCTGAAACGGTTTTCAAATTTGATGAAGTTCAGTGGTTGGAAAGAAGGGGTTTTGTTAATCATGTGTGTCAATTTTTTTTTTAATTATGTCGATAAGAGAAACAAATTGCTTTTTAAAAACGCGTCGCGGTCCCCCTTCATCGCTGCCGGGAGCGGCGGTGGCGGGGCAGCGAAAGTGGGTAACAGGGGGATGTGACGTCAATTTTGGAATGCCGGCCGCCTCTCTAGGCCGGCCGCGTGTTTTACACGCATGCTTCGCTGCGTCGCGCGCTTTGGGAATCTACGGATCAGCGCAATCTGCTGCTGGCGCCGTTTGCTTTCTCCAGTTATATCGTTCTGTGCTGAACGTTCCTCATGTTCAAAATCCTATGAGGGCAACCAGGAGATACGCAGCTTTAGCGAAGTGGCGCTCCGCGCGGTTCGACGCCCTGCGACTACTGAGCCTCTTTTGCTCAGCTGTAACATGAACGTCGTTGAATGTTCGAAAATAGTTTTTTTTTTGTGGCATTTGAAAACAAACATTCTTGTGAGTGCATGAAGCATTTGGTGGCTGTGAAGCCGGCTTTCTATTGTGCGTACATTTGGGGTCCAGGCGACATGGTGCTTTACAGTCTGTCAGAAGACAAGAAATATTCGGCGCTGTAGGCCTCTGTCATGAAAGGGAAAAAAAAATCTTGCCTTTGGAATCAGCTGTGTTTTGCGCTGATGATTTGCATGCCAATGACGATAATCGAATTTTGGCAGCGATTGCGGCTTTTTGGAATTCCAATTAAATCAGCACAACTGAAGTCCGCGGCCGTTCTGTCATTGTTCCCTAATCTAATTATGTTAATATCGCTGCTGCACGGCTGAATTCATCATTGTTGCGCTTAACCGAGGATACTCAACCCAACAAACCAAATCGTTTAAAGGACTCTAATATAATGCATGTATGAAGACTACTCTTCCACCATCAGTACCCTGCTATACATTGCATCTGTCGCTCTAAAAGTCTAGTCCCTTCGTTCTTAACGAGATTGGGGATTTTGCTTGTTAAAGCCTCTATAACGAAAGCAGAGCGTGGAACTGGCGCATGCCAGTATAGTTTGACGACAGATTCACGACATATCATGTGTGGATGCTGTGAAGGTAAAGGAACACAGCACAAATACCCATTACATACAGGACACGTGTGAGACATCTCTGTTAATGTCGGACCTGATGACCCAAAGGAACAAGGCGTCACAGAGCCGAGCAACAGGAAACACCCATTGAGCATCCTAAATAAGCAAATCGCCAGCAGGAGACCACTTGGTCTCTTCTTTTATTTTTGAATAAATATTTTTTAATACCATTGCTGGCGCCGCAGTGTTGGTCATCGTTTATAGATTCTTTACAAACGGTGGTATTGGTAGAGCATAATCTGAAGGGTACCATTAAAGCTTTTCCGCTTGGGGGCGGTTTATTATCCCTATGGTGTATTTTATCAAACAATCCGGCTGCGCAGTGTAGGCCATTTGGATGGGGCTTTGCCTGCTGAGCGCAATAACAATAATAATAATTGGTCCAAAAAAAGGGAAAGGCGCAGTATCTGTCACACTTCTTTCTATGGACACCTGAACCGCGCCTTAAGGGAAGGGCGGAAGGTGGGAGTTACTAGTAGAAAGAGAGAAAGAGGGGCCGTAGTGGAGGTCTACGGAGTAATTTCGACCACCTTGGGATCTTTAACGTGCCCAAGTGGGATTGTGTCTCGGCAAGAGCGGCAGCTTTTCTATCGAGGCGAAAAGAAAGGCGGCCATATGCAGTGCGATGTCGCTGCAGGTTAAAAACACTCAGGTGGTGCAAACTCTTGGAGCCCTCCACTACGGCCTCTCCAACAGCGTGAATCATTTTTGACTTTAAAAGCCTTAGAAATCAAAAGAAATCGTTGAACTGTCCAAAATGTGCATGGTGATACACACCGTAATTGTTGAAGAAGGCACAGCAAAATATTCTACTTATACTTGGCCTTTACCAGATCAGAAGAGGTCGCTACTTACTGAACCGTACTGCGGGTGCACATAGGCTTTGGATTTTAGTTTAGCGTGTTTAGCTTTCACTGATCCCCGTGATTGGTTGGGTCCTCACGGATACCAAGGCCGAAATTGACTTACTACCCAGGACGTGTGAAGTCAGGAAGACCATGGCCGGTTGCGATAGGAGGATTAGAATATTGTGCCTCAGGTAGTCCAGTGCACTCTTCGATATAAGCTCCCCTAACTCATCGTGTCGCTTTGAGACATATATGCACTGGGGATCCCAGCGCCATCACTACGCTCCAAATAGCGGCTCTCTCAAAAATGAAATGCACACTTTTGTTAGGCCGCGGAAAGTTGTGCTTTCCTGCCCATGATAAAAACACTGAATAAAATTTGCTGCTGGTGCGAAGGGAAGTTATTTTGCAGCGATAGCAATAGAAGCGTTATTGCTCACTTCCGCGAAGCTTGACTTTACGTCGAGACATGCCCCGCCAGAGCGATTGGAATCCTAAAAGCCGCTTCTACATTTGCGCCGAATTTCACCGCGACTGATACTGTGAATGAAATCTCAGTGTCCTCAGAAGGTTATGTCCTCTCACGATTATCCTCTACGAACCAATATGCACCATTTATTGATACTACATTATTGAGACCACATAAAAGCGATCTCCAGGCCAGTTGATTCCTCGTCAATACACGAGTCAAAATTACAAGGAACCAGCACAGAACCAACCTAGCGACTTTGAACTATACCGCATGACATCGAGCCTTTTGGCATTTCTTATAACCCCCTAAAACTGCTCGGGAACTAGTATCTGACCGGAGAAGTGTTAAAGCATGGGGCAAGGAAATCTTAAATTGAAGAATCTAACACTTATTTCACTGCTTTGTATGAGGCACAATTATAGAACCCGCGCAATAGGAAATTGCTATTTCTTGACGTTAACGTATATACCCATTAATTACCAATTTCAAAACCGGAGTAAATTAAATAGCTTGTAATCTAATGTCCTCCCTAAACAAGCCTTAAAAATACGGATAATATGCGGGTAGAGAGCCTTTTTTCCGGCTCTATCGTTTGCACTGCACAGCTCTTCAAGTTACACAAATCGTACAAATAAAGTAGTTTTATAAACTATTTTAAAAGCGCAATTGAATAAAAATATCTTCTAGAAATTGTTAACCAAAAATTAACAACAAAATAATTACAGGTCTGTCTTCAGCATAATGTTTCTACCGACATAAACATACATTTTCCTCCAGTTCTAAGTGCCTCATCTGTTTTTTAACTACAGCATTTATAACATGAGAATATTATAATCACAATAAAGAAAGCGAAGAAAAAAAACGGACTGAGGGACAAGCAAACGTGAAAACATGTGGTGAAAATATTAGGTTGCAAGCTTCTGCATTTAAAACTGCTCACGTACCCGTACGAAAAATATGAAGGTTCCTTAGTTTTATGCGCAAATGCACAAAATATGAAGTGCTTCCTAAGTTTAGTTCGGTAAGGCGTAGCAACTGCTTGACAGCTAATGCTAGTTGAAACATTTTATTTCCGAGGCTGTGAATTTACAGTTCAGAGCAAATAAGCAGTAGCTAACGCTCAACGCCATGAGCCAACAGGGCAAAGGCAAATGCGTGAAGATGTAACAGAGAGGTAAGTATCTGATTTAGTTAGACATAAAAGCAAGATGGTAAACATTTTTACTGCCGAAAGTGAAAGTGTAGTGTATTTCACAAAGAACAAGTTATCATGGAAAAAAGGCAACTTCAAACTATGCATATAAACAGCTAATTGGATTTATGTCCACCCATGCGCATCACAGGTTTTGCTTGAATGCACAAAGCCACGCTTCAAAAACGTCCGGTACGTCAAAAAGCACTTGGAGTATACGCCCACGGTCGAAAAAGTTTTCAACGCGGGAACTGTGGCCTTTACAAACGCAATGATGAAAAGAAATGCATTCCAGCAATTGCATGCTCCCAATTATGCTACCAGGCAAGACGGCTACGAATAGCTTCAGATGTTTCATATATGCTCAGAAGAAAACATGATATTTACTCACCTCAGATATATATGCGAGTTGGTAAGAGTACACAGCCTACGCTGCGCGCAAACACGAATCCAGAAGGAATATGAGTGAACAACAAGCGCTTATTTTAGCTCTGCGTCTATGTATACACACTCATGTTAACTAGAAATATTGCTCCCCTGAGCGCCTAATTAAGTAAAAAGTGCCGAAATATTTGCTTCACTAGCAACAGGTAACATCAATTCAAATATATAAGAAGACTGCCCTGGAGCACGCCACATGTGCTCCTCGAAATTTAACTCAGGTACTTTCTTCAGTGACAATACATTAACGATGCGTAGTCGAATGCAAGCGTATAACCATGACAACTAAAACCATGCGCCTTAAAAATAATCAACGTGCTTTGATGTTTCACTTTCTTCTGCAGCGCACTAAAGCGCTCTTTACGTTCTTATGAAAGAGCACTTAGCAAAGGTAGAGGATAGGACGCCTCATTTCACAGGTAAAGCTAACGTTTCGACAAGTGCACTTGTTTTCGTCTGGGCCACGCTCTTAGCAGAGCGTCTGGGACGCTCTTGACGTAAGGCTCAAAAGACCCGAGTTAGAAAAATACGATGTTTTTCGCCCTAATAGGCACAAGCCATAACGCTCATGATGCACAATGACATTTTCCGTTCAGACAGATAGCTTGAAGATATGCTTGAAGGCTGCTACATCAGGTAGAAATATTCCGTAGTTGAGGACCGCCGCAAAGCAAGTACAAGAACATGCTTCTCACACAATGGCGTCGATTTAAAGAAAAAACAAAAGCCAGCACATCGTTTACAATCGTTCACGGCAACTACGGCAGCGCATTGCCGTAGCTACCGTCGCCGAACTTGCCGTATGTCTTGCCGTAACGGCAGAATATGCTTCAGCATGCGTTTTAGCTTCACGTATTGCCATAACCCTATGTGAGTTTTGATGATGGTAGTGGGCATTACGAAAACGCGAATGTGTAAGTGGTTGCCTTTTTTGAAGTGTTCTTTTAAAACTGTCCTATAAATAAAAATATTAAACCTTATTTTGAAATTTTTCTTGACATTATTTTTTTTTGCGCTGGCTGTGAAGCTATGTCAAGCTAGGCCAATCCACCTCCTTAGCCTGTTAAGCCATAGCCATAGAGAATGGATTGTTAAGCCTGTTTTGTTATATTTCTTAACGTGTGAGGTTCGTTCGCTCGCGGGTGGCAATTTCTTTTTTTACGTGTGTGAGTCTACGATTGCTCAAAGCACCTGCAACTTAGCTGCTGCCATGGCCGCATACAGTGTGCTTGGTGACGAGCTTTTACTTGGCGCGTTGTTATGGGATGAGGTTGAGGCCATGTTTTGTCAGTTCCCTCAGCCTGCACCACGCCGTAACTTGCACGATCGGGGCCTTATCGAGATGGAACACATAGACACAGACGAATTTGTGCAGATGTTCAGATTCACTAAGGTGGACTATACAAAGCTGTTGGCGTCGCTACTCATCCCAGACGGATTCGTCGCAGCGAGTCAGAGTACCCAGCGATGAGGCGCTCAGGATGACACTTCGTCGCCTGGCGTACCCGAATCGCCTGTGCGATTTGGAACTCCTATTTAATAGGCACAGCTCAGTGATATCTAGTGTCATGTCGACACTGTTGGCGCACATCGAGTGGCACTTCGATTATATTCCTGCCAACCTGACAACTCACAAGTGGCTGGATCTGACTAACATCAAGCGCTTTTCTGAAGTTAGTTCAATTAAAGGGATTCTGCAGTTGTGTTCAGTCGCGTAGCTCTGCGTTCTATCCTTGGGGATGCATCCTGATCAGGATTACCGGTCCTTCAAACTAGTTTTCCGCTACCGTGTTTTAATGCATGAGTTTTGACTCGCTATTCGGACTCCAGTTTGCTACAAAGTTTCCCAGCTCTCTATGCTTATTATCAATGAGTCAGGCG
Organism: Amblyomma maculatum; assembly: GCA_023969395.1. Lineage (NCBI taxonomy): Eukaryota > Metazoa > Arthropoda > Arachnida > Ixodida > Ixodidae > Amblyomma > Amblyomma maculatum. The sequence goes on from JAJIZL010024718.1 coordinate 481,170, forward strand.
GCAATGTGATAAAATGCCTGGAAAGTAAATTTTCAAGTGTGTGGCTCGGTAACAGTGATTTTCGGGTGACTCCGAATGTACCAAATCCACATCAAACGAAATTTAAATGATGCGGCAAACGTGTTGGCCTTGCTGCGGTGGGCGATTGTGCTTTAAAAATGCGCATAAAAACGAAACAAGAACTAATGTTCTGCACGCCAGATGAGTGCCTTGCAGACCTCGGGAAGTGCTCACTGCTACAGTAAGGGTCCTGACTAACACCAGGGCACTGCACTTGCCAAAAACATGCTTTATGTTGCTTCTTACATTGATGTGTAGTCCACGATGTTGTTGCCTACCATAAATGTTTAGCAACTTGTCGCACCTTTTTTGCTTATCACAGAACTTGGAGCTATTGTAGGCGCAAAAAAAGCTATATTATTTTGAAAAATGGGCCAGGCTACACACATCTTTTGTAGACTATTGCACGTCTCTGAATGAGCCATGGCCAGGCAACTCTTGAAGGAGAATTGAGTGTAAAAGGGTTCAGTCATAGCAGAGGTGGACGGACTTGTTTTTCATTGAGTGCAATAAAAACAATGCTTAAATTATGATGCAGATGCTCAGTGTCTCAAAATTTAAAAGAGATCAATGTTGGTTGATGCTCCTACATTTTCATACAACCGTTAAAACTGTTCAGTGGAATACAAGCTTACAGAGGCCAAATGGCATGACCTTGAATTGGTATAGTCCGTCAGGGGTGACAAATGCGGTTATCTCTCGATCCCGTTCGTCGACAGCTATTTGCCAGTAGCCGGAACGCATGTCGATCGAGGAAAAATAGCTGGCACCATGCAAGCAGTCGAGGGCGTCGTCAATTCTCGGGAGCGGATAAACGTCTTTTTTAGTGATCTGATTGAGGTGGCGGTAATCTACACAGAATCTCCAAGTTTGATCTTTCTTTTTGACTAAAACGACAGGAGACGCCCAGGGACTGCAGGAAGGCTCAATAATATTATTTGTCAACATCTTGTCGACCTCCTTCTGTATCACGTGGCGCTCAGCAAGAGAGACTCGATAAGGCCTTCTGTGAATAGGGCTGGCATCACCAGTATTGATGCGATGGGTAACGACAGATGTCTGGGCCGAAGTTCGGTCGGCAAAATCAAAAATGTCCTTGTACGAAAGCAAAAGGTCGGAGAGAGCACCGGCTTGCTGAGGTGTCAAATCCGGTGCTATCATGGAAGTAAAAAGTGTCGAACGAGAAGCTGATACGGGGGTTCAGACAGAGGCACAGGCTTGAGGGCAGAAACATCGCAGTCAGCCAACGGAAGCAAGTCAGCGAGTGCAATGCCATGGGGCAAAACTTGGACGGAGTGGCTAAAGTTAAGGACGGGAAGATAGGTTCTGTTATCCGTGACGGTCAGGACAGTGTGAGGGAGTATGACGTTACGGTGGAGAACAACATCGGTGATTGGACAAGTGACGTATGTACCATCAGGAATAGCAGGAAACGAGGCCAAAGGAACATACATGGCAGCTTCGGGTGGTAGGCGAACAAACTCGACGGAGCAGAGGCGTGGCTTGAGGCGTGGCTTGATGATGATGACAATATGATCGAAAGGAAATATAGCAAGGGCCACCTATCACGAGCGTTTGGCATATTTGTTTTAGGAATCCGGCATGTACCTATTTCTGTAAATAAGCACTTTGTACCGCAAGGCATGATATTACACTAAGGAAAAAAATAGTGAACCAGGAAACCAAGGTTAATTTTTCAAACTTTTAGGGGACCAAAAATAATAAAAGCTAGAGAATATGTTTGTAATTTTTCCTTTTTATCAGCATCTAGCGCAGTTTGACAGTCTCAGTCACCGGGTCTTTTCTTGCTCTGATGAGCAAGCGCATCTTCGTCCTGTGATGTATGCTTTCTAGGGGCTGGCGACGACTCGGTGGTTTTGACTCGATATTTTGATTAACGGGAGGTGGGTGGTAATTCAGGATAACCAGAACCAACGGCAGTGGAACAATTCCTGCTGCCATTGGTTCTGGTAGCCCAAGTTGGTCGCGGACCAGCGAAGTTATTCATCGGTTCAAAGCCGGATGACTTGGGTTTGGCGGCAGGGAAAGACGCACCTTGCAGACATCGCATTTTTTACGGCTGCACCTGACATTCAATCCCTCAACAGGCGCCTGCAATCGTACCTAAGCTCCCTTCAAAATTGGTTATGTGACTTAAGATTTACATTAAACGTTAAAAAGTGCGCGTTCCTTGTTTTCCAAATTCAGGATCCGTTAAAACTTTCTCTAACATTTAAGCAGGAAATGATTCCTCAAGTTAAGTTTGAAATATCTAGGGGTGATTTGCGATGACCATCTGGCATGAAGGGATCACATTGAACATGTTGCAGCGAAGGGGGCATGTGCTGTGGGTATGTTGCACAGGTTAAGCAATCCAAGGTCTGGGATGCGGCGAGACGCACTTTTAATGATTTATGTTATGTATATCCGCCCAATTATAGAATTTGGATGCGTGTTATTTTCTGGTTCACCTGCTTACAAAATTCGTCCGCTTGTTCTTTTAGAGCGGGAAGCGCTTAGATTATGCATTGGGCTCACCAAATTTGTGGCTAATAATGTATTATACCTTGAAGCCCGAATACCACCGTTGTTAACTAGATTACAATTCTTGACTGTCCACACGTATCTAAAAATATATGAATCACAATTCCACCACTCCATATCAATTTTTTGTTGCGAGCCAGACTCCTTTTTTGGAGTCGGATGGCCTCGGTTTCATACCCCGCAGGTAATTCTAGTGCAAAATCTGTTACAACCTTTGCACGTTGACCCTTCTAACATCCTTCCAACAAAAGTAAGTGCATCGTCGGTTCAAATTGTCTATGATGACATTTTCCCAAATAATGCAAAACGCTTATCACCTCGCATTTTAAACGGATTATTAGAAAATCATTTACAAAGTCTTCCCGTTATTATAATGATAGCAACGGATGCTTCTCAATTAAATGAAAACGTAGGCGTTGGAATATACTGTTCGCTTTTAGACTGGACTTTTTCAGTCCGTCTTCCGGATTTTACTCCAATTTTCCAGGCGGAGTTGCTGGCGGTGGTGCTTGCTCTGCGCAAACTGGACCCAACATACTCAACAGTAGCTGTAATTACAGACTCTTATTCCTTGTGCTTGTCGCTTTCTTCGAATATGGATTCGCCAATTTTAAACATGATGATGATGGACTGATTTTTTATGGCGCAAGGGCATCTTTGGCCAAAGAGCGCCAAAACACAAGGTGAAGTCACAACTGAATTTAATAAAATGTCCGAGGTGAGGTGTTTAATGAAGTACTTAAATACGATGGTGTATAGGGCCTAAAAGTTTTTCCGGAGTGTGTAGTCTAAAAGCAGTGGTGTATAGGGCCTAAAAACATTGAGTTAAGGTGTTTAGTGGTCTGAGTAAAACTGAAAGGGTGAAATGTACGTGTTAAAAGAATAAGTTGCCTCAGCAACAATTTCTTTAAAAGAAAGACATTTAATTAAAAGAAATGGGCTGACGCCCATGTTGATAAATGACTCCGTATAAAAAGCCTACTTTTAATAAATATTTAAAAAGTCTTTCTAAAGGAAACATTGGATGGTCGCCAAGAAAGATGGATGGATGTGGCGGTATTTGTTTCGTGTATAATTCTGGGAAGTGACGTCTCCTATGCTGTTCCAGTCTTTGACATTCTATTAAAATATGGAGTACTGTGAGCCGGCAACCACATCTCGAACAACGTGGTGCAGGAGAGTTCGTTAAAAGATATGAATGTGTTGTGTATGTGTGACCTATTCTCATCCTGCACAGAGCTACTTCTTTGAATCTGTTTTGTTTTTCTGTAGTGTATCTGCCTATCCTTGGTTTTATTGTGTGTAGTTTATTCTCCGTTGCCATGTCCCACTCCTCTTGCCATTGTTGTCTGATCGTGTTTTTGATGTGAGGCTTGAGATCCTGATATGATATGTAGTCAGTGTCTGTAGTGTTTCGAAGGGCAGCTGATGCAGCAAGCCTATCTGCCTATCCTGGTATACAGCGGTGGCCTGGCACCCAACACAGTGTAATATTAAGTTCTAGTTTATGGGCAGACATAAGGGAGTTATAAAGGGAATTCAGGACTGGGTTCTTATTGTGCCACTTTCGAAAGGATAGGGACATTAAAACACTGAGGGAGTCTGTGTAGATGATCGATGTCTGTATTTTCTTTTCTATAATGTGTCTCACAGCTAGCAGGATTCCATGGCATTCAGCGGTAAATATACTTGTATGTCTGTTCAGTGTTTTTGAAAGTGAAAAGTGTGGTCCATGTGCTGCACAGGACACTTGAGCAGACTTCGAAGCATCGGTGTAATATTCATCACAAGTGTACTTCGCCTGAAGTAACATGAAGTGCCGCTGTATGGCAATAGAGGATGCGTGCTTCCCCACTGCAAGAAACGACAGGTCACAATTAACAGCATGCATTTCCCAAGGGGCAATTAAGTCTTTTGGTGAAGTTGTATGAAGGCTGTTAATCGGAATGTCCAGTTGTTCAATATGCGTGGCAACTCTGACTGGATATGGCGGTGTTAGAGATGGTTTTCTTGAGAAGAGTGCTGTGCTAGTTTTGTCGAGCAGGAGGCGGCGACATGGATGGTTCAGTTGGCATAGTACCTTCATAGCATAAGTTACACAAGAAAATTCTCTCCTTCGTTGCAGTGACCATCGGTTCGCCTCGACATAGAGGCTAGCAATTGGGCTAGTTCGAAAAGCGCCCGTAGCAAGGCGAAGACCGAGGTGGTGCACGGGGTCGAGTAATTTTAGTGCAGAGGATGATGCTGACCCATAGACCATCGAGCCATAGTCTATGCGTGATAGAACTACACTATTCAGAAGGCTCAGAAGGCAGTCGCGATCTGTACCCCATGACCGGTGAGAGAGAATTTTTAGCAGATTCATTGCTTTGAGACACTTCAGTCGCAACTGTTTTATGTGGGCAATGAAGGAGAGTTTTTCGTCAACAACTACGCCAAGAAATTTATGTTCCTTTTTAAAGGCAAGGCTCTGACCATTCAGTGTAATGTTGGGGTCAGGTCTGACGCCACGCTGCTTAGAGAAAAGTACACAAACACTTTTTTCAGAGTTAAATTTAAACCCATTGTCATCAGCCCACCTGGACAGTTTGTTAACACCTAGCTGAATCTGTCTTTCACAGATGGCCAAGTTGCAAGATTTGAAGCTTATCTGGATGTCATCAACATATACAGAGCAAGAAATGGTTTTTGGCAACACACTTTTTAAAGAGTTCATTTTGACAATGGAAAGTGTGCAGCTGAGAACACCACCTTGAGGGACACCATTTTCCTGTATGTACTGCTTTGAGTATGCATTGCCAACACGAACTTTGAAGGCCCGCTCAGACAAGTAACTTCGAATTGTATTCAACATGTTCCCTGTGATGCCAAGAGAGAAGAGGTCGCGGATGATACCATAGCGCCAAGTGGTATCATATGCTTTTTCGAGATCGAAAAAGACAGATAAACAATGCTGTTTATGTACAAAAGCATCGCTTGCATAAGACTCGAATGCAATGAGCTGATCAGCAGTTGACCGCTCAGCTCTAAAACCAGCTTGGTTTGGATGAAGAAGACCATTGTATTCAAGGAAATGTAGGAGGCGGCGATTTACCATTTTTTCAAAAAGCTTGCATAAGCAGCTGGTTAGAGCAATAGGCCGATAACTGGCAGCAAGAGTGGGATCTTTTCCGGGTTTTAATATCGGGATAATGATCGCTTCCTTCCATGCTTTAGGAAAACGTCCTGTGGCCCATATTTTATTATACAGGCAAAGTAGAGTTTCAAGCGTGCCCGTATGCAGGTGTTTGAGCATTCCATATGTGACCCTGTCAGGACCTGGTGCTGTGTTCCCACATGTGCCAAGTGCCATCTTCAGCTTCTGCATGGTGAAAGGGCTATTGTACCCTCCTGTGCACGGTCTTTTATCACATATAGGCTTCCTCTCCTCAGTTACCTTGTGCCGCAAAAAAGAATCTGTATAGTGCGCTGAGCTGAATACATATTCGAAGTGTTGCCCTAGTGTGTCTGCTTGGTGTTCAAGAGAGTCACCACTAGTGCTGACAAGGGGTGTTGGGAGAGTGTTATTTCCTTTGAGTGCTCTTATTCTATTGTATACTTTGTGAGAATCAGAATAAGAGTTCACAGAAGAAAGGAATGATGACCAGCTTTCTCGCTTGGAGATGCGTCGAACACGTTTGCCATTTGCCTTTGCGCGCTTAAATTCTATTAGGTTTTCAGCCGTGGGGTATCGGCGTAACTTCGACCATGCCTTGTTTTGTGTTTCACTGGCAGTTTTACATTCTGCATTCCACCACGGCCTTCGTTTGTTTCGTGGCTTACTTGATGTTTGTGGAATGTGTTTTTCTGCAGCATCTATAATGTGCAGCGTGATCAAGAGTTGAGATTCGTCAACGCCTAAGCCAGTAACTGATGAACAGGGCAGAGCTGAGTGCTCCCTGAACCTCTCCCACTTGGCCACATATTCTTTAAATTTCCTGGGACTAGATGCATTTACATTTTTATTGCCTGTGTACTTCACAGAGATGGGAAAATGGTCGCTTCCATATAGATTGTCAATAACAACCCACTCTGTAGCTGCCAAGTGCATCGGAGAGCCAATGGCTAAGTCAATGGCTGTGTACGTATTATGAGCTGAGCTGTAGTATGTTGGCTGTTTTGAGTTGAGTAAACATGATCCTGAGGACAACAAGAACTTTTCAATTAGTGCACCTCGGAAGTCCGTTCTTGTACATCCCCATAATGGGTGGTGGGCATTAAAGTCTCCGACCAGCAGCCATGGTTCTGGGAGTTGGTCAATCAGCTTTTCAAAATTTTTGTTGCATAGCCTATGATCTGGCGGAATATACAGCGAACATACCGTTGTTATTTTACCGAATATTAAGGCTTGTATTGCCACTGCCTCTAAGTCTGTGTTAATCGAGATGTTTCGACAAGCGATTGACTTTTGTGTTATAATGGCAACGCCACCGGAGGGGTGAGTACTGCCTTACCTATCTTTCCTGAATATACGATACTGCTTGAGAAAACTGGTGTCTGTTGGTTTCAGATGTGTTTCTTGCAGACAAACTATGTTTGGTTGGTGTTCGGCGAGGATTTCATATACGTCATCCAGATTTTTTAGGAGTCCTCGACAGTTCCAATAAATGATACTCTCGGTAGCCATTTTGGTAGGTGTGGAAGGAATATAGAATAGGGTTAGGACTCGCCGCCCTTATCAGGGGGCTTAACTGGTGTATGTTTTTTTTTATTTGAGACGGTCCAGCAGGCCCCGACTCTCATTGGCGGACTCCCTACGCGCCGCTGACGCTGCGGAGTCCGTGTTCACCTCCATCGCCTCTGGTGAAGGCATGGAGGCAGGAGGTTTTTCAAGAGGAACAAAGTCCCTCTCAGATGTCTTTGGTGTCCCGGACGTCTGGGGGAAAGTGACCTCCGGGATTGCAAAGATTGGTGCAGCCGGTGGCTGCTTAGTGAGAAGCCGTGGTGGGAGCACGTCAGCAGCATTGCACTGCGTGCCCACCGTTACTAGACGCGGCCTGGCCCCTCTGCGGGCTGCGTTAGCATAGGGAGCTGAGGAAAGCATTCTGTGGTTTTTTCGGGCCTCTCCGTATGTTATCTTCTCAGTTATCTGTATATTGATTACTTCTTTTTCAGCCTGAAAGGCTGCACAGGACCGTGAGTATGCAGGGTGGGTGCCCTCACAGTTCACACATTTGTAGTCAGTTGCACTGCATTTATCGGTTGCATGGTCATGCGCGCTGCATTTTGCACAGGTAAGGCGTCCTCGACATGTCTGGCTACCATGCCCGTACCGCTGACACTTGAAGCACCTGCGGGGGCTTGGTATGTACGGGCTAACTTTGCATCGGATAAATTCCACATTGACAAATTCAGGAAGTGTGCTCTGGTTGAAGGTGAGAACAATATGTTTCGTTTTTATTTTTTCGTTCTTTCGCATTGATTGTTATTCTTCGTACTGCTGTTACACCTTGGTTCTGTAGGCCCTCAAGAAGATCTGATTCTGTTTCGTTTAGGAGGTCTCGCTCAGAGACAACTCCCTGGCAGCTGTTAAGACTGCGGTGGGGTGATACCTGAACGTCAAGGTGAGCAAACGTTTTTGTTATGAGAAGGTTGTCAGATTGACTTTTGTCTGATACCTCTATTAGCAGGTCACCAGATCCTAGTTTTTTCGCTTTGTAGTTTGCCCCAATGATGGCCTTCAGAGAGTTGGCAATCAGAAAGACTGACAGTTCATTTACTGGTTGAGATTCGGTTACAGAGTGCAAGACAAGAAACTTTGGAAAGTTCTCAGTTGGTGTACTGATTTTTTGCGTCACTTCGGTGCGACTCCTTTTCGGGGGTCGATCAGGTTTTTTTAAAGGTAGTTTTTCCATGCAGTATAGATTGTTTTAAGGGGTCCTAATATATGTCGCCTCTGGTTCACCCTTATACGCAGAGGAAGGTCCCGGAGCCCCTCGCCTGGTGGACAGGCGAGGAGCCCATCGGCCGAGGCTTGACCACGGCCTCGACCGCCACTGTTCAAGGTTTGTTCCCTTCACCTCTCAACCTATCGCCACGGTACGGATTACAGCTTCGGTATGGGGGCTCAGGGCCCGTGGTGGCACCAGGCACCAACACCTAGTTTACACAAGGTGCCCTTGCGGGGTACCAATTTTAAACACCTTTCTTTCATTGCTCCCCTCACATTTGAGCCTCATACATATAGTGTGGGTACCAGGACACAGCAATGTGAAAGCCAATGAGGTTGCTGACAGACTAGCTAAATATTCTCTGAACGGCCCTGTATTGCCCATCCTCCCGGCAACAGAGTACATAACAGCAGCACTATTTCGGCGGCGTGCCTTATTAAGCACGCAGTCTGGATCCATTTTATCATCGGATGACTACGTGCATCTCAAGTATTCCTGGAATAGGAAATCATGTCAATCAAGGCAGACTGAGGTCTCTCTAACCAGGCTACGCTGTCGTATTCCGTCCCTAAATTTCTCGGCAATATGCACAGGTTTCGCGGCAATATGCACAGGCCTGGTTTGGCGCTTTCTCCTGTCTGCGCATTCTGCGGGGAACCGGAAACAATAGATCATTTCCTGATATTGCGCCGCCGTTTTACCATGTTGAGAAAACGGTATTTAGAGAAGACGTTACAGCAGCTGGGTCTTAATGTGAGCAGCCAAATTTTATTATTTTTCGGCGCCACCATGCTTGGGTACAGCCACAGGCATGTTTTTAACGCCATTCAAAACTTCTTAATAGAAACAAAACGTCTACCTTGCTAATATGCTTTGAAGTTTTTCTCTGTACATATAAATCTTACTATTTTCCTACTACGTGCGCTAGTATTTAATCTTTTATACTTTGGTTTATCATATTTACATTTCCTTCTCTATTCCCTAGCATTTATTTATTTTTTTTTATTTTTGTGACGTAGTTATAGATCTCAAAATCTAATATCTCTGCACCCCAATTCTTGGCCGATCCCCCTGTGTGGGTATGTGCCATCACATTAGAGGAGAACAACAACAACAACAATTCAGGATAATAGGTTATATATTTCGTGCACGGAGCAAACTTATAGTAATTCTATGTTCCAGCATCCGTAAATCTTAATTTTGGAAGTCTTAAGTTCCATGCAGTGTGCCTTTATGGAATTCAAAATCTAAGGCTGCTGCGCATTTCACGACCTGCTGTCGACCTCCCAAAATTCATATGTACCACCACCTTTAGTTATATTTATCACCAACACACAAGCCAAAAATGATGCATGCATCTGAAGACTTCTGGTACTCTATTGTCCATCACAAACGCAAACACAAGAACCGCAAACGGCTCAGCGTACATGAAGAGTGGTAAAAAGCACGTTGATGACTCTCAAAATATGAATAAAATGTCAGTAACGCACGCTGAAGTGTCTACATCTTGATGGCCATATCAAGGCCGCAGAAAGGTTTCCCTGAGTACGGCAAGCCTTTGCGGCTAGTTGGGGCATTTTGGAGCAGTGTGGCGCAAACTTAATAAATGTCGCACTTATTGCGGAGAAATATGCAGCTCTATCAAAATGTGCAATTGGCGCTGTAGGTTGAACCCCCCCCCCCCCCCCCCCCCTTGCAAGCCAACCACCTGAGACTCGAAAAACCTCAGTGGTCATCAGCAATTACTGCTGTGTCTACACATGGCACACCCCCGAACAACACATTGTTAGTGGTTGTTGCATGCTTGGTGACAAGTTTCATCACATCTCAATGGTGCTCTTGGTATATGCCTCGGCTCCAAACTGCTTGGTTGGACAGCAGGAATGCACCCAGAGGCGCATTGCATTTTTCTGGTCATGTAGCAAGGACTTCTGCACAGTCAAAACAAAGCACGTCTGCATGAAAACTGATTCATTGCTTACAATATGTCAACTCGGGCCACTCTATACCAGAAAATTTCCTCGGTTCATTGCTCATCATTGCTCTTTGCTGCTCTCCTCTGTATTCATGTCTTATAGGAATCTGCACGTAGCCTATACCCAATCTCTGGAGCTGCATCCTTATCTTTCTTTGTCCCCCTGTTCCACACCCTTCACATAGCTCCAACCTTGTGACTCTCAGCAGTCCAGCACAACTGTATCTCTGCCATTTTCTCCACCACTTTTGCCCCAGCTGCATTCTGTTTCTTCGCTCCATTTATATACACCCAAACATAACCCCAGCAGCGGCGGCGTAGCGGTAGAACATCCGCCTCGCATGCAAGAGGACCGGGGTTCAATTCCCGGTGCCGCGCAATTCTCCACCGGATGAAAATATATCCGCGTGCCGATAGAATTGCATAAACAGGTTTGGGGTGCGACCTGATGCCGGTGAACACCTCCGGCAACGCACTGTCTCACCAGAACAGACGTTGGCCACCCTGATGCAGTAATTGGCCACAACCTTCTCTGATAAGCTCCATAAAACCCCGGCTCTCAGTCGCCAGCGGCCGCGGAACAACTGACCATGGCGGCGGTCAGACCTGTGACGCAGCAGGGGGTGCCAAGAATGCCTGGCTCCGCTGGACAGGCCGCCATTGGAAACTGCCCTGGCAGCGTTTAATGCTACAACCCTAGCTAGTGAAGCTAGTATAGCAGTGCTGTTAGAGGAACTAGAGGGCATGAAATGGGATGTCATGGGGCTTAGTGAGGCTAGGAGGCCGAATGAGGCATATACTGTACTGAAGAATGGGCATGTACTGTGTTATCGAGGTTTACCAGAGAGGCGAAAACTAGGAGTAGGTCTCCTTGTCAATAAGTATATAGCGGGTAATATAGATGAATTCTATAGTTTTAATGAGAGGGTTGCAGGCATCGTAACTAGGCCTAATATGCGATATAAACTTAAGATTGTACAGGCATATGCACCTACATGTAGTTATGATTACCAGGCAGTTGAAAGCTTCTATGAAGATGTAGAATCGGCAATGCGAAACGTAAAGACGCAGTATACTGTACTAATGGGCGACTTCAATGCCAAGGTAGGGAAAAAGCAGGCAGGAGACAAGCCAGTAGGTGACTATGGCATTGTTCTAGTAATAGCATGGGGCAGTTACTAGTTGAGTTTGCAGAGCGCAATAACTTACGAATCATAAATTCCTTCTTCAGCAAACGGAAGAGCCGGAAATGGACATGGAAAAGTCCTAACGGAGAGACTAAAAATGAAATCCACTTCATAATGTGTTCAACCCCCACCATTATGCAAGATGTAGAGGTAATCGAGAAAGTGCGATGCAGTGACCACAGGATGGTGAGGTCCCGAATTAGCCTAAATCTGAAGAAGGAACGCAACAGATTAGTAAGAAAGAAACCCATCAACGAATTAGCGGTGAGAGGGAGGGCAGAAGAGTTCAAGATCTCGCTACAGAATAGGTATTCAGCTCTATTTGAGGATGGCGGCATAACCCTAGAGGCAAGAAACAATAATTTCAGAGATATTACTACTGAGGTCGCGGTAGAAGTAGGCGGTGGGATAGTTAGAGAGGATACCGTTAAGCTGTCTAAGGAGACGAAAGATTTCATTAAGAAACGCCAGAGTATGAAAGTTTCCAATCCAACAGACCAGATCGAATTGGCCGAGATATCAAAGCTAATCAATAAGCGCAAGGTGACCGATATAAGGACGTATAACATGGAGAAAATTGAGCATGCTGTAAAGAATGGGGGAAGCCTTAAAGCGGTAAAGAAGAAATTGGGCATAGGCAAAAACCAGATATATGCGATAAGGGACAAGGCGGGCAACGTCATCACTAATATGGACAAGATAGTCAAAGTAGCCGAGGAGTTCTATACAGATCTCTACAGTAGCCAAAGTAGTCAGGACCGTAATGAGATTGGCGGTAGGGAAAAACAGTCAGACGTTCCACCAGTGACGAAGGACGAGGTCAAGAAAGCACTAGAAACTATGAAAAGGGGGAAATCAGCTGGAGAGGATCAGATAACTACAGATTTGCTGAAGGACGGGGGGGATATCGTGATAGAAAAAACTGGCCATCCTGTATACGCAGTGCCTAGTGTCATCGACGGTACCGGAACCATGGAAGAATGCAAACATTATCCTCATTCACAAGAAAGGGGCCTCTAGGGACCTTAAAAACTACAGACCAATCAGCTTACTGTCTGTTACGTATAAGGTTACTATTAGTGATTACCTTAGTAATCGCTAACAGAGTCAGGACAACCTTAGACTGCAATCATGCAAAGGATCAAGCAGGGTTTCGGAAACGGTACTCTGCTATCGATTATATCCATACCATCAATCAGGTGATAGAAAAATGCTCGGAATATAACCAGCCCTTATACATAGCATTCATTGATTACGAAAAAGCATTTGACTCAGTTGAAACCTCGGCGGTGATGCAGCCATTGCGAAATCAGGGGGTAGACGAGCCGTACGTGAAAGTGCTGGAAGATATATATAGTGGCTGCACAGCAACCATAGTTCTGCATAAAGAAAGTAACAAAATTCCCATAAAGAAAGGTGTTAGGCAAGGAGACACAATCTCCCCAGTACTATTCACAGCTTGTTTAGAGGAAGTATTCAGAGACTTGGAATGGGAGCAGCTAGGGATAAGGGTAGATGGAGAATACCTCAGTAATCTGCGATTTGCTGATGACATTGCCTTGCTAAGCAACTCGGGGGATGAACTGCAAATAATGACTGATGACCTAGACAGGAAAAGTAGAAAGGTAGGCTTGAAAATCAATATGCAGAAGACAAAGGTAATGTTCAACAGCCTCGGGAAAGAACAGCAGTTTATATTAGGTAGCGAAATACTGGAAGTAGTAGGCGAATATATCTACTTAGGACAGGTAGTAACCGCAGATGCGGACCATGAAAAGGAAATAACAAGAAGAATAAGATTGGGATGGAGCGCATTTGGCAAGCAGTCGCAGATTATGACTAGCAGCTTACCGGTATCGCTCAAGAGGAAAGTATACAACAGTTGCGTCTTGCCTGTACTCACCTATGGGGCTGAAACATGGAGGCTAACTAAGAGAGTTCTACTTAAGTTGAGGACAACCCAGAGGGCTATGGAACGAAATTGGTAGGGGTAACATTAGGCGATAGAAAGCGTGCAGAGGGGGTCAGAGAAATAACTCAAGTTACCGACATTTTAGTGGAAATTAAGAAGAAAAAATGGACATGGGCAGGACTTGCAGTGCGAAGAGAGGATACCCGAGGGTCGCTGAGGGTAACAAACTGGATTCCAATGGAAGGAAAGCGTAGCAGTGGGCGGCAGAAAGTTAGGTGGGCGGATGAGATTAAGAAGTTCGCAGGGGTCAAGTGGAGGCAGCTAGCACAGACCCGGATTAAGTGGAGAAATATGGGAGAGGCCTTCGCCCTGCAGTCGGTATAATCAGGCTGCTGCTGATGATGATTATGAAATATTACCACACCCCCTCCGATGTCCCTGACTGGAGTCTCTGATATTGAGGGTCAACTGGCTCTGATTCGTGAATGGCCATATTTAAGAAGCTGCAAGAAATGAGCGTGCCACCATTCACATTCGCACTGCATCAGGCACCGTTGTAAGTCCTGGCGACCGAGTGGAAAGTAGACAGAAATAAACTCTATAAGTTGGTAGTGTAATTTGTTGACAACCGCCAAACATATGCTCATTAGAAACTATCTCAGAAGACAATGAGCATATGAGAAGCCCACAAAACAGCACAATTTTCGGAATGAAAAAGAAAAAAAGTGTTCATAATAAAATGACATCTTAAACTTGACCTCCTCTAAAGTAACATGTATCACAATCATGCCCTTCTAAAATGTGGACTTCAGAGTCCAAAGATGTACCCATGTATTGCGTGATATTAGTGCATATTGAAGAACCTCAGGCGGTCGAAATTTCTGGAGCCCTCCTTTACGGCATCTCAGCTCGGGCTGCGTTGGTACATTAAATCTCACAAACCAGAATAAAACCACATAACTCCACAATTTTTTGTCTTCATCATCAGGTATGAAATGTGCAGCATGAATTTCGCTACAGAGTTACAGCTGCTCGGCCTATACCATACTTCTGGCCGTTTTCCTCGTTTTTTTTTTGCCTACTACACAAGGTCATCCACTTTTAGTGCAAACAGGCATGCTCTCTTCAGGGCCCCTTGCCTTCAACCTCACCGTGCATGGAAGCAAAATCACAGACTATGTGAAGCCCCGCCTTCGGGTTGCTTTGCTCTGATGTATGGCTGCCTCGGACACAATGCCACTTTGAAGGAAGCATGCTTGTTCGCTTTAAGAGTGGAAGACAGTGTTCATTTTTGTACTTGGTAGTATGTAGGGAAGGTGGACAGTTGAACCAAATGGCCTGCTGGGCACAAAGGGCAAGGGCTTAGCAGCAGGCAGATGGTTTAAAAGATGACATAATCTATAGGGTACAATTTGTGCCAACATTCATAAACTGACTAACCAACTGGGTTGAAATCCTCTGTAAAAGCAGCTGCCAGACCAACGTTTGCGGGCTGGGTGCTACTGCCAGCAGGCATCGACTAGCCAGGGCTTATTTCACCAGGATTGCCACAAGGTTCGACACCTATTGGTGCCTGGCCGGTTTCACTTGCGCACATTTGCGACAGCAATGTCGCTACAGTCAAAGAGGCGTGTTCGTCGTCTGCGTAGAAAAAGCCAGAATTTACGACACAGCTAGTTAAGTATCCTGCCCAGTAAACAACAATACCCTCTAAGGGCAGACAGCAGGGCTTAAGTCCCTTACAAAAATGAGTTTTGAAACTCTATTGTTGGACTATTGACCGCCTTTTGAATTTATTGAATTTCGATAGACATTCAACCCCAGCTGAGTGCAATCTTTACAGGGCCCACAGAATTTTCATTGTGTTCTACCCAATAGACTTTTTGTGCTATTTTTTCTATGTGCTTTTTGTTGTCAGTTTTCAACGTTCACGAACAATTAGCGTGTACTGTTCAAGCTGACCCATGTTTTTAAGTAGTTTTAGGCACAAATGATAAGAACATGATGTGACAATTTCGTTATGAATTTTTGGTCTCACTTGTAATCAACTATTGGCCACATTCTGCAAAGGGAAATATAAGAGCAGCATGCAGTTGCGTGCTCGTTCATGTTATATAAAAGTACATATTAACGGTGCACACTTAGCTCAAGCTTCGCAACACAGTGAAAATATGCCCTAAAAACTTCATGATGGCAAAGCCTCCACTAATAATGCAAATACATCGTTGAATGTCAGTCAGAATCCGTAATGAATCAGCTTCTGTATGTCGCAGAAGGTAACTTTAGTGGTAGGACATATTTTATATTTATCATAAAACAAGTTCAGTGAGTCATCATACTAACAAACAGGATCCTAGATTGAACCTACCATGTAGGGCAGGACAAAGCTTTTTTAAACCAGTTGCAAAGTTCACTATATATATGCTTCAGGGTCTGACATTCTGCCCAAGCCTAGGTATTTTTGCCCGTAGCTTTTGCCGCAAAATGAGGTGCAGTCTGTATTGGAATCCTGTATGTCTTTGGAGAATTTAACTGTTATTTTTTTCTTTTCCTTCCTTTCTTAAAGTGGACACCATGCTAAAATGAAGTCACTTTAAACATTGAGGGGTTCTAATAATGACGGATTGATCCCACGCATACTATAGAGTTAACACGCATAGCAAAAACATTCGCGTATGAAATAAAAAGAAAAAAAAAATAGGATTACACGCGTCTTCTATCCGCGACTCGTCTTTTCAAAGAAGCATTCGGCCACTGCCTTGCTACTGTCCACACCCATCTTTCCCCCGTGCCGCGAACGGCGCCAGCATGTCCGGAGGGTAGAGAGTTACTTCCTGTCGGCTGGGGGGAAAAAGGGGGAGGGGGGGAGGGGTTGCTCCCTCTGGGTCTCTGCTCTCTGCCTTCTCCGTGGTTTGTCTTCACGGAGATGACCTTGGCTGCAGCATAGCTCGCGCAGCGGGGGCGGCGGCTCCCCCTTTTCACCGAAGCTGTTCTTCCGCGCCCTGTTTTCTTTGCACGCGGACGCGGGTACGCTGAGTGCGGCGATGTGCCAGTTCAGTTGGCGTTTTCCCGCCACCGTGGTCGCATCTTGCACTGTGAGCGAAGCACCGTATGTAGGTTTTTCGCTGGTGATTATCACGAAGATCGTTTTGTTCAAATTTGAGCGCGAACGTACGCATTTAAGTCTTCGGAGGAATCCGCTCTTGGGTGGCAGCTTCTGCGCAAGGAGGACGTGTTTAAGAAGTTCAACAGTCGCAGGCGTTTTGGATTCTGGGCGAAAAGCCGGCACGGGCGGAGGGAGCGTCTGCACTTTGGTGAGAGTTTTACTTTTTCCTATTCGTGTTTGTGCCAGTCTTGTACAGTGTGTGCTACAAGGGGAAGCGAGCATGTAAATATTTCTAGCAGGCAAGCCAGCCTCGTCGGAAAAAAAGGAGGGAGAGAGAGAGAACCAGGCTTGTCTCTAACGCGGACGCTGGGGCCGATGGAACGCCAGTTGGGATGGCGACATTTTCTTTCTTTTACAAGGTGACCGTTTTTGACGGATTGTTCGGCACAGTGCTGTACTCTTTCGATACGCTACTCGCGCTGAGACGGACACATTATCGAGATCATAATATGCCTCTGTCACACATTGTGGATTATTGAATCTGTGCAGCTCCACCATTTTTGCAGTGTTTGTTTTTGTTTCCACTCATTTTGGTGCCTATAGTTGGTAATTCTGCTTCAAGTTTTCTGGGTAGTAATGCTTGTGACTTGCACTTTGCTATTTATATTCACAATGGGATCTTTGACGGCAGCATATATTGTTTATCAGGGAGAAATGAACGATGTGGCAGTGCTGCCGAGCTGTGGAAGCGGCGGTCGATGCCGTCTAAGCAGTGAAAGACAGTGACAACTCATTTTAGACAAGAAATTTCTTGAGCTATGACGTGGAGCAGCGCACAAATGCCTTTCCTCTATTTTTAAGTTAGTATATACCGCAACTTAATTATGATTTATATTGTTTATTTCAGCATCACATGCGAGGAGTTCCCGGACGTATCAGCGTTTTACGCAAAGAATAGCCTGGCGTCATACCTTGCATATGAATTGAAATAAAGCAAATAAACAGCCCAGCTCATGCTATGGGTTCACCAAAGATGCATATTTTTTCTTTCTCATTAACGCGCATTTTTTATTCTGTGTTCCCTTTCCGCTGCGGATTAACAGAAAATGCTGCGTGATCAACGGTTAGCCGGGAGCAGGCACGAGGTGGTTTACATTAATGCAAAAGTAGAACAGCACATATCCTTGCTGCGGTCAGTCAACACATTCTATGTTCTGCTCGATCAATCAACAATTTAGTCAGTTTAGTGTAGGTTAATGAGTGAGTAAGTATAATGGGGCTTAAAAGATCAAGATCTGTTTTGTTCTTTTATGCCTCACTATGCTTATCATTAACCAGCACTGATCAGACAGGATTGTTGATTGGTCGGGCAGAACATAGAATGTGGTGACTTATCGCAGCTAGGAGATGTACTGTACTACTTTTGCATTAATGAAAATCACCCCGTGTCTGCTCCTGGCAAACCGATGGTCGTGTACTATTTTCTGTTGTTCAGGAGTGGAAAGGTAGCAGAAAATCAAAAAGCGTCACTTGCAGAGTTTCTGAAGCATTTGAGCCTGAAATCAACAGAATTTCAGTTGCGCGAATTCCAAAAGCGCTCTTAAGAAACACATGGGCCACTAATTCATAAGCGCTCAACAAGAGGTCAACACTGCATCATCCAAGATGTTGCCGATTATCAACAGACTTTCAACAGCGTGTATTGACACAACGCTTTCGAATTTCTATAGAAACCCTACATGCATTTTTGTAAGGGGTGTCTCCAATACACGAGTTTTGCAAGGTGCTGCAAGATGGCAAGCTTATGAAGACTGCACACCAGCAACCGTTTTTTCCAGGTTATGTTTTAGACACAGGTTCATTCCTCAGGAAGTGATTTGTTTACAACCTATTGCAGAAGTATGAACAAAACGGGACGGTTTTTAACGTTTTTGAGTGCTCCTTTATAAAAAACAAACATAACGATAAGGAGAACGCGAAATTAAGCTCTGAATCTTAAACGGACGATATTTGTACAGAACTGCGTGCTCCGAGCCGCTTTGGGCTATTCACACGATATCTAGCGATAACCGAGACTGCCTATGAGTAAGCATGCGCAGCCAAACCAACAGCACTGCCTGACGTTTTCGGGGCTCGCTCGCGCGCGGTTTTCCCGCCTGCTTCAAGGCGGATGTAAAATGGCGGCGAAGGCTGGCCCCAAAAATGGTCTAGCGCGACAGCAGCACAGCCACTTTGGGGGGGGCCGAAACACTTAGATAATGAAATTCAAAAGCACAAATAAAAACGCTATAAAACAACGTAAAGAAATAAATATTTTAATGCCACATTTTATAAAATAGGTAAACTATTTCAGCAAAACGTTACTCCGCATTTTTAATTTTTTGCAACGTTCTTGTTACGCCCCCTGTTGATGAGTGTGCGGTGCATTTGCAGCTTGACTTTGCGGGCCTTGTTTCGGCACCCGGCCACAGTGGCCGCGGGATCTCACGAAGCGGTTTCTTATCGCCAGCTGTCTGCAATAGCGCGCCTGGTAAAGCTTATAAGTTTAGCTCGCCGGTCTCGATATGCCCCTTTTGCGAAGTTTTCGTCGTCCTTGCGCGTCGCTTCTCTGTCACCTTTTTGTAAAATTTGCACCCCGCCGCACCGCTGCGGCAGTTTTCTCGGTTTTGTCGTTTCCTTCGACGTGCGGCCAGTGCGAAGTCTTTTTCCGTCTTTGCACGCTTCGCGCGGTTCTTTTGAAGCGCTTAGCGCTTTATTTCAAGATGAGCTTGCGGCGTGTGAAGAAACGATGCGCCGTGTCATATTGCGACAGCATGGGCAGTACCGTCGGTGCCAAGCTACACCGCTTCCCGCTGGACTTTCACAAGTGAGCTCTTGTCAGTGTCGTCTGCTACAAGGCGTCTGCTCTAGGTATGCTCCGAATGCTTTATTTGGGCTGTTCGCTTCTGTTTCTGTAACCAGTTCGTGCGCACGTGGCTTCATTTTTTCGGGGATATTTATTTACTACACTACAGGGCACACACTTTAAGTGCTGAGCTGTGCGAAAGAGGCCCACCATTTGTATGATTTATGGTGTTTTTTGCAGCCGGCTATCACCAGCGTTAACTTGATGCCGGGGTCTCAGGAGCAACCACGCGCATGCCACTGACTGGAAGGCCAATTTAAAACCAATTGTGAGGCCTGACAGGTCTGAGCGCAACACTGTTTAATTTTCCAACACCGCTAAGCCAATTTGACCTTCGCAACTGGTAGTATCTAAATTCAGCCACGTGTATATGCGCGTCCTTGATGGTGCTTTAACTGACTTCACTCAGCAGGAGTTACTGCCTGTCTTGTTATTGCTATTCTGCATATGCATGACCGTTAGGGTAACTATAAACGCACTTCATTCTCGTCAATCTTAACCATAGAAAAGTATAGCCACCCGCATGGCATGAGGACGAGCGTACGTAACCGCACTCTTGGGCGCTGAGAGCTTGGGGCGAGCATTTACTATGATAGTTAAGATATAATGGAAGTATATTGTACTGCAGTTAGCATTTACAGGAAGAATGACGCATTGGCGTTTGGAGTATGCAGTATTCCTTACGGCGCAATTGGGAATAACGTGTACGTTGCATCACGTCCAGGTGCCGAGCGTGGGTGCAGTTCCAAGGCAGTTCTGCCACAACGTCAGCCTGGAGAAGACACCATGGCAGCTGCGAGACTTGCGGGTTTGTTCCAAGCACTTCGAACCGTCTGCGTATCTGTCGTCAAAACGGCTGCGATCCGTATTGATGCGCCTACTAAAGTCATGTCATGTTTGCCTCAATTGAAGCTGTCTTAGCATTGTCTTCTATGCTTTTCAATTTCCTACCTCGCAACGTTCATGGAACTGCAGGGCTTTTTTCTATCCGCACTGTTACCATTGATATGGATAGCCAGCTTAAAGAAACTTCAGGTTGAGCTGACTGTGACGCGTATTTTTTGTTGGTGTGCTTTATCACTGTATTTGTTTGGTTGCTGTAATAAACCATGAATATGAAAACCATACTTGCCGTACACTATTGCAGACTGTGCACCTCAGCCTGTGCTTTGTGCATCATACCTTGTACTCAAAAGTACTAGCACCAGTATTTCCACCAAGGTTTCCACTACGAATCATGCATGATTGCATGCTTAGCCAGCCAAGGTAAGTCAGCGTCTGAAAGTGTTCCTGCCTTTCTATGCTGCCTTCTTTGCCAGTCACTTTCACTGGGTTCCGAATTGCACGTTAACAAGGCCATAACTAGCAGGAACTCGAGCACGTTTGACTGGCAAAGGTTGGTGGGCAAAAGCAACCTTCATGAAATACCGGCTTGAAAATGCGGGTTCTATAAAAAGACCACTTTAAAATTCGCACTAAAAACATACGTGTGCGTGACGTCATTCAACGTCACTCATGCGTAGTTGCCCCCCAATATGGCGGTGCCCATGAGCCGCCATATTTCGGACCAATGGGCGTCTATGGAGCCTTCGCTACCATGGTATATCTACCTTGCCTGCTTTCGTCGGCGGAGCCTTGTCCGTATCGGGCCAGGCGTGCGTAGCGAGAAGCGGCCCGAAGCGGTCAAAGTACTCAGTGCAATCGTTCCAGAGAAGCGTTTCGCCCTCTGTATATGTATGCCTAATCCACATTACGGTTAAGAAAGGCCACAAACCTGTGCTTGCTCTCATGCAAAAACGTCGCCCATCTTGAGCACCGTGCCGCGACACACCCCCTCGAAGCGAACCAGGTGTGAAGGACACGAACACACAGAGCGCGATAATTGTTACAAGTGGAAAACGAGGCAACGACTTACCAAAGGACTCGCTGGTGTCCTCGCGCCGATTTTCGAAAGCCCGCATCGCCTTGCGCTCTCTGTCTGTTGCGGAGCCCTGTGCGTACGGCGCCGTTCTCTCTGGTTATACCGCAAGAGTAGTGCACGACTTCGTTCTGTTTCTCGTGACACGGTGAGGCGTACAGCCGGTTGCAACGGCCATATCCGAGATTTCTTGCAGAAGTATGTCCTGCCTCTCAAACGCTTCTTCCGTTCCGGACCTAATTTCAAAATCAGCCATCATTTATAATTTCGAATACGCGAACATTAGATTAACTTATGTCAGATATACTCACTTTCGGCGATTTTTCCGGTCTTTTGCCTGGAACTGTGTTAGAAGCAAGTCCAGCCTCTCTTTGACACTACGAAGAGTGAACCGCTTGCCGGTTTCTTTACATACCAAAGTCGCAACCTGCTCCCACCTCAAAAGAAAGGCTGGACGCTTATCACAGCATTTAGTAGGCGCAAATCGTCGCTCGGCGAATACTTGATCCGGGATGTTGAAGCACGGGCATGACTAGCACGGGACTTCGGCCATTTTAGCTGACAACAACACGACTAGAGAGTGAACATAAACACGACAACTGGCTCGCTCGCCAGGCTCACTCTGGATTATCTCGGCTTGGAAAGGGCTTACGGCAGACACGGAAGGAGGCTTTCCGGACTTGCCGGGACTACCGGAACGGCAAAACTTGTGCATGCGCAGTCCTGCCGTGGCTAGCCGTATCTGCCGTATGGTCAAATTTGCCGTAGTTACCATGTTTGCCGCAAGGCGATGCTAAAACTGTCTATTAATAGCACTTGAAAACAGTTTCAAGCAAACGCGAAATGATCCTAACGTACCAGGATTTATTTAGGCACCTCACAATATTATTTCGCTTTAGTTGTTCAGTGGGTAGTTACAATATTTACAAATCACTGCGTACACGTTCTTTCAAGTGAGACAAATATTATTGATATTGCTGCGACTAGATTACCGCGTGCGTTTTGTCCCAACCAACGCGATCATGTTATGGGTCTGGTCTGTTGTAGTTTCCTTTGCCCTGTTTATCTACACAGTCCTTTTCACTAAATTGAGTTCTGCCGATTGATGCGGACCCTCGTATTTCTACTGGCTCCGAGAGTATCGCTAGCTCGGGTGCCGTGTTGCTTAGCTCTTACGCGGGCGCAAGTCAGCCAAATAATAGTTCATTTTTAGCTCTGTGCCAATTTCACCTTTTTTGGCCTGTGACATTTTATTACAGCCACATCACGGAAGTGATATGACTTACATACAGAGGCTGCTGTATTAATGAGCGACTCAGAGAACATGCGCTAAATGTTAAGAAAGGCGACATATTCTTGCATGCAAATGTGCTCCGCGCTTTGATGTCGATTCTAGGCAGGAGCAAAAATGAACAAGTGCAGTTGGCACTTTAAACCTTTCATATCAAGAAAAAAGCTAGACAGTGCATTAGCAACACTTCTATTTCTTTATATGACGCCGAATATGAGTTTCTCCGTCGCGATGTTGTTAACTTAGACAAGATGACATTTCGGTTTCTCGACTTGTTGTTCAATGTGGCCTCAGGTCTATAATTCGTTGTGCCAAGAAGAGTGAAGGTTTTGTTAGTCAGCGCCTGTCCTTGTGTATTCTCCATGGATAGTGTGCTGTTTTCGCTAATCCTTTACCTTTGAAAATCATGAAACAATACCCCGAACTGAAATTTCCTTGTCCTGATCTCAGTGCTAACTTAGGAAACAGCCTTTTCCCAGCCATTTTCCCAACTCTGTCTCCTAAATTCGCGCACACTTGTCCCCCATGCGACCGCCTTGGATAGCTTCAGAATAGCTAAATCAGCAGTTAAGTGGACGACCCGACCCAAACGCATTCTCGATGCTTATAGGGCTTGTACCTAATATTTTGTCCACCTCAATCCTCGTTTTGTACTGCATTTGCTTTGCTGCGATATAAAGTCAGCTACTCGCCCGCCGGAGTGGCGCAGTGATTACGGCGCTCGACTACTGTTCCCAAGGATGTGGGCATGAATCGCGGCCTCGGCGGCAGCTTTTTCAAGGCGGCTAAAAGCAAAGCGCCCGTGTGCTGTGCGATCTCAGTGCACATTAATGAACTCCAGGTGGTCGAAATCTCCGGAGCCCTCCACTACGGCGTTTCTTATACCCTGAGTCGGTTTGGGACGTTACACCTTACAAAGCAAACCCAAAACAGATACTCTAGCTAGTGGAGTTGAGCAACCGCAACTGCCATTGTCTCTTCATCGCTTCTTACAAAGTTGAAGAATTCATTTTATCTTGATTTCGATTTCAAATTTCTGCACATTTACGGTGATATATTTGTCATTGTATATGTTACTTCGTCATAAAATGCCATCCTATTTGTAATCATTACGGTTATTACTCCTGAACATGTTAAGAATTTAGTTGGACGTATTTTAGTTGCTTTATTATTGACTGTTAGATATCCAAGTTGGATGTACAGCAATGATTAGGAATTGCATTGTTACAGTATTGCAAGGAGCCTCTATGAAAGCGAATGACCCTTAATTACGTTTCTTGGAACATATATTTATTTGTTTACCATACTCGTAACCGCTGAAACAGCAGCGGGGAGAAAGAATACAGCGGTGCTACATAGAAAATGAATACGCGTTGGCATCTGTTAGAACAATGCACATATTATAGAGAGCACTTTAGATACATCAGTATTACTGACCACGCGTCATCAATGTCAGAGTAAATAGGACAGAACTCTAAAAAAAGACGATGTTAGCAAGAAATTGTCTCGACGCACTTTACTGCCTCCTGTATAAAGTGAGGTTAGATCATTACGAACATGAATGGCCTTAATGAAAGTACCAATTGCTTCTAGAAAGCACCTGAAATCTTTAACGTTCAATAAAGCGACGTTGCCAGAGCACCATAACCGAAATGGTAAATGCTGCAAGCATCCTTGTATTGACAGCAGTCGATACACTGGTTCTAACTCAGGTTAAGCTCAAATAGGTTAGAAGCTGTGGTTGCCGGTGAAGCACCTGCTAGAAATTATTTTCTCTGCCATTTCTATTTCATAGTTTAAGGAACTATGGATATTGCAGAAAGAATATCATGTTGGCATTATACCGTTCAGTGCAGCTCTGGTAGAAGCATTATCTCTTGAGGGTAGCTTTTTCTTAAAATTCTGTAATATGTTAATATTTTTCTTAAGCTACTTTCTTAATAAAAGAAAGTAGCTTCCTTTTCAGCACTCGAGCGAGTATGCGCAATATTGTTTGACTAGATGCACTACGAGAAATAGTTGGCGCATACTCCTTCTATCGAGAGGTTTCAAGAACAGGAGAAATATTATGGCAGTCACTGCTGTTCATGTCCAGAGGATTGAAATGACATTGGAAACAGCCCCTCTGTAATATTTTCACAGATAAAGCTACACCTGCTGATACACTAAAAGACCTGCTTTTGCAATTGCCCCCCCCCCCCCCCCCCGCCATACACAAAAACACAGCTCTCTTGTCGATGCTGTCATAAATAAATAAAAACTTCCACCAAAACTATTATGCTGCAAAGCCGTTTGCTTATCATTGTACTTAACCGCACGTTACAAAAATGTCTTCATAAAAAAGGATTGTTAATTTTTTTCATAACTGAGAAGTGAAATTTTAAAATCTAAAGAAGTGTTCACAAAATGACGCTGCACCTTGCCTAAAATGTACAAGGTATAAAAACGTTCGATGTCGCTTGCGTTCTCCCATATTTTTGTAGAAATAGCATATATTTATTCCATTTTAAGCTATCGTCAATCCTGCCAACGAGCAGAAAAGTATGTTATAGGCATTACAAAAGTATGAAATAAAGCTTAAGATAAAATGCAACTAAATTCAGCGAATAAATATTCGGAATTTTATTGCATACTGTATAACGGGAAGCCTTAAGCAATACTATCGAATAAAATATGCGTTTCCTTTCGTACTTATATTATCTAATATATAACTTCTTGGTAAGCAATATTTAAAATAAAGTTGAAATTGTTTTATAAGATTTCGAGAAAGATCGCAGATTATGCATGCAGTTTTTAAAGTCAAATCAAAACTGTCCATTTTTC
This sequence comes from Amblyomma maculatum, assembly GCA_023969395.1. Classification (NCBI taxonomy): domain Eukaryota; kingdom Metazoa; phylum Arthropoda; class Arachnida; order Ixodida; family Ixodidae; genus Amblyomma; species Amblyomma maculatum. The sequence continues at coordinate 506,821 of JAJIZL010024718.1, forward strand.
ATATTGTTTAATTTTGGCCCAACACAAGACAATATGAAGGAAGAACGCACAACTCCAGAGCTTCAATTTTTTTCACCAATAAAAAACAAGGCCTCTATACTATAGAATAATATAAAAGAAACGTTTCAGTATAGCAATATTTCCTTGAACCAAGAAAGAATGTCAGGCTTAACACTGACAATATTCCACGCAAGCGATCGGATTTATATTTACTTTTATACATTTAAACAATATTGTTACGTGGCGGCAAGCCGATGAAAAAAGAAGAACAGAGCACAGAGAGATGATGCTCGATAGTCGTGAGATGACGTTTAATGAATATGTTAGCGGGCCTAGCGCGAGCGCTCCTGCCCGAGCCACTGCCCGTTTCTTCTTCGTTGCTCGTCCGTAACAATGTAATGCAATATTTTAGTTCGTAATATTTTTGAGGTACTCAGGGTTCTTAAGAGGGATAATAATAAAAGCAAAGTTGGATTTTGTTTTTGAGAATTCGAAACAAATATGTGCTTTTTTGCTCTCTTCGAATTTCGAGCCATTTTGCTGCCGCGTGGATAACATACCTAGTAGTCTAGAGCTCCAAATTTTGCATACATTTATGAGCAAAGCTTCTTCAAAGCTGACTATCAAGCCACTTTCTAAGTTCTTCTGAGCTGTTAGGGCCTGGTCCAGGCCCTTTCAGAGGACAAGCTCCTCTAGGGACATGACAAGTGATTGAAGTGTTCGCAAGAACCAGTTGTAAATCTGCAACCTTGTCTCCGATACTTGAAAACATTGCAAGGATGCAGTGACAAAAAAAAAGCTGCCCTACCACATTATCCTCTATGCAGAACATCCAGTATGCATCAGCTTTGTGAAAGTACATGCATTAGGCTCCAAATAAAGTGACACCTTGCCGCAGCTACTAGGTTACTGATCAATCTTTCTCCTTAAGTACAGTCACTTAAACCTAGAAATCAGGTGGGAATTAGCACTCCGAATGGAAACCATCCTCTATACTATCTGACCACAGTCTTCATTGATTGGTGTGCACATCTGGGCCATTCTACACTGGAATAACGGAGACTGTCATCCGATTGGGCATTTGATGCAAGCAACATAATCACGTTGACCACCAACGCGTATCTCTTGTACGGTACTGAAAGTTCGCACATCTCTCTAAGAGACTGATCACCGTAACGCACAATAGTTTGTGTCAACGCTACCGTGGCTTCCGCTTACCACACTTGTTCCACTCTAGGTGCCTTACCCAGCTGGCACATAAGCACACGGCAATCCGCCTTTTGCGCGAGGATGTGGCGTCATTATGCGGGAGCGGGCGGGAAACACATTGAGCGGCAGTGTAGCAGACGACGCGAAAGCGCACCATACGGAATGGCCACGCCAACACTGGTAGAAAGCGAAAGCTTCCCCCCTTTTTCGGCCTCGGAGCGGAAAGTAGTGACAGTGATTGCAGCATATCATGTTCACGCAGTATGGGGGAAGGTAGAGCGTTTTCACAATCCACTCATAACGCAAGTACGCATATACTATCTTCGTATTGTAAGAGCGTGTAGCGCGGGCCGTGTTCGACGTGACAGAATGAGACGCTCTCAGCGTGCAGGTTTTCGGCAGACAGGAGAGCGTGGGGCAGAGAGAGAGAGAGAAGGATCTCAAAGGGCAATGCAGCCAGGGGTTTGTTGATGCTGCAGAGCTAGGTGGAATCGTCTCCTGTGACTTTGAGCGGCGCATATGCGCGGGGTGTCTTGAGTTACCGAGCACAATGCGGTCACCGTGGCGCCGGCATGGTGCAATGGGCGTCGCTTCCTCCTCGCGTCATCTACAACCGTGCAGCTATAGGATTTCATCCACGAAGATCGGCAGAGAGGCACATATACACACTCCGTGAAAAGGGCATTGTCCCGGCCGGAATGCACACCTGCAGGAAACGCGCTTCATTTTTCTGGCAATGGATGATTCAGAGCTGTAGCCGGTTTCTGGCATCAGGAGTCAGAACGGATGTGGTCGCAGTGGTGAAAAGGTTCTCGGTGCGCAGAGAATGGTCATTCCGTTGTGAAAGGATCTCCAACGTTCATTTCTGCCTCCGCCGCGATTTCTGCGGAATCAACAACTTGGTGACACATGTAAATCTCCTACATATCGGATGCGCATCTCGGTCAGGAACCAACCCTGTTCTACGTCCAGAGCGATCCACTCTGCAAGTGAACGAGCAAGAACCCTCCAGGAGACTCATTTATTGTGCCGGGCGGTTTCCTTGCCGTTGCAAACGGTTGGACGTAGACGACGACTATCAAGCTCCCTAACGAAGTGCATCTGTTTGCGTACACCAAAGGAACAAAATCTGGATGCTTTGGCGTGCACGAAGGCGAGCCTTTAATTTAAAAAAAAATACTATGCGTTGTGAAAGAGTGTCAAGTGCGTCATATGCTCCGAGTGGCAAAAACACAGATACTACCACAGGTGTGTATGCATCTACGCGAAATATGCATGATGAAGAGTACCTACTGGAGTTTTCAGCCAGGCTGTAGCGCACCAGGGATAGCTGCAACGAGGATTTTTTCGGTGCGTGATTGCTTTAGTTGCGCCGGGGCCTGAAGGCGATGTATTTATGAGTATTTTATGTGCGAAAGGGCTAGGTTGCTTAGATATCACAGGCGGCTCTGTGCGCTAGGCCGTAATATTTAGCATTTTTTATCGTGACTGCCTAACAAGAAAAAAATACGGAGTTTTAATGCACTGCCATTCGCGAGCCTCATGACCAGCTCAACCACTCGGCTCGCGAACGGCGGTGCATCACAACAAACGCCCAATTTTTTTCTTTTTAGTCAGGCGGCAATCGCGATTAAACGTGCTAAATATTACGGTCTAGCGCGCACAGCCACCTGTGATATCTGCGCTACCCGGCCTTTTCGCACATAAAGAAAACAAAAGACAAAATACATCACCATCAGACGCGCCGAAAAAATGCTCATTGCGGCTATCACTGGTGGGTTACAGGCTTGGTGCAAACTCCGGTAGATACTTTTCATTATGCACATTTCCTTTAGATGCATACATACCTGTAACGAAGTGTTTTTCGCACAGTAGAGAGTACGCAGTAGGTAGCTAAGGTCGGCCATTCACATCTTGATGCTTGGTGGCCCTAATTGTAGCTTCACGTCGTTGTTGGCCGCGGCTCGGCGAAGGATACCTGAAAAACCGCGTCTTGCATCTTGGCGCGCTTAGCCAGTGGCAACCGTACGCGGCAGATGTGGTTGGCATCGCTTTGCCAAGCCTGTGACGGCCACCGTGCCGCCCGGTGCCGCCAGCCCCCGTGCACTGTCGGCGCCGAGAAACGCCGTCGACGCCGCTCAATGTGTTTCCATCGGTCGCCGCTACGACTTCGCGCATGCGCAGAAAACTCGCGCAAAAGGCTGATTGATCTTGAAGCCAGTGAAATGCAGTTCTAATAAATAAATTTCAATTCCTTCTCTCTTTTGCTTTCTTTAAAAGGTCATGAGAGCTATATATTCTATCTTCGTGCTGGAATGTAAAGCATGCCTTTTTTGACTAAGGAGACAATTTCACAGTATCTAGAGTACTGCAGTCACAGTTCATTATATTTGAGATGCAATGTCATAGGCCGAATACATATTTTGGTGATAGCTCCACCCATACTTCATAACATCAAGCAATCAATGAACAGAAGGGTAAATGAACATCGGGCAGACACAGGCAAAAACCTCCCAAAAGCAGTTTCCCAGCATTTCAATCAGATGGGCCGTAAGGTTGTTGAAATTTATTTATTTATTCTCCATGTTGGGCTTTAAATCTTCAAGGGACACAAAATATAGGGTGGCATATCTAATCCATAAATTTAGAACATTGGAACCAACAGGAGTATATATTGTTACGTGCATATGTATTTACAGTATATTTACAATAGCCTCAACTAGCATAGCAGCGAGCAGCAACATGGAACCAGGCCCACTTTGTTGTCACATTCTTGTCCTTTCCACGAGGCAAGAGAAGGAAACACTTCGTCGTCGTTATCAGAGTCCTTCAATGCTTTTTTCTGGTCACGAAACTTCCGCCTCAGTTTCATATAGGGTCAGCACTGGCCACTAGAGGCGCCGCTGGGCACCGAAGGGCACCGAGCCGCGGCGGAGCCGCCTGCCCGGCCCAGCCAGCTTTAAATCACGGTTGGTATTGGCACCCGATTAGTTCGAATATTTCAGTGACAGTCGGTTTGGCTTTCCTTCCAATCTAGTCTAACAACACTATGACGACCTTCCATCAGAAAGGGGCAGGGAAGGAAATGACGACGCAACGATGTACAGATACTTCTCTGAAGCAGACGATTTGTGTACAACTGCGCAGCGTCCTGTTTATTCTGAACTCCTCCTTATACATTTTTGAACGTGATGCGCGCACTAACGCCTTGCAGACGACGATATAACGCTGACGATGTTGCGAGAAGGAAGCGATATGCTCTACGAGGACAGTTGCTTGTCTGCTGCTTTCGCATCGTCGTTTTCGATCTGAAATATTGAAGCGCGTAACCGTTAGCTTGCAGTTGGCGAAATACGCGCAGAAACATGACCGTAGTCCCTATTCAACACCTCCTAACTGTGGTCTGACAGCTCAAGCGTGAATCCCGCTTTCAAGACATGTATATGTAGCCGGCAGTGGAAGCGCAGGGTCGGACAGAGCGTTTGGGTTAGCCGATGCGTGCGGACGGGAGCGTGCATCAGGCAAGCATGTGCTCCGCTAGCGATCGCGACACCGATCAGAACCTACCATGTCAACCCTCGTTACACCAAGGCCCCGCGGGGAGCCAACGTCAGGCTCTGGTCCCAACGTCCTTGACACTGAATCAGCCCCGCAACGACCTACCTGCAGTCATTTTTGTTGTGCTCACAGCGCAACAAGAACGGGACACGAGACGAAAAACTACCACAGACAACCGCTCTGTGTTTCGTCTCGTGTCCCGTTCTTGTTACGCTGTGTGCAAAAATGGTGAACACTTAGCAACTCGCCCAAATTTCCGCCTTGCGGGACCTATCCGCAGCCCTGCCCTCCTTCGAATAGGAGATCGCCATCCCAGCAGCTAAGCACCCGCTTCCCCTCTATATTGACCCTCTTTTGTTTTCCTTCTTACATGCCTCTCTTCCAATTGTTTTGCCAGCTAACGCCTTCTAAGTCCTTATTGTTGTCACTAGTTCTGTAGTTATTGCCATTGAAGGTCTCTGTTATTACCGTGATGTCTCATACCCCAAATTTCTCTCTTTCATTTTTTTTGGAAGGAAAATAAACCTCAATACAACTGGTCTGCATTTGTTCAGTTGTGTATTCATTTGTGCCCAATCTTCTGTAACTTAGGCTCCTTTTTAAGCTGCTGTAACTGCATTGTTATTAGCAGGCATCTGTGTTACTAACTGCCATATACCTCATGCATACGGTCAGCAGCTCATCAGTCGTGGGCCATATCTCTGGTCTGTGTGTCCGAACCTAATTTTTCTTCGATGCTAAGAGGAACTGGCGGTAGTTCTCCCACCGCAAAAGTCTATATGATTGCCAGAGTAGGCGCATTGGCCTAATTTGCAAAACCTTAGGTGCCAATTTACCACTTACCCAGCCTATTTTTAATGCTCCTTGTAATGCAGTTCACAAACTAAATTTTATTTATAATGCTCACATCATCATAATGTTATCAAGAATTACAAACATTATCTACATATTTTTGCACCAATTTGCACCAATCCAATCTACAAAAATATGGACCTATACACAGTAGGTAAAAGAAAACTAAATATGAATAACATATGAAAAAGCAATAGCAAGTCGGTTTTAACAGACAGCCGTGTTTAATATGTAAAGAGAGGAAAATATGATTACACAGCTGTCATCAGGCATTCTACAACATTTACAGCAAACAGCGCACAAATACTTCTCAGAAAATTCTTTTTGAACATCAATGACGCATATTGCTGTGCATACAGTAGAACAAAATTTTTGCTACCTACATAATGAAATATTGAAGACATGAGCTTCACAAAGAGCGAAAGCACACAATAAATCAGTAAGGTGTAGTAACTATTGTAACAGGACATGGCAATTCAGGGAAGCGATAGTCTTGTAGTAGACCTCATAAGTACAAAGCACAATAAAGCAATTATCAAAGCTGCCCGGCGACTTGCGTATGCAGGCGGAGTAAAAATATGTCTTGAGTAACAGTGTAAATATAAAAGATAAATTTAAACAAAAAATAGTAGTACAATTAATACAAAAAGGATTCACGATGCCAGAGCATTGAAGGGCACTGGCAATGCTTTTATTGAGGTAAATATAGTGACAGGGATACCTGGCCATGACAATAAAACTAGCCAAACAAGAATGAGCTGCAAAATGATTAGCCGGTAGTCTCCATTTGAAGTCTTTCCCCAAAAGGAAGAGGAAAGTTAGTGCTGGCACCAACTTATGACGCGGAAACTTGGAGGCTAATAAATGTGAGGATAACATTAAGAACATTTCAATTAGTAGAATAGGAACATTTCAAATAGCAGTAGATATTAAAATGATAGTGGTAATTATAAGACAAAACAAGGAGTTGCATGAAGTGAAGAACAGACACAACCTGATGTTTATTTTACAATACTGCTAGCCGCCTTTTAGTGGCAACAGCAGCAGCGGACAAAGTACTTAGCGCTTATGCATACAGGCGAATTTGCGATACCTATACATCGAGCTGTGATAAACAATAAACATATACAACAGCTTGCATCGGCAGCAAGGCATGGGCAAAGTTCTACATACTCTTGTGCGTTGGCCAAAGAACATAGGGGATTACCGTCTAGATGCACACAGCAAAAATGAAGCTCACGCACACAGCAGTCACAAACAGAGGAATCAAGCTTAAATCAAGAGGAGCAAATGAACATGTAACAGAGAGAGCAGACAACCCGTGTCTTACAACAGAGTAGATGCCAAGAAAATTTTAGCAGTCTGCTGCAGAGAGTCAGATGAAGCGATGGGCTTATTAACTAGACTGACATAGTGTGGGCACCAGCAGGCACAAGACAAGGTTAACTGGAAGTCAATGAAAAAGGTCTTCATTCGGCATAAAATGCAATTCAGTTGGCGATTGTGATGTGGCTTCTTTCAGTGTTGCATTTCCACCAGCTTTTTTCCACCACCTGCTGGACATATGGCAAGCCCAGTTGCCCGCATCTGCTTATTCTTTTCTCTAGTGAAAAAATGCAAGCTTGTCCTCAGAAACAAATGAGCCACTTCTGCTGTCGTACTCACAAAGTGAGATGTACACCCAACAGCAGCTGAGGCTGTACGGCTGTCAAGCAGAACCTTCTCAACAATGTTCATGCACACGTTACTGCAAGCAATCCTGTCCACTGTAAATGATTCGACGTGGTCTTCCACAATTTTGAGCAGGGAGATTAGCTGGTTTGAGGAAACTTGCAGATATCCTTTTGACCTTGCAAGTATCAGTCCAGAAGGGTTATGTTGGGCAGCTTTCAGTGTTTCCACGCAACTCGAGCAGCTGAGAATTGAGAATTTTTTCGTGATGTAACCTGCGAGGTAGTCAAGTATACCATCTTTTGGGGTGTTCTGGTGATGGGAAGCTGCTGCTTCAGATGTGAGGTCGCCAGGCTCCAAGAGGATGTCATCCAGAAGAACAGCCAGAGAGCCAGCCTGAAATTTACATTGCAAGTTTTTCATGATGGAGTGCTTGTTAAAGAAAAGGCCAAAGAACTAATTACTACCATTCTTCCAAAACGGTACTAATTTTGGTTAGCAAAATTAGTGCTTTCGTGAATTGCCCTTGCGCTCAATAACAATTTTATTTCAGTTACACTTCCATCATTATTGCAGCTATCTACATCCACAAATTAGTCGCGTACTGGACTGTATGACACATTTTGAATGCCCTCAAAGCCTAATAGTGTGAGAATATATTATAGTTCATTCGTAGCAAAGAACAGAAAAACCCTATTCTAGAAGCACGAGACATACAAACTCGACAAAGTGAAAATTTTAAATAGCAGTATTTATAAGACTGCCAGTGTCCTGCTGATTTCTATGCCCACAACAGAGCTACAACAACATTGTGCTGAACAGCGCAGTAATAGCCCGAAAACTGCATGTTCAATATTAATGTGAAGTTTTTAAATATAGCACTGCTCACATGGTTAGTAGTAGAGCTCTGTTTGTTGAAGAGGTCTTGCAGTTTGAGAAGCAGTTGCGGTCTGTCTCCACTGACTGATGCTCGCTTTGGCGGCTGGACTAAGTTGTTCACTGAAAGCATTCGATAAATGAACAAAAACTGCTGGACTGTTGACTGCCCTTCATCACCAGCAATATGTCTCACTATGCCGAAGAATCTCTGAAATAGAAATATGTTGTTATTACTCATATTTCTCAAAACAAAAGTACGCTAACTATCATAATTACCTCCAACGGGTCTTGACCAAATTTTCCAACCAATGCATAGCGAAACCCAGATGACAGGAGGTTCTCAAGTGAAAGAGTGCTGAGAAGGGTTATTCGAAGAGCCTCACGTGTGGGCTTGCTGAGAAAACACACCTGCCTCTGTTTTGGAAGCTCTTCTATGTATTTACAGCAGCTATCAAGCCATGCAACATTCTCTTTCAAAATCTGGAAGTTAAACATGTGTGAGTTCAATAATAAAACAAGAGAACCATTCCCCACAAAAGGTTGGCATACGTATATCTTACAGCAATGTGTTCAGCTTCATTGTACTGGACGTGCTTTGGCCTTCGAGAATTCAAAGCGTCAAAAAGGCTGTTCATTCTTCTAGTGAAATCTGATGTCGCTGTAGACCCATGCAGCTTTTTGTAGGCATCGTGGTTGCTGTAAAATTCCATAGCTGTGGCAGTGGACGCACTGAACAGCTGGAAAGAAAAAATATCATCCAGGTTACATGTCCAGCATTGTTCAGAGACAAACAGTAATTCGATATATTCATCCATAAAAATGTGCATGAAGAATGTTTCACCTAAACCGCAAGTTTCACTCATTTTCTGGAAGGCATTTGGATGTACATGTGCTTTTATGAGCTTGGGACAGCACGGAGTCCAGCCTGTTCCTCCTCGTACTCCAAGAGTTCCTGGTAATAATAATGGTATACTTCTTGTCCTTGCGGTAGCTATGAAGTGAGAAAAGAGTTCCTGGTGAAAACAATTTTGTGTTGTCGATATGCCGTAAATGATCATGTTTCCCATACCAGAAACTTTACAACTTTCTGCAAATTATTTCTGATGCACGTTATTATATGGGGTGGATCAATGATGCAGTATATATCCTTTAATGAGTCACAAGGGTGCTGAAATGGTGTTGATGGGAGTTCTATTCCACCATTTATGCCTACAAGAGGCACGCAAGTTTTATGAGGGAATCCAGTTTCTGTATTCAACAAGCTGTCATACAAGTGAAATTAATGTGATGTCTGATAATTACCCAGGGACCTCAAGGCGGATCGGTTGCTTGTTGAGGAGTCACATGTCACTGCATCAACAACAGCACCAGAATTCGACAGGTGTAATATGCACTCCAGTAGTAGTTTTGCAATGACAGAGCCAGGAGAAGCACTAGATGCACAGAATGTTACAACTGTTTAGGATCATCCACCAAGAAAAGGTCGAAACAGAAACACCAACACATGGTCAGCATCTTTTTCTTGGTCCCCTGGCCGGGTGTGCTCTCCAAAGTTCACTTTCCCCACGACTTTCACGTCAGATTGTCTAACATGTAGGCTCTTTCGCACACTCATCTCGTCGAACATCAGTACAGCTGCAAAGAAAAATGTTTTTATAGAAGCCTACTTGAGTAAGTCACATGCAGAGCATCAAATATGAAAAACAACGTCAAACCTCTTTGTTCTCTCGCGGGGACTTCTTGCAGTTTCTGTTTCAGCAGAGTGAACAAGCTAGCATCAAAACCGAAGTCTGCCTTTAAGTTCTTCATATATCAGTAGAGGGTGCGTGGGTTGGGCAAAGGTAGAAAGTCGTTTTCATGAAGGAACGTATAGACAGCAGTTGACTTAATTTTCAACAGCAGGCAGTCATAAAGCCATTCCTTCTTATACCTGGTGGAGAACGGTTGCAGTGCATTTTGCATTCATGATCATACAATCAAATGGTGCAAGATGAAAATGCGTTAAGGAAATAAGCAGAGAAGCCAAACGCATGCGTATGCCGCAACATGTGCCCTTTACAAGCCACTATAATAAGCAGGGGTCCACCACCAAAATCAAAGCAGAGAATTTTCAACCTTACACAGAAAGGCTGCAAAATTATTTCGCATTTATAGGCATGCTGTGAACTCAGACAACTATAAATTTTGCCCAGTGCAATTACACAATGCAATATCACATAAAGGCAACCAGATAAGCGACGGGCAAACATGCCAATTAAACTCCACAATGCTTCAGTGCACGCCTTGAAGGAATTGTAGCACATATGTTTGAGCTGTGCATCATAGAACTGACTGCAAAGCACAAAAGCCTTTTATGCATCACGTCTGTTAGCTACATTGAGGGTTTTGCAAGCATGTTTGTAACATATGCCAGCACATGCACACAAGCCAATTTGGGCTGGCAATCTAGAGAAGAAAACCACAGTACACAGGAAACTTGTCATCATTTCTTAATTTTGCAAATATGTCACCAAGAATTCATTATTTTCTTTAGCTACAAAAGGCATTCTTCATGTATTCGGAAGTGCATAATACTACATAGGATAAAAAGGAGGCTAACATGATGTGGACACGTGAATAAAAACAAATGCTTCAGTCTGCACCATCAGTTATTTAGCAGAGTGCATGTATGTTCTGGTGGCATTCACTGTTATGGTAAATGATGAACGCAGTTATCAATGCAAAATATGTCATTTCACATTGAAAGAAGAAACATTTCCCTAGCTCGACTGAAATCTTACAGGTTTCTGATTGAAATAATACAGATTACGTATATTACATTTTCCATGAACAAATAGTAACAAAAACTAGTAAAAAGCAGGAGACTCCTTCGATATTTAACGCACAGGGCGCATTTGACACTTACCGCACAGCTCTCGCAGACTTTGCATTTGCCCTCATCACGTTCTGATGAAATACCAGCTTTCCGCACTCCAAGAGATTCTCAACGCTCTGGTGAAGCCTCTTTAGCTTTTTAACCTCGACGTTCAAAGTCGCCACCTTTTTCTGGCAGTGCTCGAGCTGTTGCTTTGCGGCACGAAGCTGGTGCTTTAATGACTGTAATTCAACACAAGTCACACAGCCGACGACTTGATCTGTTTGGCAGGCCGCGTCCGAGGTCCGGTCCCGACCGCTGTCGGTCGTCGTAAGTGTCACTGCAAAAAGATTAAAATACTGCTTAAAACTAATCCTCTCGAACTCGTGACAGGAAGCCACCGATTTGCCGAGACAATAAGCAAACAGAAAATAAGCCTACAAGCAATTCTTACCGTCAATGTCGTCACCAGCGGGTGCAGGATCAGTCGCAGACGAGCACGCTTCGACGGCATCTTGAGTCGGCAGGCTGTAACACGATGACTCGCGACGTCGTTTCACCTGTTTCCGAGCTACTGGCGACCGCCTACTTTGTTTGGGCTTCGTCAAATAGCCTGGAAGGCCTCAAAAATCATTGGGAAAGCGGCAGGGCGGAGCGCCTGCCTCCCCCGCTGCAACGATACTGCGTCGCCGTTCACAGCGAATTCCTCGACCCGAATGATGTCCGCAGCGTGAAAGTGCTTTTCGCAAACACGTGTATATTTAGAATCAAAACTGAAGTCACCAGCTTCTTCCCGAGGTATTGCACGCTTCAATTTTTCCGACAGCTCCTTGTCAGCAGGGAAGCGAAACAACGAGACCTTCTCTGTCACGCCTTTGTAGCCGCAACGGCATCCTCGTACGCAACAAGTGTTCGGCATGGTGCCACGCACACGAGTTACATGATGTCAACGCACAACACAACAGCAGACGTGAAAATTCGCACTCAAATTACCAGCAGCAACGCTTGCCGGCCAGCCGCGACACTGAGAGCTCGCCGTCTGGCTCGCCGAACGATGCCCTTCAGTACCCAGTGGCGCCGCGGCGCGGCAGGCACGGGCGGTATATGAACCTCTCCCATAGCGTGACGGAGGAGTTTCGTGACCAGAAAAAGCATTGAAGGACTCTGTCGTTATCTTGCAACAATATCTTGAATGAAGCATTAGTATTCCTTAAATATATTTCCTCTCTGCCACAACTAGTCATGAAAACAATCTCATAAAGTGTAAATAGTACAGTTTATTCATAGCATATGTGCAAACTCTGAAACTCCGCCCCCCTCCTGTAATAGCGTAAGCTCCAATGGTTTTTTCAAACATGTTCGTTTCTCATTACTTCTTACTTTGGTTCCCCCGAATCGTTTCAGATAATGCCATGCTTGGCAGGTGTAGTATACTCTGATTTGTTGTTTTGATTTTTTTGTCCTTCTCTCCCCTTTCCAAAACCTCTTGATAACTGTTCCCATGCAGCTGTATTGCTCATCAGGTCCCTTTGGAAGGCTTGTCCCTTTCAATGTATGAAAGAGCACTAAACAAGGGTAAAAGGGGTACAAGAACGCTGAATTGGGTGAGTTGGTGCATTTGCATTTGTCCTTGTCTTCTTTGCGCTACGTTTCCTAAAATGTAAAAGGGGTACATCTCAGTTTGCATGTCGAGCCACCGTTTCGACATGTGGACTTGTCTTCGTCTGGGCAAAGCGATCATCAGTGGCAGGGGTTTAAATACGTTTTGCTTCCAAAGAAGAAAAGCTGTGGAGGTGAAAATGGGTGAGAATAAAGCAGGTGAAGGAGGGGGGAGGCGAGGATGAGTGAGAATATGAGAAGAAAGTAGGTCATGGAATGAACAAAAAAAATCTTCAGTATGTATTTCTCAGCCTGGAACCAGGGATCCTATGGCCAGCAAAAGAAGTAAAAGCAGCATACCAGGAAAATGAAAAACTGCAATACCGGTAGCTGATTAGTCACCATTTAAGAGAATCCCTTAAGTATATTTCCTATGCAACATAACTATTCTGGGAAAGAATCCAATATAGCATTAATTGTACAGTATATTCACGACGCATGTACACTCTATTCACTTCTGCAGTAGCATAAGCTGTACATGTTTCTCCAAACACATTTCCCCCTTATCACTTGTTGCTTGAGTTTGTCCTCAAACGTTATTTTTTTTGCATGTCATTTGTGGTTTACTGTGCGGTTATTATCATGTGACTTTGTACTCACCCCCCCCCCCACCACTACCACCACCACCACCAGCTTTGCAGAAAGTTTTAAGAATTATACTCCTTAGATATATTCCTTGTCAGGGCCCTTTGCAAAGCCTGTCCCTTTGCAAAGTGTTTCTGCACCAAACCCTCTTAAGGGGTGACTAATCATCTACCCGGTATTGTAGTTTTTCCTGGTATGCTGCTTTTACTTCTTTTGCAGGCCACAGGATCCCTGGTTCCAGGCTGAGAAATACATACTGAAGATTTATTTATTTTTTCACTTCATGACCTACTGCCTTCTCACCCATCCTCACCTCCACACTCCTTCACCTGCTTTATTCTTACCCACTTTCCCCTCCTAAACTTTTCTTCTTCGAAAGCAAAAGCGTATTTAAACCCCTGCCAGGGATGACCACTCTGCCCAGACGAAAACAAGTCCACTTGTCGAAACGTTGGCTCGACCTGCGAACTGAGGCGTACTCCTTTTACCCTTGTTCAGTACTCCTTCATACCGGGTAAACCATCTTGTTCCTTTTGTTCTACCTGTCCCCTTTCAAGAAACACGTGTGAGCATCGAACCTGCTTTAGGTGCTGACAATCGTCTACTGTGCATATTAGATTTTCTTGCTGCTGCTGCTGCTGCTGCTGCTGATGATGATGATGATGGTGGTTTTTAATGGCGCAAGGGCGACTCAGGCCAAAGAGCGCCAGACTCAAGGTTAACGGTGTACTCAAGTTTATATAATGGAATAGTTGTGATTTTTCATGAAAGAATAAAAAACAGTGGAGTATAGGGCCTAAAAATGTATTCGCTCTGTAAAATTGCTAAAAACAATGGTGTATAGGGCCTAAAATCCATTTGCGATATATAAGGGATGTGCAATGTATAAGTAGATGTTTTAAAGGATCTCATCCGTCCTCTTAAGGAAGGAGCGGGCTGAGACCCACGTCGATAAGAAATTTCATGTAAAAAGCCTACTTGTGATAAAAATTTAAGCACCTGTTTTAAAGGAAACATTGGGTTGTCGCTAATAAAAATGGATGGGTGTGCAGGTATTTGATGACTGAACAAGGAGGGAAAATGACGTCTTCTTTCTTGTTCCAGTTGTACACATATGATTAAAACATGAATAACAGTGAGCCGATCACCACATCTCGAGCAGTTCTCAGCCTGCACAGGGCTACTTCTTTAAATCTGTCTTGTTTTTCTGTGGTGTATCTGCCTATCCTTGGCTTTATTGTGTGTAGTTTATTTTCTGATGCTGCGTCCCATTCCTCTTGCCATTGTTGTCGAATCATGTTTTTTATGTGTGGTTTGAGGTCATGATAAGTTATCTTATCAATGTCTGTGCCATTTCGAAGGCCAGCTGACGCAGCTAGCCTATCAGCTGCCTCATTACCTGGTATACAGCGGTGGCCTGGCACCCAACACAGTGTAATTTTAATTTCTAGTTCATGGGCAAACATAAGGGTGTTATAAAGAGAGTTCAGGACTGGGTTCTTATGCAATTTCCAAAAGGATAGGGACGTTAAAACACTGAGGGAGTCTGTGTAGATGACTGATGTCTGTATTTTATTTTCTATAATGTGTCTCACAGCTAAAAGGATACCATGGCATTCAGCGGTAAATATACTAGTATAACTGTTCAGGGTTTTTGACTGTGAGAACTGTGGTCCATGTGCGGCACAGGAGACTTAAGCAGACTTCGAAGCATCAGTGTAATATTAATCACAAGTGTACTTCTCCTGAAGTGACATGAAGTGCTGCTGTATGGCAATAGGGGATGCATGTTTGCCCACTTCAAGAAACGACAGGTCACAATTAACACCGTCCATTTTCCAAGGAGCAATTAGGTCTTTTATGGAAGTTGTATGAAGACTGGTAACCGAAACATTCAGATATTCAATGTGCGTGGCAACTCTGATTGGATATGGTGGTGTTAGAGATGGTTTTTTTAAGAAAAGTGCTGTGCCAGGTTTGTCAAGCAGGAGCCGACGACATGGATGGTCCAGTTGGCATAGTACCTTCATAGCATAAGTTAGAGAAGTAAATTGTCTCCTTCGTTGCAGTGACCATCGGTTCGCCTCGACATAGAGGCTAGCAATTGGGCTAGTTCGGAAAGCGCCCGTAGCGAGGCGAAGGCCGAGGTGGTGCACGGGATCGAGTAATTTTAGTGTAGAGGATGATGCTGACCCATAGACCATCGAGCCATAGTCTATGCGTGATAGAACTACGCTATTCAGAAGGCTCAGAAGGCAGTCGCGATCTGTACCCCATGACCGGTGAGAGAGAATTTTCAGCAGATTCATAGCTTTGAGACACTTCAGTCGCAACTGTTTTATGTGGGCAACAAAGGAGAGTTTTTCGTCAACAACTACGCCAAGAAATTTATGTTCCTTTTTAAAGGCAAGACTCTGACCATTCAGTGTAATGTTGGGGTCAGGTCTGACGCCACGCTGCTTAGAGAAAAGTACACAAACACTTTTTTCAGAGTTAAATTTAAACCCATTGTCATCAGCCCACCTGGACAGTTTGTTAACACCTAGCTGAATCTGTCTTTCACAGATGGCCAAGTTGCAAGATTTGAAGCTTATCTGGATGTCATCAACATATACAGAGCAAGAAATGGTTTTTGGCAACACACTTTTTAAAGAGTTCATTTTGACTATGAAAAGTGTGCAACTGAGAACACCACCTTGAGGGACACCATTTTTCTGTATGTACTGCTTTGAGTATGCATTGCCAACGCGAACTTTGAAGGCCCGTTCAGACAAGTAACTTCGAATTGTATTCAACATGTTCCCTGTGATGCCAAGAGAGAAGAGGTCGCGGATGATACCATAACGCCAAGTGGTATCATATGCTTTTTCGAGATCGAAAAAGACAGATAAACAATGCTGTTTATGTACAAAAGCATCCCTTGCATAAGACTCGAATGCAATGAGCTGATCAGCAGTTGACCGCCCAGCTCTAAAACCAGCTTGGTTTGGATGAAGAAGACCATTGTATTCAAGGAAATGTAGGAGGCGGCGATTTACCATTTTTTCAAAAAGCTTGCATAAGCAGCTGGTTAGAGCAATAGGCCGATAACTGGCAGCAAGAGTGGGTTCCTTTCCGGGTTTTAATATCGGGATAATGATCGCTTCCTTCCATGCTTTAGGAAAGTGTCCTGTGGCCCATATTTTATTATAGAGGCAAAGTAGGGTTTCAAGCGTGCCCGTATGCAGGTATTTGAGCATTCCATATGTGATCCTGTCAGGACCTGGTGCTGTGTTCCCACATGTGCCTAGTGCAATCTTCGGCTCCTGCATGGTGAAAGGGCTATTGTACCCTCCTGTGCACGGTCTTTTATCACATATAGGCTTCCTCTCCTCAGTTACCTTGTGCCGCAAAAAAGAATCTGTATAGTGCGCTGAGCTGAATACATATTCGAAGTGTTGCCCTAGTGTGTCTGCTTGGTGTTCAAGACAGTCATCACTAGTGCTGACAAGGGGTGTTGGGAGAGTGTTATTTCCTTTGAGAGCTCTTATTCTGTTGTATACTTTGTGAGAATCAGAATAAGAGTTCACAGAAGAAAGGAATGATGACCAGCTTTCTCGCTTGGAGATGCGTCGAACACGTTTGCCATTTGCCTTTGCGCGCTTAAATTCTATTAGGTTTTCAGCCGTGGGGTATCGGCGTAACTTCGACCAAGCCTTGTTGTGTGTTTCACGGGCAGTTTTACATTCTGCATTCCACCAGGGCCTTCGTTTGTTTCGTGGCTTACTTGATGTTTGTGGAATGTGTTTTTCTGCAGCATCTATAATGTGCAGCGTGATCAAGAGTTGAGATTCGTCAACGCCTAAGCCAGTAACTGATGAACAGGGCAGAGCTGAGTGTTCCCTGAACATCTCCCAGTTGGCCACATATTCTTTAAATTTCCTGGGACTAGATGCGTTTACATTTTTATTGCCTGTGTACTTCACAGAGATGGGAAAATGGTCGCTTCCATATAGATTGTCAATAACAACCCACTCTGTAGCTGCCAAGAGCATCGGAGAGCCAATGGCTAAGTCAATGGCTGTGTACGTATTATGAGCTGAGCTGTAGTATGTTGGCTGTTTAGAGTTGAGTAAACATGATCCTGAGGACAACAAGAACTTTTCAATTAGTGCACCTCGGAAGTCCGTTCTTGTACATCCCCATAATGGGTGGTGGGCATTAAAGTCTCCGACCAGCAGCCATGGTTCTTGGAGTTGGTCAATCAGCTTTTCAAGATTTTTGTTGCATAGTCTATGATCTGGCGGAATATACAGCGAACATACCGTTGTTATTTTACCGAATATTAAGGCTTGTATTGCCACTGCCTCTAAGTCTGTGTTAATCGAGATGTTTCGACAAGCGATTGACTTTTGTGTTATAATGGCAACGCCACCGTAGGGGTGAGTACTGCCTTGCCTATCTTTCCTGAATATACGATACTGCTTGAGAAAACTGGTGTCTGTTGGTTTCAGATGCGTTTCTTGCAGACAAACTATGTTTGGTTGGTGTTCGGCGAGGATTTCATATACGTCATCCAGATTTTTTAGGAGTCCTCGACAGTTCCAATAAATGATACTCTCGGTAGCCATTTTGGTAGGTGTGGAAGGAATATAGAATAGGGTTAGGACTCGCCGCCCTTATCAGGGGGCTTAACTGGTGTATGTTTTTTTTATTTGAGACGGTCCAGCAGGCCCCGCCTCTCATTGGCGGACTCCCTAGGCGCCGCTGACGCTGCGGAGTCCGTGCTCACCTCCATCGCCTCTGGTGAAGGCATGGAGGCAGGAGGTTTTTCAAGAGGAACAAAGTCCCTCTCAGATGTCCTTGGTGTCCCGGACGTCTTAGGAAAAGTGACCTCCGGGATTGCAAAGATTGGTGCAGCCGGTGGCTGCTTAGTGAGGAGCCGTGGTGGGAGCACGTCAGCAGCATTGCACTGCGTGCCCACCGTTACTAGACGCGGCCTGGCCCCTCTGCGGGCTGCGTTAGCATAGGGAGCGGAGGAAAGCATTCTGTGCTTTTTTCGGGCCTCTCCGTATGTTATCTTCTCAGTTATCTGTATATTGATTACTTCTTTTTCGGCCTGAAAGGCTGCACAGGGCCGTGAGTATGCAGGGTGGGTGCCCTCACAGTTCACACATTTGTAGTCAGTTGCACTGCATTTATCGGTTGCATGGTCATGCGCGCTGGATTTTGCACAGGTAAGGCGTCCTCGACATGTCTGGCTACCATGCCCGTACCGCTGACACTTGAAGCACCTGCGGGGGCTTGGTATGTACGGGCTAACTTTGCATCGGATAAATTCCACATTGACAAATTCAGGAAGTGTGCTCTGGTTGAAGGTGAGAACAATATGTTTCGTTTTTATTTCTTCGTTCTTTCGCCTGATTGTTAATCTTCGTACTGCTGTTACACCTTGGTTCTGTAGGCCCTCAAGGAGATCTGATTCTGTTTCGTTTAGGAGGTCTCGCTCAGAGACAACTCCCTGGCAGCTGTTAAGACTGCGGTGGGGTGATACCTGAACGTCAAGGTGAGCAAACGTTTTTGTTATGAGAAGGTTGTCAGATTGTCTTTTGTCTGATACCTCTATTAGCAGGTCACCAGATCCTAGTTTTTTCGCTTTGTAGTTTGCCCCAATGATGGCCTTCAGA
>JAJIZL010024721.1:0-14712 GCA_023969395.1 Amblyomma maculatum
TTGCGCCACATTTCTGAATACTATGCAGCACCAACTAGCCCCTCAAGCCGTTATTTTGAGATGTTCATTTAACATTGTGCACAATATTTACTGCTTAATATGGACGCGCGTGTAATCCCCGACAATTGATAAGATATAATTTTATCTCCTGTAAACGTCCTGACTTCAAAAGACTATTACGCTGCTTGAAGGCCGCATCAGGCGCTCAGCGGCGTTCACCTGCGCTCGGGCGAAGGTGACTGGAAACTGCACCGAAATTCAGAACGCACAGTACGCAGCCCAAGCAAGCGGGGATATAAAAAAGTCTTATGATAAATTTCATCATTGGCCTGTGCATTAGTTTCATAAAAGCAGTAGTTATTACATGTATTTCAGCAGTACTTGTCTAATTAAAGTTTGGTTTTGTTTGCGTGGTGTTACGTCCCAAAGCGACTCAGGCTATGAGTGGAGGACTGCGGAAATTCCCATCCCCTTGGAGTTCTTTAATGTGCACTGATATCGCACAAAATACGGGCGCCTGGGTTTTTGGCTCCAGCGAAAAGCAGCCGCCGAGGCCGAGATTCGATCCCGCATATCCTAGGGAATAGTAGCTAATTAAAGTAAACAGATTCACTTACATGCCCACACTAACTTTCCTTCGCTGCGCAATCAATTCGTATAACTGCATAGACATTAATAGCAACGTCAAGGTACCTCTTAACGCCCTGCGAAAAAAACTCGGCAGCAGTGCAAAGACTCAATATTCAATTCCTGAGGAAACGTCAGGGTCGTTCTCGCATTGCCATGGCTACTGCCGGTGCTAAAACGAGCTGGGGCGTGAGGCATAGCCATTCTCTTCAATTCACAGGCGCTTTCTTGTCCCAGAAAGGAACATGAACTCGTGATACATCTCCCAGAAAAACGGTTGCCTAGGCCATGATGTGCACCTTATGTAGAAAGCATCGTCTGTTCTTCCGCCAATAAACAACAGGGTCATTAGCTCTACTTCCTCGCAGAATACTTCGACTATACAGATGACACCTGCATCAAAGCAGCGCTGTTTAAAAGTCAGCTGGTATTCTTAAGATACGCAGCAGCAGTTAGCACTGCGCGCCGATGCGTTCCGAAGGCCAGCAATGACGGCCGTCCTAGTAGCGCCACCTGTTAGGGAAGAGTGGAACTACTCTCTGTAAACGGTCTTAAATGCATATGGCGTCACGCATGTTCGCTGTCATGGAGGAAGGAAAGAACTTAGGAGAGGCCCTGACGTCATTTTTTTGAAGCCGGCGCGGCCGCGCCGCGAGCGGTCGCGGCAACGTCTCAACGTTACGTCTCTCCTCCTCCTTTACCCTCTGCATTCTCTTTCTCCGCGACGCTCGCAACGCTGTTGCTAGTGCCCCGAGTTTTCATAGCAACAGCGTCGCCGTTGCTAATGGCCCGACTTGGCTAACCCTAAATTTTGACGTCACTTCTGCCACACTTTCCCCAATGGATTGGAAATGGGAGAGTATTTTTGCAGGTCGTGAACGCGAAATCACGTGACACAAAAGTGACATGGAGCTACTACGTCACTTCTGCGTGTTCTGTCGGCCACACAGTTTTCTCTATGGTCTTCTCCCCGCCCCTCCTTTCAACCTCTTTCCACTAATAGAAAAAAAAAGCGTGCGAGGGGCGGGTAAAACCCCTCAATAAAGGGGCTTTAGGGGCGGGCACATGGTAGCGGGCAGGCTAGCCAACGTAGACAGCGTAGTTTCAAACGAGGGACGGCTTGGAGGCTGGAGCTGCCCTCGGTAAACCAGTATGCGCGCTTGCTTCCTTTCTTCTTTTTCCCTAGCTGTGAGGTATAGGCTGGTTTGGCTTGAGAGGCAGTGGAGGGAGTGCTGAAGATTTGCTGTGTCGTTTCTTGGCTCAATCAGCCGCTTTTGCACCTTAAAAGTTACGCCTCAATTATTTACATGCAAATATATATATATATATATATATATATATATATATATATATATATATATATATATACGTATTCGTAAGCTGTAAGATCTTGTATAATTTCACAGCTTAATTCCGAACATCAACGTTTACGCGCAAGATGCTGTAATGTTATTTGCTTTTTGCCACTAAAAAACTGCATGTGTGTGGGCGCGCGTGTGTGCAAATAACTCATGCGCAGGTACTCAATATATTTGAGGCCCCGCATAAGGTCAGTACTCTTGCACGTTTTCATTGTAGTGAGGAAGCAAACTCACAATCCCTGCAGCGCGCTGCGAAGAAGCAGACTCGCGACTCGAAGTCCCTGCGTCGCTTCGAATACCAGCTCTAACTAACCCCGCCAGACCACCGGAAGAAAGAGAACGAAAGCAGAAGACTGCGAACGCACAAAATCTGCGCTCACTGATTTCCCCGTGGGAGGAAAATTCTGTTTACTGCTTGGAGCCATGGGAGAGGGGAGAAGACCAGAGAGAAGACTGTGTTGGAGGAGGAGCGACTCCGCGAGATTGATTGATTGATTGATTAAAACTTTAATTTCCACCGATTTAGGAGGCCCCCTACTCCCCGCTCCTGGCACGCAGGCCTGAGGAACGGGGGCTGGAACCTCCGCGACTAAGGACTGGCGAATATACATTGGTTATTCGCGGCCTCAGCCGCCAGGCGGACGGCTTTCTGCTGGTCAGCGGGGACGTCGCTTCGCAGCAGGGTTACCCAGGCTTCTCTACTTTTAATGTTGTCCCTATAGCGCCCGGAGACTTAGGGCATTCCCAAATTATATGGTCGAGGGTCCCCCTCGCTTCGCAGGCTTTACATTTATCGTTTTTTCTCTCCTCTATCTGGGTTTGAAACAACCAGACAGGGTTCGGGAAATTTCCGGCTTGTAATCGCCGCCAGGCTATGGCCTCTTTATTATTTAAGCTAGGATCCGGTGGCGGCATCAGACGTCTTCCTAATCTATAATTTTCGATTATTTCTTTATAGGTTTGCAAACGTTCGTCCATCGCCTGGCAGTCGGGCGGCTCCGCGTTTGCCCGGAAGTAGAGATCTCGGGCTAAATCATGGGCCGCCTCGTTGCCGGGGACGGACGTGTGTGCTGGGACCCAAATTAGGGTGATTTTGCGATCAATTTTAGTTGCAGCTTTTAGAATTCGGGCGGCTTCTTGTGAGACCCTGCCTTTTCCGATATTCCAGAGAGCAGTTTTACTGTCGCTAAAGATCAATCTAGCCTTCGTTCCGACGCAAGCGAGCGCTATTGCCTACGTAGACGCTGCAAGCGGCCTATCAGGGGCGGCAGTCGCCGCGGTAGTCGATGGTAGCGGCGCACCAGTCGTCTCCGCCACCATCCGAAGTAGAAACATAGACACGGCTGAAGAGGTCGCAATAGCGCTCGCTTGCGTCGACTCCGCGAGATACGCGTACGTGACGTGCAGGCTATGTCACCCATGTGTCACGTGATTGCGAATCGACAATCTGCAAAAACATTCTCCCTGACTTGAGTATTTTTGCCGATCGTGATCGCGCAATCACGTGACATAAAAGTGACGTGGAGCTACTACGTCATTTCTGCGTGTCCTGTCGACGTTTTTTTTTGTGTTTTTTTTTTTTTATTCTATGGGGCAGTGAGAAAAGCGCTTGGCCGTCCGTGCGCGGCTTCGAGCTGGTGGAGGGAGAGCATCTAGCCGTCCTCACGCTTTCTTCTGTATTTTGTTTTCCTATTAGTAGGGAGAGGTTGAAAGGAGGGGCGGGTAAAGCCCCTCAATAAAGGGGCTTTAAGGGGCGGGCAGGCTAGCCAACGTAGACAGCGTGGTTTCAAACGAGTGACAGCTTGGAGCTTCCCTCGGTAAAGCAGTGTGCACGCTGGCTTCCTTTCTTCTTTTTCGCTAGCTGTGAGGTATGGGCTGGTTTGGCTTGAGAGGCAGCGGAGGGAGTGCTGAAGATTTGCCGTCGTTTACTTGGCTCAATCAGCTGCTTTTGCACCTTAAAAGTTGCGCCTGTGGGGATTCACAATCCCCTTCCTCCATTGTAACGCCCGCGCGTAATTAACACGCGTGATTACGCGCGCTGGCAGAGAGGTTGGCGGAGGAGAGGGCATGCTGGCCACCCCCGCCGCCTCCTGGACCTGGGGCCCGATCCTCGATATTCGCCTTCCCCTGGCGGCGCCATATTGTCTTTCTGATTGGCTCTGAAAAGAGTCACGTGCTTCAAACTTGTGGCGCGAAACCATCAGTTGAGGCAAGCACTTTTAGCGGTTACGTCAAAATGACGTAGCCGTGAAAATTGATTTCAACCGGAGCTATCCTTGTTGCCTGGATGACAAATACGAATGATTTTGGAGTGGAAACAAAGTTACTGATGGTGGTTTGGAGAACACTTACGCTCGATTAACCAATGTGATGAAAATAATGGCATACTGGGAAGGAGCGGATGCTCAAATTTGATTGGCTGGAGCTATGTCACGTGAAACACGTGATACGCAAGCATATTTAGATTACGTCAAATTGACGCGTCATGACGCAACTGATGTGCCGCCATTACCGAAAATGCTGACGTTTGGCTGTTTGGCCGCCATAATTTCGCCGAGTGGCGAGGTGCCCGAATTATGCTAATGAGACTATGGGTGCGTTCCAATACCCCCTCGTAGACGTCTACTTAGACGGCTACGCGAGCAGCCGCCATCTTGGGACGCGTTCCAATTCTCGCGAAGCAGTCTCGCGTAGACGGCTTCGCCGAA
This sequence comes from Amblyomma maculatum, assembly GCA_023969395.1. Classification (NCBI taxonomy): domain Eukaryota; kingdom Metazoa; phylum Arthropoda; class Arachnida; order Ixodida; family Ixodidae; genus Amblyomma; species Amblyomma maculatum. The sequence goes on from JAJIZL010024721.1 coordinate 4,697, forward strand.
GTCAACATCGATGCAGACTACTTTGCTGTCTAAACATGGCGGACAGAGCGCGTTTCGCGCTGAGCGAGTCGTTCGTGCGATGGTTGCAGTAGCTGTACGGTGGTCGTGCTATTTGCGAACACCGGAGTATGCATATGAACGATCTTTCAAACGTGAGTTGTTACGTCAATGTATGCGCTAGCTAGAGGCTAATTTAGCTGTCTTTATGGTCGTAAGATTCGTAGCAGTGCAGATTCTTGTACCGCGCACTGAGAGGAAAGCGTGCGTTGGATGCTGTTTGTCTTCTTTTTTAACTTGACGACGAGATTCTTCAATATTGATGTTATCGACGAACTCGTCGCTTTCTGGGCACCTCGCCGGGAGTCAGGACGGCTGCTGTACGAGGCACGTGTGTGTTTCTACCTTGCTGTAGTAGCAGTGTCAAACTGTTCCGCGGATTTTCAGGAAGAACGAACTCGCCTGACGATGCCGACTTGTTGCCCATTGATTATTTTGTGCCTGTACATTATTAAAACGAGTTGTTGCCTTTGGTTTCCTCGTCTAGTGACTAGGGACAACAGGTGTAACGGTACAAAGCTTTCGTTTGCTGTAGCCGGTTATCACCTTTCGTCCATAATCCCCTCAAGTTTACAGTATTTTGCATGTTTTCATTCTTACAGCTGTGTGAATGAGACATCTGAGAAGCATGTACACTTCAGCATCAGTAATAAAAAAGGAAAAACGGACTAACGTTCTCTTCCGTCAATTCGTGAGAGGGCTCATTGCGTGAGAAGTCGGTCTGCTACAAGTTAACCTATTAATAGTATATCTAAGTTATGGCGATTACAAATATAATATTGTTGCTGCAAAAAATTGGCAAACCGTTAAAAACGGGATTTTCACCTGTATTGTCGTAAATCTTTAAAGAAAACAGCGTTATCATAGTTTTTCAAACGTTTTAGTTCAACCTTTATGCCGCGAGGTGACGCCAGGCGTAGACAGGTGGCACCCCTGTTGCACGTCGCGCCCTCTAGCGGTAGTCGGTTCCTGTCATCGCAAAAGCGGCCCGCTCTCCGGCGCCGGTCGTCACACTAGGGACCGGACAGCTGAATGGGTGGCGCCGCCTCTCGGCGCATCGCTCAATCACAGGAATGCGCCGGCCCCGGCCGGCGCATTGCCAGCGCATTGGAGGTTACTGTTTGTCGTTGGTTTGTGTGGAAATTGGAAATCCTAAGGTCTAGATGACGTTGTGCCTGAATATATCCCCAAGAGAACAGAAAGTTGGGCTAGTTAATTGTGTGAATATGTCCAGTGAAATGAAGTCTGGTCGAACAAGGCTGGCGAAACGCGGTGCGTTGTTGGCTCCACTGGCAGCTACGCAAACTCGTCGGACGTTTTTAAGTCGATTCATTTCTACGGGTTTCCACAGAAGCATGAATGGCGGGTGACCTAAGCATGGTTCTTTGAAAGGCAAAGTCACGAATCTACGTATTTGGTTACTGTGTGGTCATGGAAAGCGCCGAATTTTTAAAATTCCGCTTGCTACCGGATGCCCTGTGACTTCTGTTCCCCACGAGTGACGGCACGAGAGTCTCGGAACCGAAGCCGCACTCCTTCATCTGTAGTCACTTTATTGACAATTGGAAATCGAAGTAACCCAACAGCGTAAGTTACAACGCTAGCATTTCCCCGCCTGTGTACAAGAAAGCCCCAGCACGGAAAAAGAAAAGGCAGCTCCACCATCGTCGTTCGGGCTGCGTTACGACCTTCAGTGATGGGTAGAGACAATGTTTGTGCGCATACTTACGCTGACGTAGTCAAAGATAATTTACTTTTTTCTCTTAACAGAAGAGCAGATAGGAGACATGAACAATCCCTATTGCCATGATCCTGTCATTTTTCCTCTTTTCGTTTGTCAACCAATGAAAATGCGCTGAGAGTTAGCTCTGCGTTGATACTCTTGGAATTTGTTAACACTTGATTGTGGCATGTCCATTTCACCTAATAAAATCACTCATTTCACAGCTCAGTCAATACCGCATGGTCACAGAATCTGCTATCGGCTTCATATAAAAGTCGAACAAGAAAAAAAATACAATTTAATTTGTGGAAACGAGCATAAACGTAGCATGTTTTTTTTTTTTTTTAAATTTCGAAGGCCATGTAGCAGTTTTTTTTTTTCGCATTCACGTTGCATCTGACGCGGCTTTACGTATTTTCTCAGCAGTGTCCAATTCCTGGCCCGCCTAAATACATGTGTTTCTCATCGGCGTTTTAGTGAACGTGAGATTTCTTGATTGTGGCGTAGTATGGCAAGACCGTTTTACCTCTCTCAGAAATTGATTCTAGGTATGGCCAATGTAAACAGATTTAGCAGCAGCCCGGCAGGCTGCAGTGACAAAGTTGTAAAAGGAATGGCTTTCAGTTATCCGGATCCCTTTACGTGCATAGGAAACTACATACATGGTCGTGTCCTCTCACACTCATCAGGTATCGAGGTCAGCTAGGTATCGGCCCCGTAAGTTCGTGGTACGCTGAGATAGTAGACCACCTTAGCGAACGAGCCATCAGAGGGATTAATTTAACAATAGAATGCTTTCTTAGTTGTCGGTGGCTTATCTTACAACACATCACACTGTGTTTTTTTTTTTTTCGATTGTATTTAACAGTTTGACAGTATTGGACTATTGCCTTCAGATGTTCAAGGCAGGTGCGGTCAATCGCATTGAACTTCCTACGCTGAGAGAACGCTAGCAGGAAATTTTTTTTTCTTTTCACAACCTACGCAGCATGTCGGGAGAAAAGCATGCATAGTATAATATTTTCTAAGTCAATTATATGTAGCAGCTCCGACGTGTTCAACAAGAGCATTGCCGTATATGTGAAAATGATGCTGAGGTGGTATTACTAATTAATTTGGCTTATATTATGATTAAGTTTGACGGTCTCAAGGCCGGGTTCAGTGAGCTATTGTAGCGTAATTGTGCAGGAAGTCCTGGAAGTATGTGTGTGTTTGCTATTCCAACCATAAATAGGATCCTACTTTTGTCTTGCTTGTTTATTTTTCTCCTTTTACAGCTCTCGTTGTAAGGTTGAAACTGGAATGTCTCTGAATCGTTTGAGCCTAGCTATTACCAAAAAAAGACAGGTGCAGAATCTTTTTCATTTTACATGAACGCTGACCATTACAACTACCACGCTACACGGCTCGGCGGTATTTGATCTTCAGGCAGATTCAGACTAGACCTAATATAAGATAGACGCGCAGTGCAGGCGCAATTCCCGTCTTCGAAGTCGCCTTAACAAGTGCCTAACGAAGGTTTCCTAGCGCATGGTGAAATCACGCGCGCGGCATTTTCGAGTATATATAACAGAAATACCATGCGCCGGACGGTTTCAAAACAACAACAAAAAAACACGCACACCCTGCCGAGAACTGCCCTTTTGCAAGATTTCCCTGTCAAAAAAGACTCCTTGCGATTACTCAAAGCAGCTCAAAGCTCTCAAAGCCACACCGCAAAACGACGGGTAGGAACAGGCTCAAAAACGCCTCGCAGAACGGAAACGACTGCGCCGCTCAGCTGCCTCGCCATTCCGCTGTTTCGGCACTCCGCCGCGGGCGGCGCTGTTCCACCGAGGCGACGGTGGCGCCATACAACGGGCGCCCGGTCCCTATGGCCCAAACAAGGAAGGCTGGCGCGCTTTTCAGACAACGAGCAATTTGCGCTTTGCGAGCCCTAGGCACCCTAGGTTGTCTTTCGTGCGTCGGTCTGCTGCAGTTTGCGGGCCATCATCCCGGTAGATGCAAACTCGGTGAAATGCGGATTCAGTTCGTGGATTATAGACTTAAATTCAAGGGCGCAGCCCTCGGTGCAGTCCTACTGACTGCGGTGAGTCGTACATACATGCCCGCGAACTCTAAGTAAAGTATTTGTCGTCTTTCTGCCATCGCCTTCCTTGCAGCTTCTTTAACGAGTTTTTGCACGGCAGCGCAAGCATGCGTTATCCTCAATTATTGACGTGGCGTAATCGCGCTATCGCGCGACAGTCTCCGGGCGAAGGCGTGAGGAGACGACGAGACTGCTTAATGGCGTCCACGATCTTGTTTCATTACGCTTGGAACAACTTCCATTCCTGCTGCTGTGCACCGATCGGTCGCCGGTTGCTGTTGTCTTCCGGATGCACTGGAGTATTGGGACATATGAGGCGACTAAAAGATAACGTAAAACTATTTCTGAGTTCGCTTATATTTGTTTGGGCAGTATAAGGCATTTTTGCGTGCGCCAGCGTGAACGCGCTGGTTTATAATCGAGGTTTTATTGCCTTCCTCGCAGCTTCAACCGATGGAGCGGCTCGGCCCATAGAAAATGTCGGGCTTCTTTCGGAAAACTGTTGGAAGGTAAGTGGCACTCATCTGTACAGACCATACGTGGTAGTGCTGCAATACATGAGTAAAGTTGAGGACAACCCAGAGAGCTATGGAACGAAAAATGGTAGGGGTAACATTAAGAGATAGAAAGCGTACAGAGTGGGTCAGAGAAATAACTCAAGTTACCGACATTCTAGTGGAAATTAAGAAGAAGAAATGGACATGGGCAGGACATGTAGTGCGAAGAGAGGATAACCGATGGTCGCTGAGGGTAACAAACTGGATTCCAAGGGAAGGAAAGCGTAGCAGGGGGCGGCAGAAAGTTAGGTGGGCGGATGAGATTAAGAAGTTCGCAGGGGTCAAGTGGATGCAGCTAGCACAGAACCGGGTTAAGTGGAGAAATATGGGAGGGGCCTTCGCCCTGCAGTGGGTACAATCAGGCCGATGATGACATGAGTAATATCTGCGGACTGCTAAAAGGGGGGTTGCTGGCCAGCTGAGAGAGTTTAAACGTAAGTAGGCCCTGTGCGGACTGAGCCTCGAAGTACAACAAGCCTACTGCACAGCATGAAATGGCTACAAAAGTATGGTTATATACATGACCGAATTCATGTGCTTATTTGCTCAGACCTTCCACTGTCAAGTACTCACACTTATTTCGGTGTATGCCTCAATGAAAGTGACTTCATTACTCCTCAGCCAGCATAGGTTCATGCCTGTGACAATATCTGTCCTTTTACTGCCGAAATAACTGCATTGGTGGAACTCACTGAGCTTGTTTATATAGATTTAACACTTTGGATGCATGTTGCTACTGCAGAGTTCCCTAATATATATATATATCTTTTGCCTGCTCCAACATAAATAGTTGGCAGTGCTTGGCTTCAAGCTGCTGCCAAGGCCATTGACAGCTTATTTGAAAAGAGAGCAATAATTAATCTGAGCTGGCATGTTTTGTGGGAGAGTGAGGCACCATTGCGAGTACCTCGTAATCCTGTCAAAGAGCTTGGCAGTTGCTGCTATAAGCACTCTCCATTGCAGTTCCATGCAAGCCGCAGCATATTGGGCACTTACTGCACAAGTGATTTAACTTAGTCTCTTTGTTGCTATTTCAGTGCTTTGTAAGTGTGCTAAATATTTGTATTTGTGCTAGCATTGACTGCCAGTCTCGTTACTGCCTTTTTCCTTCTGCGGCAGGCACTCTCGCTTGCTTTACTCAAATCAAATTCTACTGTGAGTGAGTTTGCTGAATTTATGCAAACTAAATGTAATTGCAGTATTACTCTCATTTATTTACATCTGCAGAGGCAACGAATTCTTGGTGGCGACGAACGAGTTCCCTCCGCCAGTTCGATTACACCGCCACCTCAGTTGTGCAGTGAGCTGCGACTGGTGTGACCAAATGGATACCCTCACTGCTTCCACAGGTTTAGAGCGTGCTCCCAGTTAAGTTTAAAACACCTTGCTTGCAATGTATTTAATCTTGTTGTATATTGTCACCCTTGCATTTGCTGATATGCTATTATTTGAAAATCATTCTGGGTGGTTTGGAACACATGATTTGCAATGGGGGGAGGTGGGAAGCACAAATGTGTGACTGCAATTTTTTGCCAGTCTGGCTTCTAGCCTTGCGAATTAAAGTAACAGATTAATACCTGAACAGGCCTGACATTTATTGGAGAGTTTGTCATATAGAAGAAAACTTGATCCGGTGTGGAGGTAACACAGCTGTGGTTCTCCGAGAAAATGTTATCCGTGTGTGATGGTGTCTAAAACATGGCATTGTCTTGGGTAACTTGGCATGGAATCGGCCACTTCTTGTACTCTCTTGACAGCATCTATTGTACTATGTGCTAGGTGATATGCCTTCAGGGATAAGAGTAGATCGAGAATACCTCAGTAATCTGCAATTTGCTGATGACATTGCCCTGAAGCAGTCAGGATGATGGGCAGTAATGTGAGCAGGTTGTACGTCATGCTGGTCATGGAGGAAGTAAAAAAGCCTTAGAAGCAATGTAAAGGGTTCTGGAAATCGGCTGGTATGGATAGGCAACTGCAGATCTTTGAAGAGTGGTAGGGAGATTGTGCTAGAAAAACTGCTTGCTTTGTGTGTGTAGTGCCTCACGACCTCAAGCGTATTAAAATCTTGGAAGGATCCTAACAGTACCATAATCTATAAGAAAGGGGCTGTCAAGCACTTGCAAACTTAAACTGATCGGGTTACTGTCCATTGCCTACAAGATAATAGAATTGGGAAAATCTTGGACTTTCTATCAGCTGAAGGAGCAGCTGGCTTTCGTAAGGGCTGCCATGTTTTTTAATGTGTCTGCCCTGCCGCTGTTGTGTGCTGGATTGTAGCCTACATCCATATCGGATAGGAGGCTGTGCAAACAAACTGCTCTTTACAGAAGGGACATAAGTTGAACTGCCCATATCATACAATGCAGCAGCAGTAGTGAAAAGTGCTCCACAAGAAGTGACTTATGGTTGCTTTATTGCGGTAGCGTAAAAGGCGTCACCCTTGAGAAAAATCACAACCATGCCTTTGGCAGGTGACATGGCCATGCACTGAATGGTTGTCTGGTTCTGCGATGTCATGAGGCCACATGATATGGCCGAACTGGCTGGAGCTCATATTGTGGAAAAGCGCAAAAGAGACAAAGAATCGAGAAAAGAGAGGACGACGCTATCTGGAGCTGCTAACTCAGGCAGCTCCTTTGAGGTGAGAGGGTGAGGTGGAATAGAACCCTCCGAGACCCTTGGATCCAGTATCAGACGTGCTACTCCACATTCATACAGCTTGGTTAAAACAGAGCTTTATACCCATGTTGGGTGGTCTTAGGCACAATGTGGTAGATTATGGTTGTATGCTGACGATTATGTGTGAGATAATACCGGCACAAATTAAGGGATTAGGGCTTATACCTTTCAGGACCGCTTTAAGCCAATCGTTCATATATGAATGATGGTTCTCACACACTGGCAGACGTAAATTTTCGTGTTTGGAACATGTAGCCCCATTTAGGCAGATAGTATGACAAAAGTAATTATAGTAACTAGTTCACAGGGATGGAAAGGCACAGAATCTGTCACTTGTTTCTGTGGGCACCTGAACTGTGTCGTAAGGGAAGGGAGGAGGGAGTCAAAGTGGAAAGACAGAAATGGGTGCTGTAGTGGAGGTCTGTGGAGTAATTTTGACCACCTAGGGATCTTTAACGCCCGCTGACATCACATAGCACACGGGTGCCACTTCGTTTGCATCGAAAGCAGCCGCCAGCGGTCGGGTTCGGACATGGGTACTCCGGCACAGTAATCTAGCATCTTAAGCACTGCACTACCGCAGTGGGGCTATTGTGACAACCATAGTTTCTGTTTGTGTGCAGCTTGTTTATTTTTTTTATTTTATTTTTTGTTCTTTCTGGCACAGTGTGATATTTAAAAAATTATTCGAAATAAAGAGGTCTTTGGCGCCATTCACACGATTTTGCTGATTCTACTATAGTTTTCTTTTTATGTGAGCAGTAGCGAAGTCTCTTGAAGACAATTTTACTAGCTCTTCAGCTCAGATGATGAATCAGTCAAATGCCAGCCTCGAACTTCAGCTAGTGGCCAAGAAAAGCTTAGTTTCAATCACTAATCACTCTTGGTCAGTTACACGTGCTCATTTTGTGTTCCTACTGTTCTGTTTCCATTCGCTGGGTTTCAGCAGCAATGAAAGCTTGGTACTACTTGATATGGCTTCTCCAGAACTTCAAGTGTGGAACTTCTTCAAGCAAATCGAGTGGAGTTTGAACACCAAGCTCCTATTGCAGATTTTCAAATTTGATGGCAAACTCTCCCACCTTGTGGAAAACATATCACCAAATAATCCAGTCATAAATCCTGAAAGGTTTGAAAATGCCAATGCTATAAACTGTAAAATGAGTAGAGGAAGGCCGAGCTTAAAAATGGGTGTTTTCAGCAACTTAGCTATATTTCTGAGAGAACAGCACACCTTCAAAATGAACTTCAGAACGTAAATTATTACTTCCTTGGCAGTTGGGCTTCGCTGCATTTTGTTAGTGTGATGTGGAGAATAGGTACATGAGACTCTCAACAACTGCTGCAGGAAATCAAGAATGACCACTGCTTCCGAACAGCACTACGAAAAAAAGAAATCTGCCGATAGGTGCACCATATCTTTACTAGTAATAAAAGAGGCAGTGTAGCATATTTTTAGTATTCTGAATTATTTTTCTTGCTGGCTTATTTTGATATTCATGCCCCCTTTTCTTTCACTTTTTGGATTTTTTCTGCAAATTTCGGAGAAAAAGGTTTTTATGTTATGTATAAAGCCAAAACAAAAACATGGGCATTTATTTAATTGAAGATCAAAATACCTGCATTTTAGTATTATCTAATAGCAAGATTGTGTAAATATTTTATTTAATAAACAAATTACGTGGTGCTGAAGGAGTTGAGGCAAAAAAAAAAGACTTCTTCATTTTCAAGCTGTAGTTTAAGAAATGAGCATTTTTCTGCCTTTTTTATATCCTCAAGATTTTATTACAATTTCTTGTTTTTATATTCATGTTTGACAATACTTTGTGAATATTTTACCCAGTGCTGAGAATTTATCTTATGTAATATGCTTATATTCACAATATTCACGTGTTTAGAGGGCATTTAAATAGCTGTATTTTAATTGGCTCATGTGCGTCATGTACAGAAGGTGTGATCAGAAATTGTCATCGGAAAACGTCCTTCATACTGGAACTTGCGTGTGAAGAGCTCTGGCAGGTGCGTGCTCTGTTGCCGCGTTGCAGAGAGGAGGAAAGGAGGCATCCTGGCTGTGCAAACCGCCGCGGAGAGGTGACAAAGAGGCTAATGGCAACCCCATGCATACTCGGGCCACTTATGCGCTTATACACAGGACCTCGGAGGATGGGCGTGTGGTATTCGATCTGTCATTTGACGTGTGTAACTAGAAGGCTGCATTCCCTGCACCGTACCTATTAGTCACATATTCTAATTCTGGTGCCGGGTTGTGTTCGCCTTAGCGATCTTAGAGCTCTTAAGCACTTCCTACATTTTTTTTTTTGTAAGTTGCAGCAAAGTTCTTTAAAGACTTCATTTATAAAATAGCAAGGTGCATGTATGCAATCAAGGATCCACAAGGGAAGCTGCAGACGGGGGCTGTTGATGCTACCATGCTATACTCTTAAAGACAGATCTCAAGTGTCTCCTAAATTTTTATAACAAAACGAACATCCGCACAGTGTTTGCTGGAGATGCTTACAACCCTGCTGTCCTGTCCGAAGACAGGGGTACAGTCGTGCCCCGTTAATATGACCCCCGTTAATATGGACGACCCGCATTATGGACAGTTTTTCTGGGGACGAAACTTTTTCAATGTATTTATGCCTCGTTAATATGGAAACTCGCTGTCCGGACAATGGACAGGGGAAGAATGCACGCGCCCCACTTGGGCCCATGTATTTTTGTCTCGTTAATATGGACAGTGCTTGAAAAAAAGCAGAGGAGTCTGAACGCAAGTTAAAGAAGGGCGCGCCACCCGCGAACCTACCCGACAGCTGAAACGGCGGGATGCCTGAAGAGTCCTGTGGGGTTGGAAAGAACCAAAGCCGGCGTGTCGCCGTTTTAAGGGAAGGGGGGGGGGGGGGGGGGG
>JAJIZL010024722.1:11957-54191 GCA_023969395.1 Amblyomma maculatum
ATCAGGGCTGGCTTGATTCACACCGATGCAGACATTAGTGAAGAGCGTTGTGCTGACTACAAATGAAGAGTCGACGAGTTTGAAGCGGCCACGCGCGAATTTCGCAGACGTTTCACTAACAACCCATTCGGTTATGCGTGTTCAGTCTGTGACCGGCTATGGCACAAGGATAAGCTTACACCGGTGAGTGCATTGATGTTTCCAACTTTACTGAAAGTGTATCCGGACTGGGACGAACAGAGCTTAAACACTGCAGTAGTGTGTAATGCGTATAGAGCTAGCCTTCGTGAAGAGAAAATTCCTCTCTATAGTGTTTCCAATGGTTACACCTACCTCCCTATGTCGGAAGGGTTGCCGCGATTGAACGCAGTGGCAGAGCGGCTACTATTACCGCGTATAACATTTGTGCAAACCAGGAGACTGACAATGTGTCTCTTGTGTGACTAGTGTGTGCCTTGGATTTACCAGGACACTTACCATGAGTGCCAAGCATGTCGTTGTAGCCAGTGCAGGAACAGCAGTTCTACAGTCTGCATTAACATCACCAGCAACCAAGTATATCCTCACAGCCACAGCGATTATAGTTTCACTACTAGTTGTACATAGAATAGCCACAGCAGCACAAGGTATACAACAAGTTTTACACCACCACCACAACACGACTATCACATGAGCGAGAGCGTAGCCATGGGTATTGCTTTCGCAATTTCCCGGCTTAACCAAGTTGAGCCACACCCATTTTTTGGTGGACATTTACTGTATGCACTTATGTATGCTCACAAAGGGGTTAATAACAGGCTATTTGCAAAGCACTAAGCTACTTTCTGCGCACATACTACTTGTTGGATTCACTGCACTTAGAAGAGTGCCACTTTGCTACAGAAACTGGCCGACTCACTATCCTATTGTCTTTTTTTGCAAAAGCAATACTACGCCAGGTTTCGAGCCTTCAGCGCAGTGTGGTCCGGTAGTTATGCGGTACACCACGTGACTACTGACGTCATACCAGCGCGCGAACTAGGCTACCAAGTCGGCTCTTCAGCGTAGCGTGGTTCGTAGCCACGCTGGACGTTTCGCGCTTCTCCCACTAGGTGCGCTGTAGTGTAACAGTTGGTGTGACGTCATAAACAAGGCGAAGATGGGCTGCCAAGTCGGCGTTTCAGCGTAACGTGGCTCGTAGCTACGCCGGGCGCTTCGCATTTCTCCCACTAGGTGCGCTGTGGTCTAACAGGTGGTATCGTCTTCCATTGGAGACACTTCGCCACTCTTCTCTCTTCCGTAAGTAGAAGAAGGGAGGCTGCGCTGTATAAAGCATGCCATGTCAGCGCTTGTAATACAGTTCGTCATGCTGTCTGAGAAGCAGAGGGAGAAGGCTGCTCACGAGTGTGAAGCCAGGAAGCGACAGCGAGCTACGAAGACAGAGGAACAACGTGAAGAGCGTCGAACCAGACGTCACGCTCAAGATGCATCTCGGCGAATGCGTGTTTCTTCTCGTGCTACCGAAGTAGATTGCTTTGGCAATCTCCTAGGCTTAACTACAGCCAAGCTACAGTGAATGTTTTTGAACCCTGTTCTAATCCACTCCTTTGTGAAGCAAATCTATCCCATCTCTGCTGCTTATATGCCCTTTATCTGGAGCCGTTTTGTTTGTGTGTTCTCTTTAACAGCAATACCTATTTAACTTCAGTTTTGGGCAATGAAATCGCAGTGCTTGCACGTGCGGACGAACATGTTGTTTTTTAAATCGGCAAGAACTGCACTGAGAAAACGTTTTCGATTATATTAAAACATGGCATCATCTCTGGCAATCACATAAGTCGGCCCAGTTATTCATGGCTCACAACACGACTCCTTACTTCCGCAAATGAAGCAGCTTTTGTCCCCTAAAAGTAGCGTATCGATTCTAAACAGCCCTTATTCCACGATCGCGTTGCCCAAAGTGAAGGAGGGTGCTTAGATAAGAAATTTTAAGATACCCCTTTCTCATATTCCAGCATCGATATCTTGATGAGACGGGCGCGATAAATAAATATATATTTGGCAAACACCTACCGAAAACGCGATTGCAGTGCCCTTGAAGATCAAGCAATGACAGCCTTCCCATTCTGACTGCCATTATAGATGCGAAACAGTTTATACCAAACAATTAGGCGCGGGTCCGCGATGCATGCGAAACCTGTAGAGATTTTTTCAAGAAATTGGCGCGCTACGGTATAATAAAAAAAAAATTGAAAGCAGGAAAACTGACGTGCACGAGACAAGCGCGTGCTGTTTTACAACATGTTAGAAAGTACGTTAACATGCATATACAACGCCCACACTTCCACGAAGAATACATAGTGGACGTTTTATAATACATTGCCTATAAAATCGTTTATTATATTGTGATTTTCCCGGCTCTTATTAAGAAAGGACGACACCCCAATTGCACAGAGACACAAGGAGAAAAACAGTTCCCTGCATGAATTATTGTGGTCACTTCTCGCCAATGTAACTTTCATTCGACGACAGGAGCACTACTGCATCGCGCTTAAGTCACAGATTGATGTTTCGTACTAAATATAAATTACTTTATACCGCCCACTAAGGAAAAATGTCTATTATGGCAAATGCTGTCAATTTAAAGCAAATAGCGGAGTAGCAGCTGCTTCACGACCTCCATTGACATGCTTCTGACAATGCTAGAGAAGAGACAAGTTTGAACTCTCGTAACTCGATAAGGAACCAAATAATTAAACATGCCTTTTCATATTCCTTCTTGCCTATGTCTTGAGCATTGCTTCAAGAATTTATAACAAAATAGGGATGTGGTTTCTTTACAGTTTATTATTGAAAAGAACTCATACAGTCAAACATCCAATCTTTGCCATAAGATTGTTTCTTTTTACCTTTGATATAGAAAAATTAAAATAAGTGAGGCTAATAACCGTACAAGTGAATATAATTTGTGTGCATTTGAAGAAGGTGTGGCCGCTAGACGCGGAGAAAATAATTCGTAAACAAGGCATAATTTCCCATAAGTGTACTTTTTGAATTGCTCCCTTCGAAGCAATAATGTTCTCTAAGTGGCGAAAAAAGGCGAAACTTACTCTTTGCCACATGTAGTATGCTTGCACAAAATATATTACCCATGGCTTGAAAACTCTACTTTTTACGCCATTGCGAAATCCGGACACAGTGACGTGCGAAAGGTCTGCCTATAGCGTGCTATAGTTCGCATTTTTTTCTAGCCTAATATTAACGTTATGCAAAATAACTAGACTGTTCAGGTTTTGAGTGCTCTCAATATATTAAAAAAACACAATAAATAAAACTACCAAATAATTAGGCTGTTTGATCTCTCGTGGAACTAATGCGGGTTATTGCAGCAGGTGAGCAGAAGATTGGCGGATATGACCTTCAACGTGGACCATATCCACAATTTTGGACACCGCAGAAACAAAATTGACTCAGCAAACAGAAGCGGCGTGCTCTAGAAATATATTTCCGTGGCTTTTTCAGCGCACAAAAAAAAATCGGCATATCACGGAAATAAATGGGAGAAGTATAAATGTCGTGCGTGAAACATTTTGTGCAGAGCTAAAATTACATATCAACATGAGCATTTGCTTTTTATTTCGGGCTGTATATTTTGCAAGGGAGCCCGGAGGTACAGACAGTGACCTTCCAAGGGCGACGCAGGGCACAATATCTTGGAACAACATTCGACCACACGTAGACGCCGCTAATAGAAGCCATCACCTGAGAAACGGACGCAGTAAATACTCATTACCTGCCGACAGCACAGCATTCCCGTCGTCTTTGGGTTTCCTCACAATTAAGCGGCACGTCGTCTATCTCTCAGCATTTAAGGTTATCGGTGTCGTCCACAGGGACTTCCGCACTGACTAAACGACAATGCTGTCGCAATCATAGAACCAAGGTGAGGCCGCAAGGCAACCAGTGCTGTCAGCGCTGAAATCAGCCTTTATCGCCGAATTGGTTTCCCCAGAGGCCGATGCGGGCTTCACGACACGTATCTCCTGGAGTGGTTGAATTGCTTTTACGCCCGTTGGACAGGCAAGAACTTCAACTGGCTCATGATCGCAGGTATAAACATTTTGGCAGCTTGCGCTATGGAACTGTGCCGATAGACACCATTTAGCTGCCTCCAGTCTGATTTTTGTTTGCTGTATGTAAAGTATGATACCGATTGAGCGAACAATGCTTAATGTTGGCTGTGCCTTATCTGCAAGCCGCGTTGCATTTAGCCGCGTTGTAGAATTGCAGCAGTTTCCTATTAGGCTGCTATTGCTCTAGTTCGTATGGTTATGGCCTTAATTTATGGCCATAAGTTATGGCCTCTAACAGGTGAGGCAGGTCACCAGTCGTAAAATTCACTCAATTACAGGAAATGCTACACCAACCAAGTTTTTATTTCACAAAACGTGTCAGCGAGATTTCTTTCAATGTCCTTTTAGGTATAGAAATTTTACTTAGAGCACGAAGAAGCGATTTCTGCCGTGTCACTGTCACTGCGGTCTTATCTTCTCTGTCAAAGTTCACCCTTTCGTGCAACGAATCACGGGAGAGCCATGTTAGGAGTACAAGAAACAAGAATTTCCCCGATGTCCATGTTTTGCCAGCGTTAACGTTATTCGGCCGGTAGAGGTTTCTAGATCTCTCTACAACGTTGCGCCTGAAAAGCCCGACGGTTATATTGGCGCGTAAAATTGCAGTAATAGCGCAAACCTTCGGGCGAGAAAGAAAGGAATCCTGCAGACAATTCAAGACATTGTTCTCAGTATTAGGGCAGAGGGAAACGGACATATTAGATATCGAGTGCGAAATATGAATGAATTTTTGCGATTGGCAATATGTAGAGGTGAGGAAGCATTGCGGAAAATGATCCCTGTAATGTTACTAAGGCAGCGTTCTAAGTAGCAGATATATAGTACAGCCATTTGAAATATAGTTTATTGGCGTTTACAAGGGCATTTAATATAAAGAAAAAACGAATAAAGGCTACAATTTCCCCTCAATTCGCCCATCTACCTGTCCATCGACAACGGCATGCAAGGATTACAAAAGAAATGAACATTTATACTCAGAAACCTGTAAAAAGTGCCCGAGCTGCGCCAAAAACCTAAGGAAGGTTACAGTAACTAAGCGAGAATAGTTACACCAAAATAAAAAAAAATGTAGGTGTAAAGTTTAAGCGAATAAAATTAAGGACCTGATTGCGAGATGATTACTGTGCATAAAGGTTATGAAGATGCTTTTTTTAACATGACATATATTATACACATTTACTTCATAAAATGTATTAATAAAAATACTCAGCCAGTATCTGCGCGGCAGCAGTTGACAATAAATATATCCAGCTATAACTACACAACTCGCCAGTGTTTGTTTGTCTGATGAACATGCTACGACCAACTTGCAAGTCAGTTATATTGAAGACAGTTATATTGAAATGTCGATCGTGCTTTATTGTCTTCGCTATAGCGTAGAAAATGCAGAGCTGGGCAAATCGTCGGCAGAAACTCTAAACAATAAGGCATGAGGGGTTAAACATGTCATATTGAAGGCATAAAAGTGCTTGTGCCCGAAACGTAAAAAGAGACGAAAACGATGTTAGTGCCCGTTAGAAATTCCCAGTTGGTCGAGAAACAAGTGGCGCTACAGCAGCTATTTCTCTTTTTTCGCTTTCATTCTCACCTTCCTTTCTATTAAGGGTCGGGTCAGGTGCCCACGGAAGGCGTGGAGTAGACACTGTGCCTTTCCGTTCCTCTAAACCAATCTAATTCGATAGTAATAATAATAATAATATTATTAATTCGTTCAGAGGAAGGGAAAGGCGTAGTATCTGTCACACTTGTTTGTTTAACACCTGAACCGCGCCGTAAGAGAAGGGAAGAAGGTAGGAGTGAAATTCTAGAGAGAAAGGGAAGCCGTAGCGAAATTACTCCGTACATCGACAATATGGCTACACTTTCTCGCTCTCCACTTTCACTCCTACCTTCTCGATTGAAACGAAAATGAGGTCGATGGGAATGAACGAGCTGCTCCTTACTGGAATTAAACGGTCCTTCTCATTGGAATAGGAGGTCTTGAGTTTGAAGAGGAGGACATGTGGGCATTTACGTCGGGGAATTTGCAGAGCCCACTACTCATTTTTCTCCTCGAAGAGCACTACACGTTTATCCTGCGCAGCTGATCATAAAATCAAGTCCGTTTCTAAGCCTGGGAAGGCAAGAGGAGAGATACAGCAGCCCCTTGATCAGAGGATTATGCTAATCAGAATCATTTTCCGTACTGGTGCTTTCGGCTCACGCGGTAGATGGTCGGGCCCTTCTAACGGCGGCGCTCTGATGACGGTTGGTAGTATTGAACTTTTATCGCCGTCTCCGTCTCCGAGCTAGTAAAGAAGAAGGCTGCTTGGGCAGGCGCTCTGGCACATTCTGACAATTTTAATCTATGATTGTAGCATAGCGCCTTTCTAACACCGGTCAAAATTTCACTATCTGGGTGCCTACTCGTGACCCATTCTAAGCGCTTGTTGCCGAAACATTTCGATGATATTTAGGAACACAACCTTTTGAGGGCATGGAACATGGCTTCCTCGTGGAGAGGCTAAAATCTAAGCGTTTGCTTGTCGGGCGCAATTAGCCAAAAAGAACGCCGTAAGGCAAATAATGAAGAAATTAAGGAGAGTAACAGCAAGCCCGAACTTTACATTAGCCATGACATGTGTCGAAGACGAGTATGCGACACTTACTGAGTACTATGACCTCGCAGCTAATAGCTTATCCGAACGTTATCCGAAGGCATCCTTATCCGCAAGGCAAGGCTTATCCGAAGGCATCGAAACTTCCTTCTATCGTGACCCCGTAATCTGAAACTTGCTCAGCATGCCGTCGCGTTCAAGAAATGCCACGAGCCAAGCTACTGAAGCTCGTCATAACTCGTTCTCCGGGTTCGTGATCCGCTGGAGCAAGCTCTGGGCACAAGTTGAGCAGACGATCTACTGAAACATCACTGTCACTGTCACCAAAAATCGTCAGCATTTGCTATTTTTACCACATTTATAGTACAATCGCCACCAATAGGCGGCGATTGTACAATGGACGTCTGCCCATGAACGCCGTTACGATGAAGAAGAAAAGCTTAGGGGCAAACAGAACAGGAGAAAGTGTTTCTCCACGCCACTCACAATGCTGCCCATTCGTCACTCAACAGACTTGATGGCGCTCCAGACGCCCAAAAATTAAGTACAGACAAATATATGAGTGGAAAAGAGATTTTCGGTGCGCGCGAGACATCTTCTACGATAAAAAGAAAATTTGGAGGACGCTTAAGCTTCGCCTTCAAGAGTGGAACGCGATAGCGTTATTGCACCTCGTCGAGAAAACTTACTAAACGCAAGGGTATTGGGGCATCCTCGCACCGGTACCCGCGCGGCCCGAAGGGGAGAAGCGGGTGAGCGAAGATAGTGATCTAAAGAAAGGAAAGACGCTTGATTCTACAACCTGTGAGGGTACACGGCGAAACGTCAGGGGCGAGTGGCGCGCCACGTGTCGGGGCAGCGCCGCACATTGCGCGAAGGGGTCCTTCTGTGTTTGCCGCAAGATGGCTCTGCATGTGCGCAGAGCGCAGAAGAAATGTAGCGGAAACGTACTTCGCTACTCGTGTAACTGCGACTTCTGTAAGTAACATGCTCATAATTACCGATATACACTGCAGTATAACGTTCTACGGCATGTTTCTAAGGCAACACCGCATTCACTAGAAGCGCTTTTGTACCGCTTTCAAGCATCGAACTCGTGGAACTCGTGGCTGAGTGAGGACGGTCATGCAAGTACGAGTGTGTAAAATGCTTCCAGAATACGTTGTCTGTTCTGGTGAGAATATGAGTGGCGCTTTAAAAGGGTACATGCGCGAAGTTGTCTTGTCTTTCAGAATGTTGCATGCGCGTTTTTCAATGGAATACTTGAGCAAAGTGTGTAAGAAGAAGCTGTACAAAGATCTTCTGGATGTGACGATACCGTTGCCGATTTACCGTGAACCACACCGTGGAGGCCCCGGACAGGATGTCTTAAAGCGTGTGAAAAAGATGCCAGTTAGGCCTTCAGTTAAAACGATCTTCTTTAAGCTACATTCCAACACATTACCTGTTAAAACCTGGTTACATGAAAGAGGCTAATTCGTTCCCTGGACAACAGACTGTCTCCTTTGCAAAAAACCAAAGACAATCGAGCACGTCTTTCTGGATTGCTGGGACCCAGTCTTTCACTGGGATGTTCTCCAGAGAACACTAAAGAAAGACCTTCCGTTAGATCCGTATGGCATACGGTTCCTTCCAGTCGAGAGTGAGGGTATTCCTTTGGATTTAGTCATGGTCTTGGGCCTCCACAGCCTGTGGAAAACAAGGATGCAAGTGCAACACGCAGATGTCAACACGCGTTCTGTACGCGAGAACTTTATCGAGAGTGTGCTGCTCCTTAGAAAAACGTATCGGGTGCTTTCTGATCCACCTGACTGGATCAGTGTGCTCGGTGAACTGGCTGTCCTCAAAAAATTTTAAACCTTTCGTGACAGCCGAAGTCTGGTTGTTGCGAGTTTTACCATTATTGTGGATCCTTTTTGAATTGATGTGAACTCAAAACAGGCAACTCGTGGCTGAGTGGATTCTACTTCCTGCCGCGATAGCGAACGGTCGCAGAATCATGAGCTCCGTCGGAGCGGCGATAGCGGCCGTTGCTGGCCGCGGAAACAGGTTTAGCGCCGAAGAAGATAAGGACTACGAGATCGTTTTGCCTACCCTGCCCACCGGACGTGTTGTGTTAAACACGATGTTTTTGCACGGCGACGTGCGTATGAGGCCCTACAGGGTCGAGGACTTCAGGGATGCCCTCGCTAACGTCGGTGCGCTCCCCGACGTCGTGGCGTTGGGGGCGTACCAAATCAACCATGTGTGGGCGGTAACCATGAACAGCACGGAAGCCGCGAAGAAGCTGGCCGCCTTAAAGGAGCTGGAAGTCAAGGGACGCCGCTGCCTCATATTCGACCCTGAAGACCAGCAGGTGAAGCTACGCCTGCACTGGATGCTACACGGTGTCCAAGACGAGGACATCCGGACTGCTTTCGCGGCGTTCGGAAACGTGACCGAGGTGACGCGGGAGCGTTGGCGCGTCGTTGGAATGAAGGAAAAGGGATCCACCACGAGAACAGTGCTGCTCAAGTTGAAGCCAGGTATGAAGGTGGACGACCTGCCCCACCAGCTTCGCGTCGCCGGCGAGTTGGCTCTCGTGGTGGTTCCCGGGCGGCCGATGCAGTGCCTTCGGTGTCACGGCGCAGGCCACGTTCGCCGTGACTGCAAGGTGCCCAGGTGCTCCAAGTGCAGGCGCTATGGACACGCGGACGAGGACTGCGTCCGCACTACGCGTCAGCGACCGGGCTCGGTGCGAAGGACGACAACAGGGAGCTGATGGACGTCGTCGAAGCTGAGGAAGCAGCAAAGGGTGCCGACGTGCTGGACAAGGTTCCCGTGTCGCAGGGCACCTCGGTGACTCCGAGTGGCGACGCCCCCCTTGGCGATAAGCCAGAGCTCGCGCCAGCTACGGTGAATTTGCCACAGCCAAGCGAGGAGACCTCAGCGGACGCGGAGAGCCTGCCGGCTCCCAAGGACGCAGAAGCAAAGGAAGTGAGCGAGGTTCACCGGCACAACTGCGGTGGTCGGACGACCACGGCCGCTACCCCCGGGAAACGCCCACATGCCGACACCAGCACCGGCGACGACAAGGAGGCAACGCCCACTTCCGAGGAACCACCAGCAAAGGCGCCTCAAACAAGGAGGCCCACGTTGAAGCCTCGCCAAAACCTTGCGAGCGAGAGGCGGGCCGGCGACACGGCGCCTCTCGAGCACGGCCAGAAGCTCGAGGAGGACGGCGCCAGCAGCGACGGAGGCGTCTAGCTTTGTGCTAGGCGCGAGAGGTAAGCACCGTGCTTTCGGTCTCTTCTTCTTATTTAAAAAATGGCTCCTGCATCACCGTTGAAGGTCGCCACGCTTAATGTTAGAGGTCTGGCAGGAAAGAGAAAACAAGGCCAGGTGTACCGACTTTTAACGGAGCATGATATTGATGTATTAGCTGTGCAGGAGACGAAAGTTGACGGTGAGGAAGAGACCGAGAGCATGGTGCAACGTTTCACGCCTAGGTTTTTTGCTGTGGTTAGCCACGCTGTAGGCACATCGGCTGGCTGTGTTCTTTTTGTGAAGAAGTTGCCGGGGCTTGAAGTGCTTGGTCATTTTTCTTGTGAGTCGGGCCGGTGTGCACTTCTAGATTTTTCGCTGAATAGCACGGATTGGCGGATTGTCTGTCTCTACGCGCCTAATGTAGCAGATGAAAGGGCGCAGTTTTTCCAAGGCATCCAGCAGCGGCTCTGCACCGATAGACAACTGATCGTCCTAGGTGATTTTAATTGCGTCCTTAGTGCGCGAGACAAGACAAGCCGGCGGCCATACCGAGACGCAAGCACCGAAGTGCTATCGCGAATTGTTGAGGAGTGTAACCTCGAGGATGTGGCAGAGTGTCTCGAGGGAGCCCGCACTGTAAAGCTCACGCACTTCCAGGGTTCGAGCCTCGCAAGGCTGGACCGCATTTATGCATCCCTCGACATCTTACCTGAATGCAATAGTTATGAAGTAGAGCCGGTATCGTTTTCAGACCATTGTTTAGTTAAATGTTCTTTTGGATGGGTAAAGAGAGGGAATTCTTTTTCGTGGGAAATGTGTAAATTCAATAATAAACTCTTGCAGGATGAACATTTTACCCGCATAGTAAAAGAAGAAATTGAAAAAATAAACCCAAGTAAAAATATGCACCTTTGGCAACAGTGGGAGCTGTGTAAAGAAACTATAAAAATTAAAGCAATAGAAAGGGCAACCTGTATACGGTTTGAGGAAAAACAGAAAGAGACGGAGTTAAGGACACTGCTCCGTACGTTGCTTAAACAGGAAGCTCGAGCGCCGGGGAAATGGATTGAAGATATACGGAAAACAAAGCAAAAACTAGAATTGATAGACGAAGATCGTTATCGAGGTGCGTTAGTGAGGGCAAGGGCAGAAGACACAGCTGCAGGGGAGGCGCCATCAAAACGAGCGCTGGGGTTCGAAAAAGCAAACGCTCAACGGAACCACATCGACCAAATAGATTGGGGCGATATCTTGGCGGCGGACAACGACCACATCAAAGCAGCGTTCAACGCCCATTACCAAACCCTCTTCGCATCCCACACGGTAGACGCTATCACTTTTAAGAATAAGTTTCTGGCGACGATACCGCGTCTGGACGATGAAGTGAAAGAGAGATTAGAACTAAAGATAACTGAAGCAGAAGTGGAGCACGCTATTGACAGTTTAAATGCCGGTAAATCGCCGGGACCGGATGGGTTCAGCGCGGGTTTTTACAAAGAATTTAAGTACGAAAACACACCTATTTTGAACGCAATTTATAACGATGCCTACACAGTAAATGCCCTGCCTCCGTCATATGGGTCATCCCACACCGTACTCATTCCTAAAACTGATGAAATAGACAAATTACGCCTGGTAACATCTTACAGACCCATAGCACTTACAAACGTTGAATATAAAATTTTTATGAAGGTTTTGGCCCGAAGGTTGCAAACGGCTATTAAGGATATAGTAGGACCACACCAAACGTGTGGGATAAAAGGGAGGTCAATAGTGACCAACATTCAAAAGGCGCGAAGTGTCCTTGAGTGTTGTGATGACTGGGATGGTCGGGTCGCCATGCTTCAGATCGACCTCGAAAAAGCATTCGACTGCGTCGATCACGAAATTTTGTTTTCCCTTTTAGAACATGTGAATGTTGGTTCAGTTATATGTAAGGGTGTGGCCCTGGCGTACCGTAACTGCACGACGAGAGTGATTATTAATAAGAGTCTGGGAGCCCCCATTCGACTGCAGCGTTCGGTGCGACAGGGCTGTCCCCTCAGCCCTCTTTTGTTTTGCATTTATATTGAAACATTGTGCATGAAACTTATGAATAATGTCAACATTAGTGCGTTTAGGTTACAAGCAGCCGAAGTGAAGCTGCTCGCGTATGCAGACGACATCCTTATTTTTACGGTTGACCGGGAGAGTATCACCGAGGCTGTCAAATGTATCCGTGAGTTCTCTCAAGTTACCGGTAGCGGGGTGAACTGGGCCAAGTGCCTTGGGCTCTGGCATGGACAGTGGCCGTCGAAACCAGATCGCTTTGCCAATGTTACGTGGACAGACACACCGACCAAGTACTTGGGCGTCGAGCTGGATGCCTACCGCGAAAGCGAGCATTATTGGAAAGGGCAAATGACCGAACTACGGGAGAGAGCCGAGAAGTGGAAAGGCGCCAACATGTCGATTTTTGCCAGAGCTACTGCATGCAATCTTTTTTTTATCAGCAAACTTTGGTTCGCAATGCAAGTTTTGAGTTGTTCGCGCGTAAACGTACAGAAGTTACACAGGATTTTCGCCGTTTTTGTTTGGGCAGGTAAATGGGAACGCTGCAGCAGGACGAATTTGTTCCGTCGGGTAAAAGACGGCGGTTTGGGACTCGGCCATCTGTTTTTACGGCAGGTGGTCAACCGGTTTTTGTTTTTTCGGGATGCTTCGGACCCTTTCTTACGCACCGTCTGCCAAGTTAGGCTACGGCGTCTACTGCCGGAGTTTGTTGTCTCCACCGAAGAAGCTACGGGTGGGATTTTTGGTTATTACAGGGAGGTCGTCGCTAGTGTAAGATTTCTTTCAGTGCGTTTTTCTAATGAATATTTGTCCACTGTAAAACGAAAAAAGCTGTATCGCGATTTATGTGACATTTTTTTGCTACAACCCTTGTACAGAACCTTATACAGTGGAGGTCCGGGCAGAGATGTCTTGAAGAGAGTAAAGAAAATGCAGGTGTCGCCAGGAGCTAAGACATTTTTTTTTAAATTACACACCGGAACATTATCAGTAAAGAAGTTTTTGGAGGAAAGGGATTTTTTTTTTACCGTGGGGGGCGCACTGTTTAATCTGCAAGCAGCCGGAAACAATAGACCATGTTTTTTTGCATTGTTGGGATGGGGTTTATTTCTGGGATGTTTTGCAACGTACGATAAAGAAAGAATTTCCACTAGACTCCCACGGCATCCGGTATTTAAGCATTGATAATGAAGATGGCGTTCCGTATGATTTAATCATGCTCATGGGCCTCCACTCTATATGGCGCTCCAGAATGGCGGGCTATCACTGCGACAGGGATGCTCGACCCGCTAGAATATACTTTCGAGAAAGTGTGAATTGGTTTATTGCCATACAGAAAGTGGCTGCTGAACCTCCCGAATGGCTCTCCTTTGCTGTCGTTGCGGGAGTTTTAATGTACTGAGACGAAGCCAGCCTGACATTGGCTGATGATGACCTTCCAATATGTACTTTGTTTTGTGTTATTCGTGTTGTGTTCTTGTGAAATGGTATGAACCAAAGCCAGGAAATAAAGAAAAAAAAAACAACTCGTGGCTGAGTGGTAGCGTCTCCGTCTCACATTCCGGAGACCCTGGTTCGATTCCCACCCAGCCCATCTTGGAACTTGCTTTTTATTTATGAAGTGCATGTTCATTTATGAAGTGCATGGCGTGATTTATCGCTCACTGGACGCCGACGACACCGGCTTTCTGCGACACGAGCTCCTTAACGCTACCGCGTTAAAATGCGATGTTCTTCCTCGGATGCTACCGCGTGTTGTGGTCGTATATTGCCGGGGCTTATATGCAGCCTGCAGCAACTCATGGCCAATACGCCGCTTCGACTGCGTCCAACTTTGATGGTTTGCTGGCGTTTCTGGCTGAAAGCCTAGAGAAGACTGATTGCTAGTGTAGTAGGAATCTGGTCATTGAAACACGGCCGAGGTCCGAGGACATATTCAACCTATAGCGGAGATTGTGGGCGGCATGATCCTTGCTGACTTTTCTTCATGGCGATTCCGCAAAGACACTCTAGGCGGGCGTGTTTTGCAATCCGCCCACTACTGAACACTTCTTTTTAATGACCTGTTCAATAATGTGTAGGGGAGACCGCGTGCGGCATGATTCTTGCCGACTTTCTTCATGGCGATTCCGCAAAGATAGTCTAGGCCAGCGTGTTTTCTTGGTCAGCCCACTACTTAACACATGTTCTTTTTAAGAACAACCCCTGTTTCCGCTCTACGACAAAAGGCCATTTAGCGGGAGACTGCCTTCACAGAAATCTTTGCTCCACTTGCAGTGTCGGCATGCTTTGAATACGCGGCAAGTGGTCGCGAACCGAACCACTCGCCAAGCTGAGGCCCAGATAAGCACGAACACTGCGATCTTCACATGGCTTGGACAGAGCATCCTAATGAACAAATAAACAACTCTTTTCGCACTCTTACATCCTCTGGCACATATCTGGTTCCTGAGCTGGGGGAAGAAATGCTTGCTTCTATGTTAGAAACATGTTTGTAGTCCAAACTGCGCACATTCGTCACTGAAGGGCACAAGGTAAGCCCTATACTCCCCATGCATTTTCGGCCATATTGAGGAAAATAATTCTCAGTAACTAAACAAGGTATCCTGGTAATACATGCATCATTTTGTTCTTAATTGTCTGAACTTTCTACTGAACTAGACATACCAGAACCAGTTGAAAATTAACTATTTTATCAAATAGTGACATCTAGTAAGTGAATTTTGGCATTCTTTATCAATTTAAAAATTTGTAACAAAACAACGTCTGCTGCAAATTGTTTAATTCTAGTTCAGTAGTTGCCAACCGTTACGTAGATGCGTGAAAACAAATATCAGCCGTCTATCTGAAATGGTTTAAAACTAATGGTACCTTTCGTAATAAAAAACAATTTCTTAGATAATTGAGCTCAAAGTAGAAAAAGAGGTCGACAGCAATTTTTTATTTACACAAGCACTATCAAAGCTGGGGGCTTAATAGCCCCCAGCTTCGTAGTCACTGTCAACGTCATTTCTGCGCTTTTCAGCTTCTCGCTTCGCTTGCCGGGCCTCTTTTGTGAGCTGTTGTGCTGCTCGGTCGGCAAAGTACATTCGCTTGCGGTCAGCTTCCTTCAGCGACTTGATGGTGTTGCGGCCAGATTTCAATCCATAAGACTTCAAAACATAAGCTCGTGCGATGCCACCATCATTGAATGAAAGGACAGCATCCATTGCTGCCATTCTCAGGGTCTGAAGACTAAGAAACCAAGTCTTTGGCGCGCGTTCCTAAACAACATGATTGAATGACTCATTAGCGTTTTGAGTTCGCCCATGAAGGCACTTATCCAGGAGCTCAGCCTGCGATATACACTGGTTTGATCGCCTCCAAGACAGATGCAGGCAAACTCTCCTTATGGACAAACGGTTTGCCCTCTAACTGACTCTTGTTGTAGGCACACCACGTATCAGGGCCCTTTGGGCAAAGTCCACGGCATGGGTCATTGTCCGTGGATGATAAGTGGAAGTATGTCGCCCATACAGCCTTCCGCATTTCCCCTAAGTTTCCTACATTCCTTCTGATGGCCAACCCGTAGTATGTCTGGAGCTTGTCAGTGACTCCATCCGTCAGTCGGCCTCGGCCGGAGAGTTTTCCTGCTTTGTTTTCCTTCTTCAACCTCCGTAATCTTGTGCCTATCCTTTTTTGGACATGACCTATGCACTCCAACTTCGATGTTTCAACGGAATCACCGTATGGTTTTTATGTCTACAAAGCCAAAAAAGCCTTGCTGTCACCGTCCCCAAGGTATTTGAAGTACCGAACGCCATGGAGCTCCTCACTTCTGCCGAAAATGTTCACTGCTCCTGCGACTTCCATTCCACCGCTGGTGCCTTGGTAATTGCTTAGACACTCCTGTGTGTGCTGGGGTCACTGTTTACACCCTTGATGCCACACTTTGGACAGCGTTTAGACATAACCTCCATATCCAGCACTTTCCCAGAGTCTACGCTGGTCGTAGACTATACCGTTATTGGAAGTGTGGCCTCGCTTTTGCCAGTTTCCATCCAGAGCAACTGCTATGTCCTTGTCTCCCTCATTCAGCTGCACAGCCTCCTCAGCTGCCCTTTTCATCGACTTCATAGCAGCAGCTTCGATGTGAACTAAGAGCTCTCGATTATATTTCGATAACTTTGTTCGCGGTTTAGAAAGGTTTAGCATGGCACACAGTATATTTCCTGCAGCCATTCCCCTACTTGTGCACCTCAAGGCGTAGACCAGACTGAGGTTGGCTTCATAGAGGCCCGAAATAGTCTTTTTCGACGTCTCAAATCGTTTCGCGGCACTGCATGCTTCACAGTTCAAGCTGTAAACACTTGCAACACCTACCCGTTTTGACGCAAGTTCCACGAGTTCAACACTTCCACCGCAGAGCCTACAAGCACAACTCTGTGTAATTGCGCCACTAATAACATCCATGTCCATTAGGGCATGCTCCAGGCTTCTCCGTAGCACATCATCTTCCTGGAAACTCAGAGAAAAGCTTGAAGGCTTCGATTTTTGAGGCGCTGGCCGGTTCTACGTTTGGCGTCCCAACACGTCGTGGGCGTTAAGTTAAGTTAAATTGGTTCACAGGAAGGGAAAGGCGCAGTAACTGTCACACTTGCTCTGTGGACACCCGAACCGCGCCGTAAGGGAAGGGAGGTAGGTGGGAATGAAAGTGGAAAGAGAGAAAGAGGAGCCGTAGTGGAGGGCTACGGAGTAATTTCGACCACCTGGGGATCTTTAACGTGCGCTGACATCGCACAGCACACGGACGCCACTTCGTTTCGCCTCCATCGAAACGCAGCCGCCGCGGTCGGGTTCGAACCCGGGAACTCCGGCACAGTAGTCGGGCGTCTTACCACTGCACCACCCCGGCGGGGCCGTATTGGGCGTCCATTTCCTTTTTTCCGGACGACTGTAACGGTTGCCGTGAAATGAACGCTTGTTGAACGTTTTCTTCGCCCTGGGCATGTCAGCGAACGCAGGCACAATGTATATTATTCCTTAGGAAACGCACGGGAACGCAGTTGCTTGAAGTTTGGAGAAACGTGGAAAAAACGTGCGAGCGTCTATAGATTGTCTTGGCTAAAAGAAGAAAAACAGTTGCCAGACCGTTTTTTATATGTCGCTGATTCCAGACAAGCTTTGAAATCTGGTGGTGAATTTTTTTGGTAAAAATTCAGGATAAACGTGGAGGGTATTCGAAAAGGGGGCGTGGTCGCTTACTACTTTGTTTCGGAAAGAGTGTTTTTCGGCCCAAAATATGAGTTTTCAAAAAAACTGAGGCTGTGAAATATGTGTAGAAATAGATGAACTTCTCAAATTCCAAAAGAAAAAAAAAACTATTTTTTTTTTTTTCATTTTGCCTTACCCTGTGCCCTGAAGCGATTATCAAGACATTTGGAATTAGAATCGCTGGGCTTGATCATTTTTGCATTAAATTTTTTTTTTTTTTTGTACGCAAACTTGCCATAAGACATATTATATAAACTCATGTAAATGGTTTTCCGTGAGGAACCGGAGCAGGCTCCCGCTCTTAGCGTTGTCGGTGAGCCATTTAGAAAAGTCATCTTCCCTTGTTGTGGTTAGACCCACTTCGCGCAGAATCTTTGTCCTTGATTCCCTTGTCCCTGCACAAGTCCATAGCAGGTGGCGAACATCCACTTCTGCAGCTGGTGTGGAACACTTTGGGCATGTTGTTGGTCCGATTTCAGCTTGCGATTCCCATCGGCATTTTACCGACGGGGTAAGGGCCGCCCCAGCTCTTATCCTTCTAAGGGAAACCTCCTCCAATCTCGTTAAGTTACGAGGGAGTGGGAATGTACACGGGGGAATGAGGGCACGTGTACTTTTCCTTAAAGGGGATGCTAAAATGGAAACAGCGGAGCGGGCATCGAAAGGGAGCCTGGTTGGGGGCGCATTAGTGTGTGGAACTTCGTGTGTGAGGTGGTCAACTTTTCTCTGCTCAGCGTTCTCAGCATTGTCTTGTGTCCAATGTATCTGGATGCTTATCTTTGTTTTTTTATTGAGTGCGTGGATTTCCTGGGTAACAAATAGCGTCTTCGTCACTTTCTTTAGTTGTTTTATGGCGGCTAAGGAGTCTGTATAGATGTGGGCTTCTGTTATCGAATCTATTTTATTTATGGCCTCCATAGCATCGCGGATTGCATATAGTTCCATCACAAGCGGGTCCGGGTATTCTAAAAGATATTCTTTATGTACCTTTAGTTCGCTGTGTGTTGGACTAGTAGCTGCTGTTCTACCGCCATTTTCTATAATTGATGCGTCCGTATATGCAATTAAGGTACCTGGAAGTGCATCAACCAGAGGTCGAGATGCCAGCTTTTCTTTGCGACGAAGCCGAGTGGTCTTGTTTGTCGTGATAGTAGTGAATTCCCAAGGAGGGGGGTCAGCCATTGGTGGTGTTCGAACTGCCACTTCGTTGTACAAGGATGCTATGGGCGCAACGTACTTTCGCTTCATATCCCTTTTTGCCTCTCGTTGCTCAATTAATTCTGTCAACGTATTTATCTGTGCAAACTCTTGGAGAATAGGGATAGGGGTAAGTTTTGGTAAGGCCGTGATAGTGCGCATTGCGTTTCTATTTATTGTTTCCAATTTTGCCCATTGCCGCCTCGTGAGTCTTTGGAATTGGGCCTTGTATAGTATCCTCGGCTGTAACACTGATTGTACAAGACGTCTTGCCATGTCCGCTCGAGCTCCTCCTCCCCTAGACGAAATGCGTTTTATCAAGTTTAAGGAAGTCGCAGCTACTTTTTTCACTTTATGAAGCCATTGTGTTCCTTTGCCGGATTTGTGAATTTCTAGGCCAAGAACTCTCAACTCGTCCACCTCTTCCAGTGCCTGATTTCCAATCTTTAGGGAGACTCTTTGCGTTGCCAATTGTTTTCTTCCATTCTTGTTGGCAACATGAATGTAACTGGACTTTTGAGGTGATAATTCCAGGCCTGCACTTTGCACGTACTCATCTATGGTATTTAAAGCCTCTTGCAGATGCCGAATCTGTCTGTCAATTTGTTTATGAACACACCAAATCGTGACATCATCTGCGTATATCATGAACCCCACTTCTGGTATTTTAGCTAATTTCCACGCCAATGGGATCAGTGCGATATTAAATAATAAAGGTGCTAACACTGACCCTTGTGGCACGCCTCTGTTCGAGGTGTAATTGCCAATTTGTTTTCCGTTTATCCGGATAGAAAGCGTCCTGTCCTTAAGCAGATTATGTACTGCATTAAATACGCTTCCATGTGTCTGTGATCAGGCTGTAAAGGTGCAACACATTAGAAAACTGCGCCCTTAAAGCCAGAGTTTACACTAACATCAGTTACCCCCTACTGAGTTTGATCACAATTTTAGAACAAAAAAAAATTGCGAGGGTTTAACGCTGCTGAACCAAATATAAAGCGAAAGCATTAGCGGCGGGTGACCGACCGTTCTTCTTCTTCCTCTCATTTTCTTCTTCCTCAGCCCGTATTTTAAAGCCCGCTTTAACCAACCGACATTAGTGTGCCCTAGTGGCTTATAGGGGTAACGTGAATGCTAGGGTCCTAGCAGGCTGATTCTGACATAACCGTCGCATGTGAAACGAGAGACTCAAGTTGGTAGCTCCTGCCAGCTTGGGGTCGTCTACGGGGGTGGTCTAGAAGTCAAAGATCAATGGTGGTCACCGCCGTTCCACGCTGAAGGCTCAAACTCCGAGCAGTATTGCTTTCACAATAAAACTAGCTGCCCGCCCATGCGTGTAGTCCGGAAATGTTTATAGACTGTTGCAGGAACATTGAAGAAGGAGTTGTACTTAGTAAAACCGTCAAGGCTGTAGGCGTGACCCTGCACTTTGGCTCATATCTGATGTGGACTATGCCGAGCAGAAGTGATGTAGAGTAGACGTGACATTAATCAGGCGTTAAAAGCTTTGCAGCCTAATCAAAGATGGACTTTGCAAAATGTTACTGCGAGGTCGTGAAGAGAGAGAGAGCTGCACTAAGTGCGACTGCTTGTGCGCTGCGGGCCAATGCAGCTGAAAGCCACAAATGCCTCCGCTTTTTATTATTATCTTGAACGCTCTGAGTCTCGAATGCTGTTATGCAGAATGAAGCAATTACTTAGAGCATGCTAAAGCTCGATCAAAAGATCTCATTGAGTCAAAACAGCTACGCAGCGGCAAACTATATTAACCAAGCAGCAGAGCTCTCCGTAAGGCGACACTTCGCATCTACAACACTTAAAAACTCATATGTCGGACTTAGTGCAATAGTCGTCGGATTGATTTTTAAGCGAACCCGATCAGATGCTCTTCTACATGCACATACCAGTGATACATGTAAATTAATTGAGAGCTTGGCTACAAAGTCAGAGAGAGAGAAAGAGAGTGAAACTGATTTATTAAATATGTGTAGAGGTAGACCGTAGGTAGAAGCCTCGGCGGGCCACACAACACTTTATTAGGGAAAAATTTGGGGCTAAAAGAGAGTTAGGAGTTGAACGGAGGGTGATGATGCCATAGTACAATAAATTATTTGTGTTGATGGAAATTACTTAGGCGACCTGGCCCATACGTGGGGGCACTCGTATTACAAAACTTCTAAAAGCAGTTCTACGTGTAGCACAAAATGTTATTAGAAAACGTGCCTTCACTGGAAACGTGAAGGCAGTATTTTATACACATGTTCTTAGCAGGTACTAGAAGTCCAAATGACTGCCTCGGAAATGAAGGAATTTGTGACTCACCGCATTACCTTGACAGTCAGCATCCCAAAAGCGTTTTTGCAAGTCCCTATTCGAGAAAGAGATGGAAGTGCAACTCGCTTTTTTGGGTTGGCAAAGGTGTGATGACTTTGAATATTATATGAAAAAGACGCAGCATGGCAAGCGCGTTTTGTTTGGAGCAACCTGCAGTCTATGTGTACTAAATGTGACCGTAACTAACATGCCGCTAAGTACAAGAATAAACCGGCAAAGCTGCGACTAGCCAGGTGCTTGCTGAATTGTTCTGTGTCCATGACCTCACAAATGGCGCGAACAGAAAGTAGCGAATTAAAGTTCTCGCGAGAACAAGAAACGGTTCGTCGGAAATGGACTATGAACTCGCACCGGTTAATAAACGTATTGATGTCCGACAGAAAGTCGACGATCTTGCCACTACCTGGCATTCTGAACAAGAAACATTCAGACTTTTACCATCGGGTCTCCTATGCTTTACAACTTTTTGGTCAGGCCAGAAGGCAGCTAGGCTACTGTTCCTCCGGCTAATTGCTAGAAGATAGCGTCGGCGACATTTGCAGTTGCTCAGCGTAGAGTGGGAAAGACAAAGCTCCTCTTTTTTGCATAAGGCTTCCGTTTATGTTTCTGAAATGTCTGTCTTTCGTTACCAGCGCCAGCTCGTTGCGGCCTCTATGACAGATACCGTATAAGCTCGAGATTAACACGCTTAAGCCTGGCTGTAAACTCATAAGATTGATCCTTTATGAAATCTACTCATTTTACGCTGTGCGTACTCGAATTTCTACTCTGTAAAAGATAATCTAATTACATAGTATTTAGAGATAGCGTCCTAGCACGAACAGCTTTTCTTTCATTCTTATTAGGAACTTTAACCTTTTTTCAGGAGCATCCCTCTACTCTGCAGATCTATTGAAGCATGCATGAGCAAAAAACACTGCCGTGTCAGATCAGCAACCTTTGGATTGGCTCAACGCTATTAGAGAGTACGCGCCTAATAACTCGTTGACAAAAAAATCATTTCTCAATAGCACGATTGGAAACACTAAAAAATTAGCACATCACAAAGCCTATTTGCCAAGGTTTACTGTTTCCTAGAATAATTTATTGGGCAACAAAGGGGCTGCCAACCTCTGACTGCACAGAAATACTGCTGGAACAGGGAAGTATCGATCAAAGAACAGTGCTTTTAATGTGAGTGTATCTCTAGGGCGAACACTGTCCTCCAGAGGAATGTGGTTAAATGATACGGCTAGCTGCAATTTTTTTGATGAGACAGAAAGTAAAAGGAAACCTCCACGCGCTCGTTGAAATTCTATCATTTTCTCCAAAACAACATTCGAACACACATGCCACTTCAGGTAAGTAATGACAAAGGCATATATATTCGGCATCTCCAACCTTTTGTTCTAAAACAAAAAGCGCGCATTTTATTCCTGGATACAGGCGCACCGGATAGCAAAGCTGATATGGGATACCAAACTGAGGGGGACGTCACGGTTCCTAGTTACCCTGCACCTGCGCCGTAGCGACACGATGCAGATATGCTTGCGGGATAATGAAACCCGTCCGGGTGACGTCCAGATGAGTTATGGCCGGAGGTACAGGGATGAGTAAAATCACTGTTTGCAGCTATAAGCGTGAGGATGTGCCGTTATTGTGAAATGCTTTCTCACTGGTGGTTCAAACAGCCGAAGCAAGCATAAGGGTAGGAAAGAAAATAAGGTATGGGTTTCTCCTATGCTGAGGTTTATACACCTTTGCCTGGCTTAAAGTCTCCGTTTCTCAAGAACTAATGTAAACCTATTATCCACTGAATTTCAGCACTGCAACACAAATATTAAAATTTAACTTCTTAACTTTCTGTCCGAAAGACCTGGCACTATCTTGTGGCGCTTTTATTTTCTAATTCTGTGTCATTCATTAGTGCGACACTACCTGATGCTATTTAGTTTCCTCGCCGAAGAGCATGTTGAGCAACATGCAAATGTTTCGGAAGCGCCACCTTGCTTTCAGTAAAAGACGAAGTTTCAGACGAAGGAAATGTAATACAATCGATCTTGGGCATGAATACATTCATAAAGGGTTGCCACGACGCGCGTAATTTATTTACAGCGCGCCGGCAGGCTTGGCGCACGCCAGGGAAGGTCAGCGTCAGACGAGCATCTCTGCTGCATTCCTACACTCGTCTTTTCACTGTTTCATAGTGCGGCGTAAAACACCTCCCCTGTCAGGCAAAGCTCGACAAAGAGCAACATATTAGAAAACGTACTTTTGGTAGGGCGTGAGGCATGCCATTTGGCCAGCAGAGGATATGCAGGGGTCACTGTGACAGGAGGTAGTTTGTGAATAGCATATTGAAGGCAACGAAGTTGATAACGAATGGACCCGATACATCGCAAGAAATTTCTTGAAGTAGCCTCAGAGGGAGCGCGAAGATACTTTGCCAGAGGCCTCCAAACTCCAGGATTTCGAAACGTAATACCGCAAAGAGGAGCTGAGAGACTGCGACAGAAGACATTGTGTGCATCCACTTCTAATGCTTCCGAAAGATGAAATCTAGGCTCCGGGTTTGAAGCGAAAAGCGAAAGTGTTGACGTCTCCAAATGAGCCTAGACAATGTGGGTATATATTAGACACCAAGGACTGCAACTTGTCCCTTTCCCCAAGCCTGGGGGACTGGATAGAAACAACAAACTATCTATATATAGAGGGGTGGACATGAGCTGATCGCCGTCATGCTCGCCAAGCACCATTTTCATCGTTCCATTCAACTCTCAGAGCTCGTCGGCCCGCCGCTTGCTCCGGCGAGGTCACGTGCGTCCGTTCGCATCGCGCGCAGCAGAGGCCCTGGGCTGTCGTCCGGCAGTTAACTCTCCTCACTAAATACGCTGCTGACCCCGACGAGCATCTTCCGTCATCTAGTCGCGCGGTTCCTCCTGCAGATCTTCCATCGCAGCCTTCGTGCTGTCTCCTGGCTTAGCCGCCATGTTGGACACCTGCTGACAGCTCAACCCTGCCCCTTAATTGGGTTTGGCCAACGCCAGCGCCACCACCAGCTGCGGTTAGCTCCACCACCTGTATCGCTGCTAATCTGTTAGCGGTCTCCTGCGGTCACCTCCTGCTGGCGATCGACTTTGTCGCAGCGGTTGCATATGGCATCCGCATTCGTCTCGCCGTCCAACCAAGGCTTCTTGTAAGACTCAGCTTTGCCCTCACCAGACCGGTCGGGTCTCTTCACAGAGTCAGGGTGCAGTCGATAAATCCCACCTGTGCTCGCCATCGGTGTAGTAGCTGCGCCATGAATCGCTTTGCCGGACACCACGGATTACCCAGCTACCGGATACCTCCTTGGGACACTGCACCACAGGAGTTCTACCTCGTCTATGCTTCATGCGCTCAACATGATCCCTTATCAACTTCCTTCTTCTCCTGGCCGACAAGAGTGATGCCACACTTGCTTTTCAATATACGTAGCGGCCAGTATCCCCTCACCCAAAATATCCCATAATACCAGCCAGCCCCCACCCACACGCCTACATGGCAGCTTTGGACGACGGCACGGACGTACCGCTTCCTGAAATTTCAGTGCCTCCGAGAGATTCTTACAAATCCTACACAGACGCGTCCCACCAGCAATCCAAGTGTGTACGTTGCGTCACTGCACCAAAGAGACTGTTTCTGCGTTAGAGATGTAGGCAGTGCCGCCTGCAGTGGATAGGCTGGGAAGTTGGAATGCTTCAGCGTTCTCGCGCGAAGCTCACTGCGCCTGAGGCGGGTGTCGTCCTCGGGCGGAGCTCGTCTTTCCAGAGTAAAAAGTGCTGTTGTTGGCAGTATGACAGAGAACAAAAAGACAGGACGAAAGACACTACAAAGCAAACGTTACAGTCTCTATCATCCCTTTGAACACCAGACCACCCACAGCACAAAGGGCACACAGCGTCGTCTGCTGGCATCAAGTAATGCACAATAAAGAATGATTCGCATGCATATCATTGAATTCCAGGGACGAACATCGGCGGCTATTATAGTTTAATGAAGACGACTCCCGACGTTGCTCAGTTTTAGAGCGGAACGCAGGCAATCTTCGGAAGCCTGTAAAACCACAGCGTTTTTTTTTTTTAAAGCGACACTAAAGAGAAAAATGAAGTGGGCCTGCATCGATAGAATGCCAATTCCTGATTACAAAAAATCAACTTTTACTAAAAACAGAGCTTTTATAAGGTAGTAAAGAGGAAGGGCGCAAATACAGGTATCGTCACCACAGCCGAAACAGCCCAGAATCGCAAACACAAATCAAAAGACGCGATAGGGATCCTAGAGGCTGACAAATGCGAATTACTTTAGCCGTTCGAATGCTGTAGTAGGTTCTGTCTCAAATATGATTATATGTTTTATCAAACGTAAACAACGGTGAAAAGACAACGTAAACGTTGTAAGGCAAATACAAAAAATATACTTGGAGGCGCCACAGACGCCCTCTTCAGTTTCGGTTATTTTCCGGTTCAGGAACTTCGCGCGTTATCGGACAGTTTCGTTTTGGACCTGCTATGCCTGAAATACGAGCTCGGAACAGCATATGTGCCTAGCGCTCGCGAGCGAAATCCGCTTCCGCCGACAAGCCCCTTCGTTGACACTTCTGAACCAACATATCGCAACCATCAGCGCTTAGACTGCGAGCTCCCGTTAACCCTAACCTGACTGCTCGACTGCAGTACGTACGCCAAAAAAAGCATTCATATGGTACGTGCCGAAGGAAAAACGCATTATCATTCAATTGTTCACTAAATCATGTCACATCTTATCCACATACTGTGGCAACAAGAGCTTCAACGTGCTATTTGGAGGCATCGTAAACAAAAGGGGCATATTTGCCGCTCATAACAAGGAGAGCGTCGATCATATTCCAAATGTCATTGTTCTCCTATTGCATCCTTGCCTATTGCGCTGGTCGCCCAGTGAAAAAAGGGCCTCGGATAAAACGTAACAACTGAAAATAACGAAGCACCACAAGTACATTAAAATAGCTAAAAAATATGAATTTTGTAGAAAAACAAAAGGGACACCACTATCACGAAATCGGCGCACATTTGTACTGAGCCCGCGCGGTGCAAGGCCCGCGCGTCGCCGCATCCAAACTTCCACAAGGTTCTAGAAAAACCTCCTTCCCCACACGAGAGAGCGCGTAGCTTTGTGGTCGTCCCCGTCACCCTCTTTCTCATCACCCGGCGATGACTGTGATTCATCAGCCAGGAAAATGCCGGACGTCTCCAGAAAATTATATGGGACCTAGCCGATGACGACGCGCGGCTCGATGGGAGGAAAAGGGAGCGCTCTTACAAATGAAGCTAAGTGAGTGTGCGCGCTAGCATTGGCGCGTGTTAACCGACAGACGCGGTGCGCCCTATTGATTGAGGCCACGCCGCTTGTGTAGTCCGTCAGTCAGTCAGTGATTGCGGCGTGTTCGCAAGTGCGACAACTGGACTCCCGGGTACCACCCGCTGCTGGCAAGCCCACGGACCTGCGATGGAGCGGCGCTCGTCTTGCATGGCGGCCACCTCGTGACTCTCGAGGCGTCAGACTGCAACAGTTCCCGGTGAACAATTTGGTGTTTGTTAATGTGACTCTCTCGTGTATTGTTTTGTATTGTAAGCCTCTGTGTTATTGAATACCTCTCTAGTTGCATGCTTAGCGGTTGTTTTTTCTTTGAATCTCTCGTCTGTGCAATTTTAGTGTTCGTGTATTCCTCTGTATCGGCTGTTGCTGTGTACAAAGTTTGTTTTGTTTGTTACTTCTGACTCCGAACCTTACTCTGGCTTGAACCGGCGAAAGCTAGGCACCAAACGGCCACCCCCTTCTGTCCCTACAAGGTAGTTAAATTCCGGCTGAGCTTTCCATGCAGGTCGAGGGCATCTCCTTTGCGACCGGAACAGCTAGCCCCACTCACTCTAAGGAGTGCACATCGTTAAGTGTGCATCGTTAATAAACCTTCTAGTTATTAACGGGGGACAACCACCAGCGGGATTCGAACACTTCATACTCTGCACAGTCTTAAGTTTCGTAAAGCGCATTTGCAACATAGCAGTTTCTGATTAGTGTACGACCATGCTAGCTGTCACGTGCCTGGCGGCAGTACTCAACCATACTGCTACTAGTGCGCGGGCTTGTTGCAACTGAATTTGGTTAGCTGGCATGCGTTAGTGAGCTGGCCTTTATCATATAGACTTCTTCCGGCTCCTAGCCTGATCGCGGCATCCGACGCCTGAACCGACAATGAGATTTGACTGTTAAAGTGTTGGCGTAATGTTTCTTGCAGGCACACCCGAATGCGTACAGA
This sequence comes from Amblyomma maculatum, assembly GCA_023969395.1. Taxonomy (NCBI): domain Eukaryota; kingdom Metazoa; phylum Arthropoda; class Arachnida; order Ixodida; family Ixodidae; genus Amblyomma; species Amblyomma maculatum. The sequence goes on from JAJIZL010024722.1 coordinate 39,065, forward strand.
CAAGACTCGTTCTAATTATCTCTGCGGAAAGCCTGCGGCTGATTGAAATGTATTACCAGCACAATATCGAATAGCCCATGATCACTCCATGTTAAAAGGACACTAATTACACCGAAATATGCTATCAAAATCTAATAAACTTCATTTCGTGACATTGTTGCCGCATATCCGGCAGCAAAAAAATCGAATCACTGTTGAGATATTGTGGTAAGAAGTTGACGTTTTTTTGTTCCCGCCGGTCAAACTCAAACTGTTTTCTCTTACTACGTAGCAGGGTAGATTGACGAATACTATGACGCAAGAGGAGACTCCGTGATTGCTGTGATTGCTAGCGCGACGCCGGCGCGGCCCGCGACGTTGACCGGTTAGAATCCCTCAGGTGCCAACATGGCAATGACGTACTCGCAATCGACCATCGGCTCACAATAAGTGACAGCCACAGCCGAAATCAATAAAACGATAAAGAAAGTAATTTACCGAGCGATGGGCCCATAAAGGAGAAAAAAACATAGAGCGCTTGTAATGCACAATACTTTACGTGCTTCTCAAGCTTTCGCGCTCCTTGCACTGCGTATAAATAAACCGAGCCCTCGGTCATCGCAAGGCTTTCCGAAATGTTTACATACAAATAAGATTTAGTTACCAGCAAAATAGGGTATTCGCAGCTGCACTTGTCATTATTGAAGCTTCGTTGCACTTTCTTTCTTGAAGGTTTGTGCTACAGCTCCGTGTTCAGCGAAAATACGTCCAGAATAGCAGAGCATGACCGAAGAACCGGTGCTCCTAAATTTGCCAGGGCTGTGCAACTCCACATGTTAAAATGATTACAGTGCACAATATAGTCCGCATAGGCATTCATAACGTTAGTTGCAAGTCGTGAGAGCAAGCAGCATGCTCCGATGGTCAAGAAGTTGTAATTTTTAGGCCGGCAACAATGGCCTGTACACCTCTAAACATGAAGGTCGTGTGACCGTGACATGATATCCAGAACTATATCTCATCTGCCTATGTCTCGGCATGATCGAGTGGTTAGCGCTGAACGTTACGGAGCAAGCCGTAGTCAGTTCGAATGCCGCTGGTGCCGCTGTGTCTGGGAGTGTGCGCCCTTAACGGTGCTCACACTCCCAGACACCCTTAGGGTCTATTCACAATTGCGACTAGATGGGACCAGAGGAGAGGAGCTCGCCACTACCGATGTTCACACTTGCGACTGTCGCCTTCTCGTTCGTCAGGCATAGTTGGGAGTAGGAGAGCTGCTGGGCGATGACAGCGAAAGTCGGTAGCGGCCGCTAAGCCAGACACTTCAGCTTTTTCAGGCGAGCCGGTGCGCACGCCGCGCTCTCGAGTTTCCAGGAAAACGCCGACGACGAATAGACTGTGTCAATCACCGTGGTGTCAATATAAAATGTTGCGCCTGCGTGAAAAACCCACTTCTCAAACGTTCATGGCACTTAGCTGCTCCGAATATCTTTCCAATCTCCTCCCAGGCCATGTCCTTCTCCCTGCCTTTGAATTCCGGGTGCCGTTTGTTGAAAAGATAGGGGTATTCGTTAATTGCATTGAGAAGGTGCTCGATCGAGTACTCCGGGACCTCGCTGGTTAGTGAATTGGTTTGCGACTGGTAGTCGCGCGACTGAAAATTCAAGCAGTGCCCGATCGGCCCGCGGCAGTCGCTTTTCGACCGATGCGACCATTTGCGACTGTCGCTTTTCAACCAAAACGGTCGCGCGACCGCTACTAGTCGCAACTGTGAACGGCCCTTTAGAGTGATTGGGGCTAGCTGTTCCGGTCGCAAAGGAGATGCCCTCGACCTGCCTGGCAAGCTCAGCCGGAATTCAACTACCTTGTAGTGACAGAAGGGGGTGGCCGTTTGGTGCCTACATACCTACCAACCTGAAGATTTCAAAATTCTTCAAACCTCCGCGACCGGGGGGGGGGGGGGGGGGGCTGTTTCTTTTTTTACTTTCCAAGAATTTATATTTAGCGACACCCTTGCTCACTCACCCACAAGCAAAATCCGCGTCCCGTAGAGTAATGAGCGAAAACTCCATTGTGTCACGATTTAGTTTTGCAACGCTTTTGCAGTTGCTGACTTCGCCTGCTTCAAAAACTTCTTTGGGTAGGCTTACTCAAAGTAGGTGCCACTCTGGTATCCTTGCACCATCAGCAGACTTTCTAGAGTTTTCTCGGAAACAGATGCGCGAAACTTCGTTCGAGTTTTGTTGACATAGCTGAATATTCTCTTACATTCAGCGTTACTGTGGGAAATGGAGAGTATGCCCAGCATAACCATTGAGATTCTGCGGAATCTGGGTGATCCGTCGACATCTCGAATGCTTCCCAGTTGCGACCACTGCATGTCGCACCTTGGCGCCGTAAAATGGCATTCTGCACGAATCACACCGAGGTCGCCGTCACTGCGAATGGTTGTCCGCGGCTGGCACGTATCCATGGGGCTTTGTCGAAGCGATGTGGATCTTTATGTCGGACTTGCCACCACGTGAAATGTTAAAATCAAAGGCACACGTGGTGAAAAATCCGAACTTCTCTCCTTTCTTAGACGGCACGAAGCACGGAAATTCTGCCGCGTACGACTTCAAAAATACTTGGAAGTACTGTCGCGGCTTTGAGCCCGCATTGCACTGCGAAACCGCTACTACTAAAACTTCAGAGTCACACTGAGTCGGACGCGGTCGCAGATCATGCAAAAACAGAGGCCAACACGAAAGTTGTCCAAACACGTGAACAAAGGAACAGCTACTATGTTACGGAGGCGGTATCGAGTTTAGGATATGGACTCGTGTTCCCCCGAGTAGACCATAGAACTCACAACGTTTCCAGCTGCTGATGATGATATCACAAATATGTGTTGCCCTCTCGTGGCCGCCAAATGTACCATAATAGTGTTAACATGGCTTCCGAGATTACCCTTCCGCGCGTGTGGTGTTATCTCGGAGGCCATGAAGTTAATAGATGTCCGCACTTTTTTTTTCAGAAAATAAAACATTTTCCGTAACATTTCCCGCAAGATTCGTAAAATCGTACGACTGGTTACATTCGTACATTTTACGGAAAATTCGAAAGAGTTGGCAGGTATGTGCCTAGCTTTCACCGGTTCAAGCCAGATTAAGGTTCGGAGTCAGAAGTAACAAAAAAAGCAAGCTTTATACACAACAAGAGGCGATACATATAGAATGCATGAACACTAAAATTGCACAGACGAGAGATTCACAGAAAAAACGAACGCTAAGCTTGCAACTAGAGAGGTATTCAATAGCACAGAGACTTTACAACACAGATGAAACACGAGAGAGTCACATTAACAAACACCGAATTGTTCACCGGGCACTGCTGCAGTCCGACGCCTCGAGAGTCACGATGTGGCCGCCATGCAAGACGAGCGCCGCTCCATCGCAGGTCCGTGGGCTTGCCAGCAGCGGATGATCCTCGGGAGTCTAGTTGTCGCACTTGCGAACACACCGCAATCACTTACTGACTGACTACACAAGCGGCGCGGCCTCAATAAATAGGGCGCACCGCGTCTGTCGGTTAACACACGCCAAAGCTAGCGCGCACACAAACTTAGCCTCACTGGTAAGAGCGCTCCCTTTTCCTGACGTCGAGCCACGCGTCATCATTGGCTAGGTCCCGTAGCATTTTCTGGAGACGTCGGGCATTTTTCGGACTGATGAATCACAGTCATCGCCGGGTGATACGAAAAAGGGTGACGGCGACGCCTACAAAGCTACGCGCTCTCTCGCGTGGGGAAGGAGGTTTTTATAGAACCTTGTGGAAGTTTAGATGCGGCGACGCGCGGGCCTTGCACCGCGCTGGCTTAGTAAAAATGTGCGCCGATTTTGTGACAGTGGTATCGCTTCTGTTTTTGTACAAAATTGACTTTTTTAGCGATTTTAATTTACTTGTGGTGCTTCGTTATTTTTAGTTGTTACTTTTTATCCGAGGCCCCTTTTTCGCCAGGCGACCAGCGCAATAGGCAAGGATGCAATAGGAGAACAATGACATTTGGAATAAGATCGACGCTCTGCTTGTTATGAGCTGCAAATATGCCTCTTTTGTTTACGATGCCTCCAAATAGCACGTTGAAGCTCTTGTTGCAACAGTATGTAGACGAGATGTGACATGATTTAGTGAACAATTGAATGATAATCGGTTTTCCTTCGGCACTTACCATATGTATGCTTTTCTTGGCTTACGTAGCTGCAGTCGCGCAGTCAAGTCAGGGTTAACGGGAGCTTGCAGCCTAAGCGGCGATGGCGGCGATATGTTGACTCAAAAGTGTGAACGAAGGGGCCTGTCGGCGGCAGCGGATTTCAATCGCTCGCGCCTCCGAATGCGCCAAATGTGAACGAGCCAGGCGCGTTTGCTGCTCTGAGCTCGTATTTCAGGCACAGCAGGTCCAAAACGAAACTATCCAAGCACGCGCGAAGTTCCTGAGCCGGAAAATAACCGAAACTGAAGTGGGCGCCTGTGGCGCCTCCAAGTATAATTTTGTGTTTGCCTTACGACTTGTACGTTGTGTTTTCACCGTTGTTTACATACGATAAAACATATTATCATATTCGAGATAGAACCTACTACCGCATTCGAACAGCCAACGTAATTCGCATTTGTCAGCCTCTGGGATCCCTATCGCGTTACGTGATTTGTAGTTGCGAGTCTCGGCCGTTTCGGCTGTGGTGGCGATACCTGTATTCCGTCCTTCCCCTTTACTACCTTATAACAGCTCTGTTTTTAGTGAAAGTTGATTCTTTGTAGGCAAGAATTGGCATTTTATTGATACAAGCCCACATCATTTTTCTCTTTAGTGTCCCTTTAAAAGAAACGCTGTGGTTTTACAGGCTTGCCAAGATTGCCTGCGTTCCACGCTAAAACTGAGCAACGTCGGGAGTCGTCTCCTATAAACTATAATAGCCGTCGATGTTTGTCCCTGGAATTCAATGATATGCGAATCATTCTTTATTCTGCATTCCTTGATGCCAGCAGACGCTGTGTGCACTCTTGTGTTGGGAGTGGTCTCGTGTTCAAAGGGATGATAGAGGCTGTAACGTTTGCTTTGTAGTGTCTTCTTTCTTGTTTTTTGTTCTCTGTCATACTGCCAACAACACCACCTTTTACTCTGGAAAGGCGAACTCTGTCCGAGGACGACACGCGTGTCAGGCGCAGTGAGCCTCGCGCGAGCACGCTGAATCATTCCAACTTCCGAGCCTAGCCACTGCAGGCGGCACTGCCTACATCTCCTCTAACGCAGAAACAATCTCTTTGGCGGAGTGACGCAACGTACAAACCTGGAGTGCTGGTGGGACGCTTCAGTATAGGATTTGTAAGAATCTCTCGGAGGCACTGAAATTTCAGGAAGCGGTACGTCCTTGCCGCCGTCCAAAGCTGCCATGTAGGCGTGTGGGTGGTGGCTGGCTCGCATTATGGGACATTTGGGGAGAGGGGATACTGGTCGCTACGTATTTTGAAAAGCAAATGTGGCGTCACTCTTGGCGGCCAGGAGAAGGGGGAAGTTGAGAAGGGATCGGGTTGAGCACATGAAGCGTAGACGAGGTAAAACTCCGATGGTGCAGTGCCCAAGGAGGTATCCGATAGCTGGGTAATCCGTGGCGTCCGGCAAAGCCATTCATCGCGCAGCTACAACACCGATGGCGAGCACAGGTGGGATTTATCGACTGCACCCTGACTCTGGGAAGAGACCCGAATGGTCTGGTGAGGGCAAAGCTGAGTCTGACAAGAAGCCTTGGTTGGGCGGCGACACGACAGCGATTGCCGAAGGCAACCGCTGCGACAAAGTCTATCGCCAGCAGGAGGTGACCGCAAGATACCGCTAACGGATTAGCAGCGATACAGGGGGTGGAGGTAACCGCCGCTGGTGGTGGCGCTGGAGGTGGCCAAACCCAATTAAGGGGCGGGGTTGAGCTGCCAGCAGGTAGCCAACATGCCGGCTAAGTAAGGAGACAGCACGAAAACCGCGATGGTAGATCTGCAGGAGGAACAGTGCGACTAGATGACGGAAGACGCTCGTCGGGACCAGCAGCGTAGGTAGTGAGGCGACGTAAGTGCCGGAAAACAGCCCAGGGCCTCTGCTGCGCGCGGTGCCAACGGACGCACGTGACCTTGCCGGAGAAAGCGGCGCGCCGACGAGCTCTGAGATGTGAATGGAACGATGAAAATGGTGCTTGGCGAATATGACGGCTATCAGCTCATGTCCACCCCTCCATACATAGATAGTTTGTTGTTTCTATCCAGTCCCCCAGGCTTGGAGAAAGAGACAAGTTGGGTCAGATGTCTCTCCACATTGCAGTCCTTGGTGTCTAACATATACCTACATTTTCTAGGCTCGTTTGGAGACGTCAACACTTTCGCTTTTCGCTTCAAACCCGGAGCCTAGATTTCATCTCTCGGAAGCATTGGAAGTGACCGCACACAATGTCTTCTGTCGTAGTCTCTTAGCTCCTCTTTGCGGTATTGCGTTTCGAAATCCTGGAGTTTAGTGGCCTCCGCCAAAGTATCTGCGTGCTCCTTGCGAGGCTACTTCAAGAAATTTCTTGCGATGTATCGGGTCCATTCGTTATCAACATCGGTGCCTTCAATATGCCATTCACAAACTAACTCCTGTCACAGTGACCCCTGCAGGGCCTATGCTGTCCAAATGACATACCTCACGCCCTACCAAAAGTACGTTTTCTAATCTGCTGCTCTTTGACGAGCTTTGCCTGACCGGCGAGGTGTTTTACGCCGCACTTTGAAACAGTGAAAAGACGAGGGTAGGGATGCAGCAAAGACGCTCGTCTGACGCTAACCTTCCCTGGCGTGCGCCAAGCCTGCCGCCGCGCTGTAAATAAACTACTCGCATTATGGCAACCCTTTATGAATGTATTCATTCCGAATATCTTTGTAATACATTTCCTTCATCTTAAACTTCGTCTTTTATGGAAAGCAAAGTGGCGCTTCCGAAACCATTTGCATGTAGCTCAACATACTCTTCGGCGAGGAACCTCAATAGGCATTAGGTAGTGTCGCACTAATTAATGACACAGAATCAGAAAATAAAAGCGCCACAAGATAGTGCCAGGTCTTTCGGACAGAAAGTTGAGAAGTTAAATTTTAATATTTGTGTTCCAGTGCTGAAATTCAGTGGCTAATAGGTTTACATATGTTCTCAAGAAACGGAGACTTCAAGCAAGGCAAAAGGTGTCTAAACCTCAGCATAGGAGAAAACCATAGCTTATTTTCTTTCCTACTCTTATGCCTGCTTCGGCTGTTTGAACCACCAGTGAGAAAGCATTTCACAATAACAGCAAACCGCCACTCTGATAGCTGCAAACAGTGACTTAACTTACCCCTGTACTTCCGGCCATAACTCATCCGGACGGCACCCGGACGGGTTTCATTATCCCGCAAGCATATCTGCATCGTGTCGCTACGGCACAGCTGCAGAGAAACTAGGAACCGTGACGTCCCCCTCAGTCTGGTATTCCATATCAGCTTTGCTATCCGGTGCGCCTGTATCCACGAATAAAATGCGGGCTTTTTGTTTTAGAACAAAAGGTTGGTGATGCCGAATATATATGCCTTTGTCATTACTTACGTGAAGTAGCATGCGTGTTCTAATGATGGTTTGAAGAAAATCATAGAATTTCAACGAGCGCGTGGAGGTTTCCTTATACTTTCTGTCTCATCAAAAAAAAAAAAAAAAACTGCAGCTAGCTGTATCATTTAACCACATTCCTCTGGAGGACAGTGTTCGCCCTGGAGATACACTCACATTAAAAGCGCTCTTCTTTGATCATTATTTCCCTGTTCCAGCAGTATTTCAGTGCAGTCAGAGGTAGTCAGCCCCTTTGTTTCCCAATAAATTGTTCTAGGAAACAGTAAACCTTGGCAAATAGGCTTTGTGATGTGCTAGTTTTTTTAGTGTTTCCACTCGTGCTATTGAGAAATGATTTTTCTGTCAACGAGTTATTAGGTGCGTACTCTCTAATAGCGTTGAGCCAGTCCAAAGGATGCTGTTCCGACATGGCAGTGTTTTTCGCTCATGCATGCTTATATACATTGCTTATATACATCGGCAGAGTAAAGGGATGCTCCTGAATGAAGGTTAAGGTTCTTAATAAGAATGAAAGAAAAGCTGGTCGTGCTAGCACGCTATCTCTAAGCTTTATGTAATTAGATTATCTTTAGTAGAGTAGAAATTAGAGTACGCACAGCGTAAAATGAGTAGATTTCATGAAGAAGCACTCTTATGAGTTTACAGCCAGGCTTAAGCGCGTTAATCGCGTGCTTATGCGGTATCTGTCATAGAGGGCGCAGCGAGCTGGCGCTGGTAACGAAGGACATTTATTTCAGAGCTATAAACGGAAGGCTTATGCAAAATAGAGGAGGGTTTTCTTCCCCACTCTACGCTGAGCAACTGGAAATGTCGCCGACACTATCTTCTAGCAATTAGCCCGAGGAACAGCAATCAGCCCGAGGCCTAGCTGCCTTCTGGCCTACCTAAAAGTTGTAAAGCATAGTAGGCCTGCTGTTAAAAGTATGAATGTATCTTGTTCGTAATGCCAGGTAGTGGCAAGATCGTTGATTGTCTCTCGGACATCAATACGTTTATTAACTGATGCGTGTTCATAGTCGATTTCCGACGAACCGTTTCCGGCTCTTAGATTGTTTCTTGTTCTCGCGAGAACATTAAATCGCTACTCTCTGTCCGCGCCATTTGTGAGGTCATGAACACAGAACAATTCAGCAAGCACCTGGCTAGTCGCCCCCTTGCCGGTTTATTCTTGTACTGAGCGGTATGTTATTTACGGTCACATTTAGTACATATAGACTGCAGATTGCTCCAAACAACACGCGCTTACCATGCTGCACTCTTTCATATAAGATTCAAAGTCATCACACCTTTGCTAACCCAAAAACGCGAGTTGCATTTCCATCTCTTTCTCGAAAAGGGACTTGCAAAACGCTTTTGTGATGCCGACTGCCAAGGTGACGCGGTGAGTCACAAATTTTTTCATTTCCAAGGCCGTCATTTGGACTTCCAGTACCTGCGATGAACATGTGCATCAAATACTGCCTTCACGTTTCCAGTGAAGGCACGTTTTCTAATGACGTTTTTTGCTACACGTAGAACTGCTTTTCTAAGTTTTGTGATACGAGTGTCCCCATGTATGGGCGAGGTCGCCTAAGTAATTTCCATCGACACAAATAATTTATTGTACTATGGCATCATCAACCTCTGTTCAACTCCTAACTCTCTTTTAGCCTCAAATTTTCCCCTAATAGAGTGTTGTGTAGACCGCCGAGGCTTCTACCTACGGCCTACCTCGACATATATTTAAGAAATCAGATTCACTCTCTTTCTCTCTCTCTCTCTCTGAGTTTGTAGTAAGGCTCTCAATTAATTTACATGTATCACTGTTATGTGCATGTAGAAGAGCATCTGATCGTTTCTGCTTAAAAACCAATCCGATGACTCTTGCCCGAAATCCGAAATGTGAGTTTTTAAGTGTTGTAATAGCGATATGTCGGATAATGGAAAGCTCTGCTGCTTGGTTACAATAGTGCGCCGCGGCGTAGCTTTTTTTGCTCAATGAGATCTTTTGATCGAGATTTTGCATACACTAAGTAATGGCTTCATTTTGCATAACAGCAATCGAGACTCAGAGGCGTTCAAGATAATAATAAAAAGCGAAGTCATTTGCGGCTTTCAGATACATTCTCCCGCAGTGTACAAGCAGTCGCACTTGGTGCGGCTCTCTCTCTCTTGACGACCTCGCAGTAACATTTTGCAAAGTCCATCTTTGATTAGGCTGCAAAGCTCTTAATACCTGAGTAATGTCACGTCTACTCCACATCACGTCTGCTCCGCATAGTCCACATCAAATATGAGCCAAAGTGTAGGGTCACGCCTACAGTCTTGACGGTTTTAGTAATTAGAACCTCTTCTTCAATGTTCTTGCCACCCTCCATAAGCATTTCCCTAGTACGCGAATGGGCTGGCATCAATTTTTATTGCGAAAGCAATAGGCTTCCAAAGCACCGTCGAGCGGCGCTGCTCCGGAGCGCCATCTCTGACAGAAGAATAGAAACTGGGGATATGAGCGGCCGCACCATCTAGGCATCCCGTGCAAGTTTTCTCCTTTCGCTCGCTCGCTTCCGCGCACGTGCAGACGTCTCGCGCTGCTTTGTCGCGCGGACAGGAAAGCACACACTGGACGCCGCCGGCTCAGCTCGCTGCCTTCACGGCGTGCGCCGTGCGCTTTCTCTTGCACGAGCACGCGCCCCCGCAGGCGCACCGTGACATGCCACCTGCATTCCGTCTTGATTGGGCAACCTGACGCGTATTTTCATGAAGGATACTTAATTATAGGCGGGAAACTTTTTATTCACGTCTGCACTGTAGAGCAGACAACAGACGGGGATGAGTAAATATTGATTGTGAATGCGTCCCACGTTAGCAAAAACGTAGGAAGTGCATCTCGAGGTAAGTCTGCTATGTAATTATATTGTCGTATGTAATATGTTTAAAAACTGCTAAAGTATCATCATTACTGTGAAATAAAGTTGCCCGCTCGTTGACCATCGTTTTGGCCTGTAGCATGCGATCTATATACGGATTTTTTTTATTATTACAACGTTACCAAATGAAATCTTGCAGTAGAAGAATAAGTATATAGTCCGAAGGAGGTTTTTCTTCAAAGACAAGAACGCTAGTAATCTCATAAGCACATGCGTGCTCCGTCCTCTGCACGCGACATAACCGGCTCGATGGCTCGGAAGGCAGATGAACTCCAAGCTTGTACTACATAGTGTTTTATTTCGGTTCCTAATAAATGGTTGTGGCTTCATTTATGATATTATTTGGTTTCCACTCACGAACCCTGTGACGCGAAATGGGTGCTCCGTGCGAGTAATCTCAGTCGAGGCGTAGCTAGGATCACTTTTGTACTGCACTTCCGACATATCTTCGTTATTAGTAATAATAATAATAAGAAGAATTGGTTCACTTATTGGCCAATTTGCGAAAATCTGTAAAAGCGTCTCAGCAAGGCATGTTTTCCAACGCCGCCCCCACCCCCGAAAAAAAAAAAATAGGCCTCGTTCCTAGATATTTTCTTGGTCAATCTAAAAATGAAAAGGCAGCTGTAGACACTTAGGGCACATTCACACATCAGTCTAGATCGTGGACGTTGCATCTGTTGATTTGGTTGCTTTCAGAGCACTCAAAAAGCAGGGAGAGAGCACAGAAAATCGGCAAAACTAAACACGCGGGGAGCGAAGAGCAGGATAATCTTCCATCCTCTTCACTTTTTGTGCATGGTGTTAAACCACTGTACTTTTTTTATGCCTCTCCAAGCCGTCTTTGTCAACTGTCACCATTTCTGAGTTTACGAAGAAAGGGGAAATTGGCTCTTTTTGTTTCCACAAAGAACGCGAGACTTCTCAGAACGCTGTCATGCGGTTGGAAAACAGGTCTTGCGGACAGGCTTCCAAAGGAATCTGCAAAGTTTCACACGTGAGCCTCGTCTTTTGGTGCTTCGTCTACTATTGTGGTTTCCCATGATACAATGCACTTAGTACATCCGTTTCGCATCAGCGGAAGCGGTTTTGTATCGCCAAATAACCGCCAGGCGCAACGCGATCGCCGCGCGTGCACAGGAAGCTAGCGGAGCGTCTGCTCCAGCGAAGCCCCATCGTTTCACATTTCGCCGCCATGCCAGAAATGCGGCGCTGCCGTCGCGCGGCGAAACTTGAGCTTGGGTTCCCTATAATGCGTGGAGTTTCAGCCTTCAGCGTGAAACGGTGGTTACCACCATTGACCTTTGACCTTTAGACGACCGCCGTAGAAGACCCCAAGGTGGCAGGAGCTGCCAACTTGGGTCATCGTTTCACATGCGACGGTTATACCAGAATCAGCCTGCTAGCTAGGACCCTTGCATTCACGTTACCCATATAGGCCACAAAGACACAGTCATGTCGATTGGTTAAAGCGGGGCTTTAAATCTGGGCTCAGGAAGAAGAAAACTAGAGGAAGCAGAAGAACGCTCGGTCACCCGCAGCTAATGCTTTCGCTCAATATTTGTTTCAGCAGCGTTGAACCCTTGTAATTTTTGTTTTGTTCCAAAATTGTCATAAAACTCAGTAGGGAGTAACTGATCTTAGTGTAAACTCTGGCTTTTAAGGCGCAGTTTTCTAATGTTTTGCACCTTTACAGCCTTATCACAGACACATGGAAGCGTATTTAATGCAATAATGATCAAGCCCAGAGATACTAATTCCAAATGTCTTGATAATCGCTTCAGGGAATGTGCACAGTTTGGATTACAAGCATGTTTCTAACATAGAAACAAGCATTTCTTCCCCCAGCTCAGGAACCTGATATGTGCCAGAGGATGTAAGGGTGCAAATAAAGTTGTTTATTTGTTCATTAGGATGCTCTGTCCAAGCCATGTGAAGATTGCAGTGTTAGTGCTTATCTGGACCTCACCTTGGTGAGTGGTTCTGTTCGCGACCACGTGCCCCGTATTCAAAGCATGCCGTCACTGCAAGTGGAGCAAAGATTTCTGGGAAGCCAGTCTCCCGCTAAGTGGCCTTTGGTCGTAGAGCGGAAACCGGGGTTGTTCTTAAAAAGAAGTTGTGTTAAGTAGTGGGCTGACCTAGAAAACACGCCGGCCTAGACTATCTTTGCGGAATCGCTATGAAGAAAGGTCGGCAAGAATCATGCCGCACGCGGTATCCCCTACAAGTTGACTAGGTAATTAAAAAGAAGTGTTCAGTAGTGGGCGGATTGCAAAACACGCCGACCTAGAGTGTCTTTGCGAAACCGCCATGAAGAAAAGTCAGCAAGGATCATGCCGCCTACAATCTCCTCTATAGGTTGAATATGTCTTTGGACCTCGGCAGTGATTCAATGACCAGATCTCTACTACCCTAGCAATCAGTCTTCTCTAGGCTTTCACCCAGAAACGCCAGAAAACCATCAGGGTCGGACATAGTCGAAACGGCGTATTGGCCATGAGTTGCTGCAGGCTGCACATAAGCTCCGTTAATATACGACCACTATACGCGGTACCAACGAGGAAAAACATCGCATTTCATCGTAGAAGATGTCTCGCGCACACCGAAAACCTCTTTTCCACTCATATTTGTCTGTACATAATTTTTGGGCGAGTGGAGCGCCATCAAGTCGGTTGAGTGACGAATGGGCAGCAATGTGAGAGGCGTGGAGAAAAACTTTCTCCTGTTCTGTTTGCCCCTAAACTTTTCTTCTTCATCGTAACGGCATCGTAACGGCATTTACGGGCAGACATCGATTCTACAATAAATGTGGTAAAACTAGCAAATGTTGACGATTTTCGGTGACAGTGACAGTGATGGTCATGTTTCACTAGATCGTTTGCTCAACTTGTACCCAGAGCTTGCTCCAGCGGTGCACGAACCCGGAGAAGGAGTTATGACGAGCTTTAGTAGCTTTGCTCGTGGCATTTCTTGAACGCGACGGCATGCTGAGAAAGTTTCAGATTACGGGGTCACGATAGAAGGAAATTTCGATGCCTCAAACGTTTGGTTAAGCTATTAGTTGCGAAGTCATAGTACTCAGTAACTGTCGCATACTCGTCTTCAACACTTATGTCATGACAAATGTAAAGTTCGGGCTTGCTGTTACTTTCCTTAATTTCTTTTCTTTTTGGCTAATTGCGCCATCAAGCAAAACGCTTAGCTTTTAGCCTATCCACGAGAAAGCCACGTTCAATGCCCTCAGAAGGCTGTGTTCCCAAATATCATCGAAATGTTTCTGCAACAAACGTTTCGAATGGGTCATGAGTAGGCACCCAGATAGTGAAATTTTTGCGGTGTTAGAAAGGCGCTTTAATGCTAGATTGATTGATTGAATGTCCTTTATTGAATGGGAAGGCTCATGGCCATGGATGGGGATAAAGGGGAGTAGACATAATCTTCATTGTTTAGGTCGTCACTCGAATCACATTGCTCTAACCAGGCCACTAAGCGAGCCATACTTGGCAAATATCATCTGTGTGTTTGCATCAGTTTCTAGAAGGGAACGGTAGTTCAGGCGGTAGGGTTCTGGCCAAGTTGAACAATATGGGTCCCAGAATGGAGCCCTGAGGTACACCCCTATCCAAGTAATAGGTTTTGGGCACCCATCCCGGAGCTTTGCCATGTAGCTGAATGGGTCTAGATGTCAAAAAATTGCGGATCCAGATTTGGGCACGATTACTAGGAAAGCGTTAATCCTAGATTAAAATCGTCAGAATGTGCCAAAGCGCATGCCCGCATCAGCCTTCTTCTTTACTAGCTTAGCATCGGAGACGGCGAGAAAGGTTCAATACTACCAACCGTCATCAGAGCGCCGCCGTTAAAAGGGCCCGACCATCTACCGCGTGAGCCGAAAGCACCAGCACGGGAAGTGATTCTGATTAGCGTAATCCTCTGATCAAGGGACTGCTGTATCTTGCCTCTTGCCTTCCCAGGCTTAGAAACTGACTTGATTTTATGATCAGCTGCGCAGGATAAACGCGTAGTCCTCTTCAAGGAGAAAGATGAGCAGCGGGCTCTGCAGATTCCCTGACGTAAATGCCCACAACTCCTCTTCAAACTCGACTTCCTATTCCAATGAGAAGGACCGTTTAATTCCAGTAAGGAGCAGCTCGTTCATTCCCTTCGACCTCATTTTCGTTTAAATAGAGAAGGTAGGAGTGAAAGTGGAGAGAGAGAGAAAGGGTAGCCCTATTGTCGACGTACGGGGTAATTTCGCTAAGGCTTCCTTTTCTCTCTAGAATTTCACTCCCACCTTCTTCCCTTCTCTTACGGCGCGGTTCAGGTGTCCAAACAAATAAACGTGACAGATACTACGCCTTTGCCTTCCTCTGAACGAATTATTATTTTTATATTACTACTATTGAAATAAATTGGTTCAGAGGAACGGAAAGGCGCAGTGTCTATTCCACGCCTTCCGTGGACACCTTCTGTGGACGCCGCAACCGCGCCGTAAGGGAAGGGAGGAAAGTTTGGAGAGAAAGTGGATAGAGAGAAAGAGGAGCCGTAGTGGAGGGCTACGGAGTAATTTGGACCACCTGGGGATCTT